>OW026519.1:117191992-117791992 GCA_932274085.1 Protocalliphora azurea | reverse complement strand
AATGACCTTTGGTATTCCGATTTGGTTCATAATTGGCATTCACACATACTTTATACAACCAATAAAACATAACTGTGTTAATTTTTTCAAATTCGCGTTTTTATTCCTTTGAATCTGAAGTCCGATTTCATTAATTTTAATGGCGTTGGAAAGGAAACGTAGTCGTTTTTAAATATCATAATAAAAGAAAAAATAATTTTTTATAAAAATTCATTTCTAATGTGGATGTATTTCTTTGATGCACTTTTGAAAGCGTTTTTTCTCCCCATACAATTTTTTATTTTTTCAAACTTAAAAAATTGTAAATTTACTTAATAATTCAGTTTAAGTCTTTTTGTGACGGAAAGTTCTAGTATTTGTAACAATTTTTTATAAAAAACGCCAATAAATTTTTTCATACAAAAGTACATTTACATTAGACTTGATCGTTTATCTTTGCGTTGATGTTTAATATTTCAATATTTCGGTCGCTATGATTTCGATTGGCATCGTTATGATTTCGATTTGTGTCGTTATATAAAGTATTTCATAGTTGCTAACAACTGGTGTAAAAGTATTGAAGAAAATGTTAATGGAAAAAATGGATTAAATTCCCGGTACTGTTAGAAAATTAAAATATAATTTATATAACCTTTTTTACAAAAATACTTCCTTTTTCTAATAAACTAAATTCTTTTCTATTAAAATATTTTTATTCTGGAACTGATTATTAAGAAAACGTGTAAATAGATAAAAAATGGTAATTCGATTTACGTTGTTTCTATTTGTGTCGCAAATCTACCCATGAGCGATGTTTTTATGACTTAAAATTTAAAATTGTATGTTTCTAAAAAAACAGAGGAAATGTATGCCGAAATGAAAATATATATGAATTAAGCTCTTATGGCACTAGTTAAAATATACTTTAATAGAAGAATTTACTAAGTGGAAATAGTACAATATATTAGAAACAAGTAAGAAAGATATAGTCTTTCAAGCTCGACGATATGACACCCCACCATTGTGTATGTCTATCAATATTCGTGGAGGGGTCTTATATTAGACATGTGGACAATTGTGGACCGATACTTTTACTAAGTGTAAAATAAAATATACGAATACAGAATATTACTTTAATACTAACATTTATACGAATTTATGCACTTTAGCTATGGTAAATTATGGAGCGATCCTCATAAAATTTGTCACTTTGATTTCTACTTATATAAAACTTATTTGTGTCGAAAACTTATTTGTGTAGAAACTTGATACTAACATGTGTACGTAATTTATGCACGTTAAAGTGATTTTCGGAAGAGGGTTTTATATGGAGGCTATGGTCAATTATGCACCGATCTTCATGAAATTTGTCACAAAGATTGATATTTATACAAAACTTCCCTATACTGAATTTCATTAAAATATTGCTATATTTATTATTTATATTCTGTACGTTACAAACATCAGCACAAACGCATAATACCCCAAATCCAAAATGACAAAAATTAAAAGATGACAAATTATTTATCAAAGTTATCGATAAATAGTCTCAAGTTAAAAAAAAATGTAAAAATGTTTAACTTTAAATCATAATGTAATTATAAGGTCACCGCACATCTACAAAAACAATTGCTTGTATTTTGTCAGTGTAAAACCACTGCACATAATGTCAAAATTCTATGAACAAAAAATTAGAAAATGAAGAACAAGAATAAATAAAAACTTAAAAAAATATTACATACGAATACAAAAACAATTTGACAGTTTTGCGAGGTATGTGCATGAAAAAATTGTAAATCCGCTTTGCTTACGAGGTCAATTTCATATTATACTATGTTTAAAATTGACATTTCGATATTAGTTCTTAAAGATGAAATCAGCGATATGTGTTTGTTTATTTTTTGTTGTTTTTTTATATTTTATTTGTTGGTTGTTATTAACTCTAAAATTAAAAGATGAAGTCAGATTTACTTATTATGCTGTTTTTAAGTTGTTCAAAAATGCTTCAAATTTGCATTTGAAATGCAAAATATTATATACTTTAGTCCTGTTATTATCTAAATTGTAAATCCTGTAAGGAGATTATTTTTACAAAATCTCAAGTAGAGTATCCAAAAAAAGCGATTTTTTTTAGAAAGCCGGGTTTCGATTTAGCCGAAAATTCCGATTTAAAAAATTCCGGTTGACCGTTATGGGACTCCTAAAAAAACCATTTAGCCATCTTTTATTCATTTAAATTTTTTAATAATAAAATATAACTTTTTTGGAATTTTTTAAAACAAAACTCTAAACTTATACGTGCATATAAATTTACTCTGAAATAAAATAATAAAATTTTGAAGTGCATAATTGCAAAATAAAAGTTTTTATTTTATGTTATACTTTCGAGAAATATTTTTTTATTTAAAATGAACACTGTTTTTTTATTTATTTGAATATTCTTGCTACTTTTTCATATTTCATGTATATTATCCCATTTTTTTGAGCTTTTTCCAACTGCATATTTGAATTTTTCCATCGAAAAAGATATGGTTTTGTCATTCCGATTAAAATATTCGTCTAAGACCCCATAAAGTATATAGAATATGCATACTGGGCTCTCGTGAAATTCTAAAGAAAGTCTGGCTATCTAAAAGTATTGTAGGGAAAAATCGGTTGATAACTAGAAAATTTATGAAAAAGAAGTTGGCGTGGCACAATTAAAAAAGCGTTACAAAATATCAGAAGTTTAAAAGTCCATGAAATCGAAATTCGAATTATATTCGCAAAACCTTTACGAGATTTTATTAACCTGTTGGTTTACTTTCATTTTGTGCTCAGACAATATTTAACGACCCAAAATTTGTCGCGTGGTATAATCAGTTAATATTTTTATGGATGTGAATAAATAAAGATTAAACAATTAAAAATTACCTTAACTTAACTGCCCTTTAGGGTAACACCCGAAAGTGGGCTAATATTTTCACTGTAATTTCTACTTATATAAAACTTATTTGCGTCGAATATAAATTTGATACTAATATGTGTATGTGATTTATTCACGTTGAAGTGATTTTCGGAAGAAGGTTTTATATGGGAGCTATGGTCAATTATGGATCGATTTTCATGAAATTTGGCAGAAAGATTGAGACTTATACAAAACTTCCCTACACCGAATTTCATTAAAATATTACTATATTTGAGGCGTTTATGATCGTTAAACCCCAATTATAAGAAGACAATTGTATAGGGGCTAGATGAAATAATGGACCGATCATAACCAATTTCAATTGGCTTCGTCCATGTATCATGTAGATCGACTCAAAAAGTAATTCTGAATCTATATACCCACCATATATGTACCGCGCCCATTTTTTGTTTCCGAGTTTACATTGGTTCTTGAACTATTTATGCAAAACTTCGTTGATGTACGTGCTTTTATGTAAAAGATGTTGGCCGAAAAGTATGAGTTGGAGTTACGACGAACACCCTATTTTTCTAGTATTTGGTCCATAACTTTTTTGTTTATGAACGAATTTTGCTAATTTTCATTACAAATATTTGAGCCAAATTTCGTCCCCCTACTATATTCGCTTCGAACCCTATCCTACTTTTAATAGACAGACGGGCGGACATCGTTAGGTCGTCTTAGATTTTCATGAGGTCGCAGAATTTACATATATACTTTATGGGATCTTAGATGATTATTTCGACAGTTTACATATGAAATGGCAAACACCCCTCATAATTTTTTGATGGCGGTTATAAAAATTAAAAATATGTTACAAATAAACATTTATATAATAAGGCAAGCATAATAAGAATTCATAGTTTTATAATAAACTTAATAAGAAATCGTACTATAAGGTGTATGTCATGCACAGAAAACAACCTCAATATGGCTTCATACCACATAAACGAAGAATATATATTAAATACCCTACAAATAATATATGTTCCTCCAGAGGCATTTTTGTATCTCGACAAATTAAATTCATCCAAAACGAAAATGGAATTCCTATCTTCTATCACTATTTTAGAAGGGAACATATGGAAGCAGTTAAGTGCAATATAGAATAAAATGATTTTAAATATGAAACCAGTATTTCCAATACTGTAATTAACCTTTTTCAAAGACTAAGCAATAACCACTTTTGGTGGGTAAACTGATAAGTAGTTAGAACTACTTTAGTTGCTAGTTTTTATTTTCTTTGACCTTTGTTTTTAATAAAATATTAGAGTAATGTTTTTCAATTTCTTTTTCATTGCAAAATAATAACAATATTTATAATAATAATAATAATAATAATAATAATAACAATAATAATATTAATAATAGCAATATTCTTCGTTTGAAGTAAAATCTGTATAATTACTTTATAGATAGTTTTTTAAGTTATACCTGAGAGCCCTGAAAAGGGCTTATAGTTGGGTAAATCCAAAAATTTTCGACCCAGCTCGGATTTCGACCATCACTGATTTTAATGAAATTTAACACATATAATCTACTCCTCTATGCGCTTCATATGGCGTATTAACCTGCACCATACCGCTAGTGATTCATTCAAAAATTAGCAAAATTTAAGCATGAATAACTTTTATGTGTGTTATCAGATTTCAAAAACTTGATATTATTATAAAGTACTAAGTCATATCAACTAAACATCTTGCTGGCACAAGGACCTCTAAAATTAAAAAAAAAATATCTTTTATCCTTGTTTATTATTTTTTTACATGATGTTTACAATAAATTTGTCTTTATAGTGTAAAAATTTTAAAATATGACCTCAATGGGATCAGGAGTTACAACAATTTTTCTTTACTAACTAACACATTTTCTGTGAAATATTAAGTTGATTTTAGACATATTCAAATTTTAATATAACAAAGGCAAATTGATCATGATACCAATATCTAGTCATAAAACTTAATTGCCACGAAACCCATTTTTTTGCCCTAATGTACAATGTTGGAGTGTTGATTCTTTTAGTAAATACATACCTTTTAACAAAAAAAGAGTAACAAGAAACGAAACTATTTTTTTCAATTGTCAACTTAATGTTTCGACTCTACGTGTATACTCTATGATATTAACTGTCTTACAATTTTTATCTTTATAAATATAAAATTAACTTCAGAATCATTTTTTGGAAAAAGTTGCTATTAAAGCGAACTTACCACGATCATTTGGTTCGTATACATAGTTTCAACTATGCCCTTATAGCTTAGAAAAGTTAGAGATTTTTGTCAAGAAAGTTACAATTTTTCCTAAAAAGTTAATTTTCAGAATTTGAAAAGCTTTAGAAAGTCCATATTATTTGTAACAAAAAATATGCCCTAAAAGAAGTGTTTTATGCCCATACAAAATGTTCCTAAAAGATGTAGTTAAAATTAAATAAATTTTTAATTATCTACTATTCATGCTAAAAGTATATATGCATGTCATTTAAATTACAAAAACTATGTTTTAACATAAGGATTTTTTTTATTAAAAAAAATATGACAAAATAAACAAAGAATGTAAAAAAATATGCTGTTACGAACAAAATATGCAAAAATATGCTATAACAAATCGATGCCAAAATTCTTAAAGTTGTCTGAAACATATAAATAACTAACAGATTTGTTCATTTGTAGCCCAAGAAAAATAATGATTTTACACTGGTAAGATTACTTACCAGAACACAAACCTCATTAAGGCTACGTAGAGCCAATCTACCAACCTACTAAGTTAAGACTTATTTGCCGTCATAGCTTTCAAATGAGAACTAACATTTAAGTTTAATTTTAGTTATAAGATTTAAAAACTTATTGTTAGGCCTAATAAATAAAAAAAATAAATATAAATAAAATAATAATAATAATAAACAAAAAAATACATTTTTGGTTGCCATGGTCATAAGCAATGAAACAGCTAAGATGATATTTTATAAGTTTAGTTGACGAAATGTAAATCACATTGTCTTTTAATACTTTTTAATACTAGTATCTTCAGCACTATTCAGATCGAAAGCACTTTTACAATAATGATCGGCACTTAAATAAGGATTTAGTCCTAATTTCTTGTTATCGAGTAATGCATACTGCCAAAATTTTCTCGCAAATAAATGCTTTTAAATTAAGAAATTTAATAAATCATTTATTATAAAATATCCTACCACTTAAGGGTCAACTGCATTTAATAAAAATATTATCACTAAAATCAAATATTATTTTTCAATTTATATAACAGACTTTATTTTTGTATTTGTATTTTTATAAAGACAATTTTTTATTTTAGATGTATTATAAATAACGAACCATTACAGAAATCCTGCTAAAACTAGGTCTTTCCATTGCCGGTGTTAATATTAAAATTGAATGATGTATAGCGATACAATTGGCGATTTTTTTGTGTTAACGTAAACGAAACAACATAAATTAAATTAAATATTTCGTGTTTAGTAGTTATGACATTTATTATAATAATTCTGAAAATGTTGCGAGTACCAGCTTGTCACTTATCATATATTTTTAAAAGAAATTTAAAAGTATCATTTTTTGAGATATTTATCCGCGAACTATAAATCGTGTGATATGATCCATTTTAATGTTGAAGAAGAAATATTGTTACGAAAATTAGTTTAAAATAAAGATTTTCCGAATTTTTTAATTTCTAACGTATTTGAATTTTCCAGTTTGTACCGTATAAAAAGTTTCTAGTTTTTGACGTCTCACAGCGGGTTGAGCACTATCCACTTTGCCGCTTAATTAAATGAAGCCTTAATTTCAATACGAAATTACTTTTTTAGATCAATTACGTAAAACAGAGTCCAAAGTGTATATATAGAACGTCCTCGATTTACATAACATCCAAGAAAACAAAGCGAAATTGATATTGCACAAAAGCAAAGTTATAATGTTGTCAGTCTTCATCATATTTTTTAGAAAGGATAAATATTTTACAATTTTTCGGTAAGATAAATTAAGAAAAAATTTTAACATTGTAGAGAACATTTATATAAACGAACGTTTTAAAATATGTATTTGTGTATGCTTTTTTAATTTGCATATCCGTAAACCTTTAAAAAGAAAAAATATCTGGAAAATTATATAAAGTTATATTTTTCTTAAACCTTTAGCATATACAACATTTTGTAAAATTTTAAACATTTCTCGGCAATAAAAGACATCTTGTAATTTTATTCCAAAACAAAAACCAAAAAAAAAAAAAAAATATAAAATTTTGTTTAAAAATATAGAATCTATTCTAAATAAAACCATAAATATTTCAAAGGCGAGCAAAAAGGCGCAGATTTTTTGATAAGATCGGAAGATGATTGTCGATAGTATCCTAATATAACAACAATTGAAATTCAAAATTTTTCATAAAATTAATATAATTTTATAACCTTTTGAAATTGAATTGTTTTTTTTAAATTTGCAAAGAATTTTGTTAACATATTTTTTATATAATACCTTTACATATTATTATATATTTTGCTTGTTTTATATTTTTTACAAGAAATAAGGTTTTAAAATATTCACATATATGATTTTTCTCTAATTTTGTAAAAACGGAATTAAAACGTTAAGATTAACTATAACGGGAATTGCAGAAAACTTAGTCACTGGTATATAGACGGATGTAATTTGAGTCAGTCGTTAAATTCGTAAAGTTGACATAGTGTTGTAAGTGTCACAGTCATTGCAGTTCACTTATGTAATATAAAGTGTGTATTTTAAAGCCTAAATAAAGAGATGTATTTGGATTTAAAACAAATTGTAGTGACGTTTTATTATTTTAACGGAAATATACTAACGTTTTTGAAAACGGCAAAAGCGTAACAATATAAATATATTGTACGCCATATTAAAGGTTTAAAATTAATTAACAACTTAAGTATGAGCCCCTAATGAATCTTATATCTTAAATACTTTGAAATAAATTTTGTGTGGACAACTTTATAAATTTTTTATATATTTTACATTTTCAAATCGCTATTTTTCGCAAACAATTTGATAAAATTTTCTGAAATTTTGTGTTAGTCTTACTTTTGACAAGCATTAAATTGTATCAAATATTATCAAATTCGGAAGAGGTGATGAAGTCAGTTGGTTGCTTTTAAATGGAATGACACAAATGTTCTTTTCATCCATTCTTTTAAAAAAATGATATTCGATTTTACTAACAATAATCTAAGCTCTGCCCAAGGAACTAATGTAACCTGGCAACCACAAACCAAATCGGTACAAAACTAGTAACATTTTTTTAGACAAATATGGTAGTTTTAAAATACTTTTAATTTTTATTGGTACCTTAATAAATGTAAAACGTCGTCGGCACAAAAAAAAATCGAGAAACAATTTTGTACAAAATACTTAATAACCCAAACTCATGGTATAGGGACGAAAAGGTTGTAATAAATTATGTGCGGCAGCAGAGAAGGGGTCTGTGTAAAGTATGCACAAAAAAAATAAATAAATAAATAATTTTGCCAAAAATTATCAATTTATTGGGAAATTCATTTGAATAATGTTCGTTTGAATTATTCGAACAATTTTTTACAAAAAATTATTTGAAGAATTTAAAAATGGTTTTTCCCAAATAACGAAAAATTCGACTATTTTTATGTAGAATATTCGAATAAAACGAATAATTTAACTTTTTTGCAATTGAGGTAAATTTATTATGTTATCTAAAAACAAATAAAAATGAAATAAAAAATATTAAACAGATTAAATGAAACTTCCGAGGGAAATTTTTAGAACTGGTGTAATCAATCTCTTCAGAATCTTTAATAACATACTTAGAAGTAGTGATGCTGCCAACAGTTTTTGCACTTGTATAGTAGAACGGTATTGTGATTCTAAATTGGTTTTAAACGATGTTTTTGAGAACTAATGCTTAGGAAAACGTTCTATATTACTTCTACATCACTACAACTACTTCTTCTCAAATAACTTTAACAAAACTAAATTCATTAGAATGAAACATTAAATCAAACAAAAATTATTGATTTTAGTAACTAGTTCTTCAACCGTTCTCTAACGCTTCTATAGAATTAGTTCTGAAAAAGTTTCAAACGCAGAAGGGTTTTCGAAGCAACTTCAAAACAAAATATCCCAATTTAAATAGGGTCTTATTTTATCGATTTGTTAACATGAAAACAAATTAAAAACTTGGATGAAGAAAAAAAAAACAAAATCTGATGACTCTCTGTCAAAATAAATATCTTTTTTAATCTCTCCTGCAATGGACTATTGAGAATTCTTTTTTAAAGATATAATTAATGATTTGTTAACTTTTAATTTGTTAACAATAGTTAATGTTATTCCTTTACAACAAAATTTTTAAAGATACTTCTAAAATCGTAAATATTTTATTTTATAATTATTTTTTAATTATTCGAATAATTCGAACTATTTTAAATAATTCGAGCAAATGAAAACGCCTAATTCGTATTATTCGTTTTATTCGAACAATAAAAACCGAAAAATTTTAATACCCTAGTAGTTGTACTATTTGCTAGGCAAAGAGATGATTCTAAAAAGATCAATAAACACCAAAATGTATATCAGAAAGTATTTAAAGAAGTCTATAAAAACTTTTGTTCAACAACACAATGGTTCTTTGCTATTTTAACTAACTTTAGCCACTCACGCTGTATTAGACAGAATCAAATGGTACAATGCAAATAATATAAATTTTGTTCCTAAAGAAGTAATTCCTTAAAATTGCCCCGAGATACGCGAAATTGAGAGATATTGGACGCTGATGAATAGATCATTAAAGCAGACCAAACAGGTAGCACAATGATTCCAGGAAAAAAATAATAATAAAATAATTAATAATACAATTTTATTTAGAAGTAATTTTTAGTTTCATTGTTATACACTAAAGCATCATAGCACATTGCTTCCAAAATGCTTTATTTGAAAATAATTCTGTAACTAGTGAACCTTTAAAGATATCTGAATAAAATGTCACATGACCAATTTGATTACAGTTTTAATATATACATAGATAGTCCTTGATCACGGTAGAACTAGACAAGGTAGATTTTTTGTGGAAAGTTGCCATTTTTAACTTTTGTTAACTCAAACAATTCAAAAATTAAAAACAAATGTTAAAAAAAAATGAAATAAAAAAATTTTGTCTTTACATTTGCAATCTGAAATGTTTCTTGAAAGAGAGCAGTTAATTTTTGAAACATTTTTCGGACTTTAACATGTATGTTCAAAAACATTTCTAGACGCAATATATTACATACTTATTTGTTTTTTTATGCAAAATTCTATAATTTTAAAACTGTTAACAAAAATTTATATTTTAAATTTTGAAACAGATAAAATATTTTTTCTTTTGATATTTTGCTTTGATTTCTTACATTTTCTTTTATTCTCTACGTGACTAAATTTTCAGAGAAAATAAAATTGATAACGTTCTCTCTAATAATTGTACCTTATCTAGTTCTACCATTGTCGTTCATAATCTCTACAAAATATATTTATAAGTAAATCTCATGTAGTTTAAGAGATTTTTAGGCTCAACTAAAATATATATTTTTTTTAATTTTTGGCCTCATCTTTAATGAGGTTTTTCTTTTTAACCTGAAGGGCACAATTTGGTTTCTAAATTTTGTAAAATATCCATGCTATTTAAATAATGTTGTAGAAAGAGTACTAGAATCATAAAAATAATATTAGAACCACTTTCTGAGTTCCATGTAAACCTTGTGAATAAAGTAAATATCGCAATTTTATAGATGAATTATTATTTCGAAACAATGACTAAGGCTACTGAAGGTGTTTATGATCGGTCAATTTTTTTCATTTTACCACACTTGATCCTGCCGGAACAGAGATTTACGGCCATAAAAGCCTTAAGATGTCACCACTTTTTATAATAATCAGCACAAATAGATTCCATATAAGCATAAATTGTGGTACCAAATTTATTGTTCGGTTCATAATTGACCGTAGCTCCCATATTAGGCCCACTTCCCAAAATAATATTAGCACACATAAATACTATATAAATGTTAGTATCACGATAATATTTGATATAAACAAGTTTTGTAGAAGCAGGAATCATGGCACCAAATGTATAACCATAAGTTTCATACAAGACACACTTTCAAAAATATCAAAAATTAAAATTTGCGAATTTAAACAAAATTTTTTATAAACTTTTTAAATATTATGCAAAAATTACATATGTTTTGGAATTTCTATATACCGAATTTAGAAAAAATGTAACCCAAAAATTAAAAAAAACAGTTAATAAAAACCCACATACCTACATTTTTATAACTATCAACAGATTTAGTACATAATATACAAGCCCACAGTTTTTTATTTTTATTTAATAAAAATTCAAACACAATCAGATCTTCCTCAGTGTCTAACGTATTGCAATCGGCGAGCGTAGTAAAAAAAATTTAAATTAGAAAAAAAGCCTGAAAATAAATATTAAATGTTTGTATAAATGTAAATGTTTGGTGTTTCAGGTATTCATTCGATGCAAAAATAACACTCCATGCGGACATGTTTTTAAAATTTTTCCTAAATAAACTGCAGAGAAAATTAAGCATTTAAATTGGTTTGAATAAAAATCACTTCAAAATGTTTAGTTTACATTAAAATCAATCAATATTTGAAGTGAATTTAGCTGAAATGAAATTGAATTTATATAATGACTAAAATTTATTGCAGCGTAAATAACAAAAAGAAAATATGCGTTAAGGAAAGCAACAAATTAGAAAAATAATTGATACTTAGAGCATTACTTTACTCAACCGTCTTAATTTAAGAATTTAATATAAATATAAAAAATACATTTCAATAAAATTATACATACTTTTCACCTAAAGCAATGGTTGAACAATCATATTAAACACAAAATAACAAAGTATAGTTGCGAGCATAAAAATGCAAGGAAATGCTATAGGATTTTTGATCGTATGAATTAGGGAAAGATAGACCGTTATTAAATTAGTCAATTCTATTGTGATTTTAGTCTTTGCGGTCTTAGCTAACTATTGTATACCATTTTGTTACAAATTGTTATACATAAGAGTAGTTATTAAAAATGTCGTTAAAAAAGTTGATAATAATTAAAACGAGCAAAAGAAAAAAATGCAACTCTTAAAAATTCAACGCAATTTTTTAAATTTTCATAAAAATAATTTTTAAAAAATTCTGGAAACTATAACCTACTTGCATTACAGTCAATTACTACCATTACACATAAATTTAACACCATTTATACTACAAAGGATATTGCTAATATTTACACACAATATATTCTCCATTTTTACAAAAATTTGGTAATAGTTTAGAATTACGTTATGATGATGTTACTAAAATAATATTGATGTGTAGCTCTAATATAAAGATTCCTAAAAATTATCTTAGAGGCGAAATATTGAAATGATCATGTTTTAAAATTTTATACAAGTCATGTAACAATAAATACTACCACTACTGCCACAAATCGTAGATTTAGTGATGTAAATATGAAAAATATGACAACCCTTCTGACATACCACATATTATTTACCAGAATCAAAGTAGCACCTTTACCTTTGGATTAATTCGAATCTGAACGCAAATATTTCGATTTTAGATTGTATAGGTAGACATATTTCCTTAAATTTTAATTTCCAATAGTAAAAATGTGCAACAGACCAATAATCACGAATGATGAAATTTTAATTATATAACATAGGAACAGTGTCAAAAAGGTCCAATTGTTAATTGTCTTCCCTTGTGCTAGAATTAAATTTAGCTGTTAATTCCATCAAAATAACAATTCTTATCATGTTGACTTGCATTGCATTTTTTACTCTCTCAAATTTACCACAGTTTTTACTAAACATTTAATAATTTTCCCTGTAAACAAAAGTATTCGACAAAGACATATATAGTAGGTGTTTATGGTCACAAATAATAAAACCACAATAGTATTGTTACATCGGTTATCGATATAACCAAAATAAATACGATTAAAAATCACATCAATTAACGTTGCATTTATATGTAAATGCTCAACTCTTGATAAATTAACGGCGAAATAATATTTTTTAAACAATTAGGCATTTTATTAAAAAGAAAAAAAAATCAACAATTGAATTGATTTCATGTCCCAACCTCTGCTAGATATAGATAAATTAAATTATCTTCAAAGAAACCACAAATCTCCAATAGTCGATTTTACCACAATGACGAACGAGTAGGGTATAATGACAATTATCACAACAAAAAAGAAGTATTTTAATTTTTTCATTAAAAAATTTTATATTTTTTACAAACTTTGTTCAAGTTTGTTTATAGTATATAATAAAAAAATGCATGTACTCCATCGTAGCATGAATATATATAAAAAGACATTAAAATTTTGTATCTCCAGTTTTTAAAAGTTTTTTATTTAAATATTTAAATGTAGTCACGTTTTGGACTTAAGTTATTATAATGAAATTTCTATATTCTATTTCTTTCTTTACGAATCAAATTATGAATCATTTTATTCAAATCTAAATCCGTGAAAAATATTTCCATCATTTGATGTAAGTGACAAACACACAAAGCGTGCATAGTGTGATGATTGTTTCGATGACGGGGCGAATATGAGCATGGTGTATTAGTGTGCCGCCGGTTTTCAAGAATTGTCTTAGTGGATCTTGTGTGCTCACACTACTTTAAATAACATTTATGCAAATGACATTCATTTAGTTTCATTGTTAGTTTGTTTGTCTGTCAGTTTGTTTGTTTGTTTCTATTAATTCAGTTTTCAGTTCACTTCACCATGAAAATCCATCGTCATCGTTGTAGTTGTCGTCGCCGTCATTCTCATCTCAACATCATCATCACCATCGGTTTATAATGAAAACATAAAAATCTCCATAATGTTAATGAAGCTGTGAGTGAGTAGTCATCATTATCAACATGTTTGGTAATCGTACATACAAATGACAATATAAAAATTGTCATAATAAACACTCACATGTATAAAATTACAAACACATATGTATATGTAAGTACTTATATAGATCCTCCACATGAATGAATAGATGCAAATGACTAACTGAATTGTGTGTGTTTGTTCAGGACCTTCAAGAAATTAACTCTATTATTGAATATAACTGGAATCAATTAAGATTATATACATTCTTGCTATTTTGAAATAAGTTTAAGTTCGGGCTATCTCTCTGCTTTCTAACACATCGATGATGACTCCTTCCAACAGCAATGGAGACAGGTAACATTCCTGTTTTATTCATATATTACACAGTGAAGCAGGATAGAAATATTTTATAAATATATCTGTAATTTATAATAGTCTAGCCTGATTTATACAAAACTATCATGGCAGAGGAGTTTATGATTTAAAGGCGGGTCCCATGAACCAAACATGCACTTAATTACAATGAAAAAGTTCGATGTTTCAAAAGAAGTACGTTGAAACAACAACAAAATTTTAAATGGTTTTCATACATTTTGTCGAAAAAAATTTTTCGTTCGACATAGAGAAACAGGTAGTTATACTTTTATTTATGCACATTAAACAGATTTTCGGAAAAGGGCATTATATATGTGAGCTATGATCAATTATGGACCAATTCAATAATATCTCAGCAAAAAAACTTGTGATACAGAAGTAGTGAAAATTCGGATCATTTGCAATGAATTTAAGATAGGCTAGTCATTGGAAGATGTTCTCTTTTTTGATACCTATTCACTGAGTAAGAAGTAATGTTCACGATGTCATGTAAAATTGATCTTTTACGTACTTCTTTATCAATGCAAGGAAATAAGTTTTAATTTTTGTATAAACCAAATATTTTTCATTTGATTAAAACTGATATTATTAAGTAACAAGTATTTGTAAATTCTCAACATTCTGTATCAGAAAAATTTATCTGATTCGCTTTTTAATAACATCTTTTTAATAACATCTTTGGAAGATATAAACTTCTTAAGCACAAGAAACCGTACACTTACTAAAATTTTGGAAGTAATGAAAAAGTACTTCCTTAAAAAAGACTTCTATTTATTTTTGCTGGGTATATTCTCAAAGTTGCAACTTGTAATTTGTTCATAACGTTTACGTGAACAAACATATACCTCGACGGACATCATTAAATCGCACATATGTGTGCAAGTATAGATATTCTGAACAATAATGGGACTCTGATCAGCTATACTGATGAAGCCTAATGGCCCTAGGGCTCCGCGGAAAGTTCAATTGATAAATATATATTTCTTTTTACCGTTAAAGATATGGTTAACTTAGTAACTCAATGTGTAAAAATAATTAATTGATATATAATTTTGTTCTGATAGGACCTCTCGCTAGGAATAAGACTTCATGGCCAGGATTACAAACACATTAACAATCCTTAGCGTCACAATATCTTGCTTTAGTTCTTCCGCATTGGAAATATTGAAGAATCAAATCTCTGAGGGTACGCAAAGAAATAAATATTTCTGAGAGAGTCCATAAAATACAATGTAGTTATCTACATTGTAAGCTGACAAAATGCCACAAAACTTAACAGAAAAGAAAGTTATAGTAGGTCAAATACGACATTGACATATGTATGTGAACTTTATGCAGTTTGGACTGATTTTTGACAATGATTATTGATAAATTTGGTGGTGTGATCTACACTTGGAGTTGTGTGATCACGACTTTCTAGAGTGAAATTTATATAGGAGGTATTGTCAACTATAAATGAATCTTGGCGAAATTCATTAGAATTTTCTTTCCATTTCGGGAGAACATTTGTATAGAGGGTGGGTTAAAAAATCCTAACCAAATTCATTTATCCAAATGTGTCAAATTTCAGAAGTTGTCTTCTAAATTACGACCTGAACATATAAGTTGTAATGATTTATAATTAAAACGTAAAATTATTTATTTATTTACTTTTTGGTCATATTGTTCTATAAATAAATGAAATTATATGTAATAAATGAAAGTAATTCATACGATCCTAGCATTTATTGTGGCCGATCGAGAGCCGAAAAATTTACCCCAGCTGGAAATGAAAACTGCATTACAATTTAGTGCTAACGGAAACTTTGTGTTAATGATTTTATTTTAACTTTTTATTTTAACTAAAAGGTGTAGTTTAACTTATAGTTAACGTGCCTAAAAATTCAACATAAAAGTTCATTCTTAGTTTATTTTAATGAACACTTTCGTCGAATAAAATAAATTATTTCAATAAACAGTACGTTGACTTAAAGAACCAGTAAATTGATTTGAATGCATTTATGAAACTATGGGGCGGAATCATTCCTTCGGTGACCCCTAGTAAAATTCGACGTAAAAATTTCTGTTTTCACCCATTAAACCAAAGTTTTTATAGACTTGTATGTCTCTTCTTTACGGACTAGAAGTGACCCCTTATAATGAGAGATAGATTAATTGAAAGTTCTAATAAAACTAACTATTTATGTGAAAATAATTGAGCTTCGAACTACATCTAAATTATTCCACAAGATAATCCTCAATTAGTGTATTAGGCCTGTTTATCAATTATATATATATATATAATATTGTTCTATTCTATTCTATATATATATATATATATATATATATATAATTCATCATACTCAATAAATTATATATATATATATATATATATATATAATTCATCATACTCAATAAATTAAATAAATAAAATACAAATGAAGGATTGGACATAGTCAGGTTTAAATTATAACTTACGAAAACTTCCAATACTCGGTTTCCAACAAATATAAAAGCGTCCTGAGAGTTCTTCAATTTATATTTATCAAAATACTTCTTGTTGTCCCTTATAATGCTGAATGATGATATGAAATGACCATGGTCAGAACAAAAATGAAGAAACTCCCAAATAATTCGCAACATTTGGAAGTTTTATCAAAATAAAAGATTAAGTACCAAATTTAGTGAAATAACTCCCAATGAAATAATTCTCAAAATAAATAAAATTAGTTCTAATTTAAATAATTATAGTTATGAAGAACAGCTGAATGCAACGCAGAAATCTTTGGCAATCTGTATGCATTATTTAATAAAACTTACGAAAGAAAAAAACTTGATTCTTGTGTCCAGGAATTTTTTTAAATCTCTTGCTTCAGGGTTATAACACGTTATATTTTCGATCTACATAAATATTCATATCGTCGATGCGCTGACGAAGAGTCCTATGTGTAATCTTTTGTATCATTATTAGTCATACGTTCGCCCTCCAAAGCGTTTTCCATTATCTCAACGGGTTTCGAAGTTTCCTTGAGAAAAAAACTCTGTCTCATAGGACTTTTTAAGAACAAAAAACAAAAATATTAAAAAATAAATTAAAAGTTTCTTATATAAAAATCTTATGTGTAGATTTTTTTAATTTTTTTTTGTTTTCCAGAAAAGTAGTAAGAAAACACCTAAAACTTTTCGTCAGCGCACCGACGATATGAAAGTGAAATATAATATTTCAAAAATTAATGTGTGTAAAAAAATAAACATTATTAAACTTACATACTTGTTAAGAATTTCAGTAAATGCTCCAAAGTACAGCTTTTGTGTAATTTTTTTTTTTAATTCGGTGCTCGATTTCTGTTTGAACATATATACTAAATTTTTATAAAAAAAGAAAAAAAATCTAATTAATTTCACCAACAATACTTCCTATACAAATTTCACTCTAGAGCTCCAATATCAAATTGGGGATAAAATTTAGAATAAACAAGTTTCGTACAAGTGTGAATCACACTAACAAATTTATCAATAATCAATCCAATTCTGTCCATAGCTCCATGTACAAATCATTACGAAAAATGAGTTCAAAGTACCTCAAACTGTAAAGAATCACTTCGTTTTTAAAATTCTGTTTTCTAAATTTAATTTTACTTTTGCGTATATTGAAAAGCTCTTTGGAGCGGACCATCCCGTTGTGTTATTTGTTCATCATCCAGTTTCCCCGACATTTATATTTCTTATTAATATCTTTAAAAAAGATTGACATTTGTGTGGGGGTAAGGTGGAGGTATAGTTTAATTACAAGGTTTCCATGGACGGACATTGAGACAGACATCGTTAAATCGACTGAGCTAGTAATTCTAAGCCGATTAGCATATTCTGCAATACAATACGATGTTATATCGGCACATAATATGATATCCTTTTCGCTATCATATCGTCCTTTGGTTTATTGGGACAATACTCTAAGCAAGTATAAAGAAAAAATTAAATTTTGTGTTCTATTACTAAAAATATAAAACCAATATATATTGAAATCGAGCTTATCACTGAATTAGTAAAATCAAACACTCAATTTCGTAATGTTCTATTGAAAAAAATAGATATTTTTTTTATATTAAAATAATTTTACTATTTATAAATTTGAATGTATGAAAATTCTTACAAATTTCTTTTTTTTAACAACAAAAGTAATATTTGGTTTTTAACAGGTTTTCAGACTATATTTATTTTTTGAACAATAAAAGGCTTAATAAGATTTATTAAAATTTTTTTTTTTTTGTATTACAAACAAAAACGAGGAAGGAAGTTATAATAGGTCAAGACCGACTATATTACACCATACACCATTCTGTACGAGTATAAAAATTCGAGAAGGGGACTTATATTACACCTGTGTCCAATTTTATTAAATGTTAAATAAAATATACAAATACAGAATAATGAGATAATACTAACATCTAGATGATTTTATGCTCTTTAGGCCGATTCCTGGAAGTGGGTTTATATGGAAGCTATGATAAGTTATGTACCGATTCTCAGAAAATTTCGCAATATTGTTTCTACT
Organism: Protocalliphora azurea; assembly: GCA_932274085.1. Classification (NCBI taxonomy): domain Eukaryota; kingdom Metazoa; phylum Arthropoda; class Insecta; order Diptera; family Calliphoridae; genus Protocalliphora; species Protocalliphora azurea. The sequence goes on along the minus strand of OW026519.1, from coordinate 117,773,237 downwards.
TACATAAAACTTATTTATGTCGAATATTATCTTGATATTCGTATCGGATTTATGCACGTTAAAGTGATTTTCGGAAGAGGGGTTTATATGGGAGCTATAATACAAAGATTGACACTTATACAGAACTTCTTTTCACCGAATTTTATCAAAATATTCTTATTTTTAAGGCATTTTAAGGCATTATTATATGAATGTTTAAATACAATTCCGGGGTGAAATTTGTTTGGGGCTAGATGAAATAATGAACCGATCTCAACCTTGTATCATAAAAGTCCCACGAGCCAAATTTCATTGAATTATCTTTAAAATTGCGACCCGTACTTTGTGCACAATTTTTACGTGGACGGACGGACATCTTTAGATCGATTTAAAAGGTGATTCTGAGGCGATTGTTATACTTTAAGGTAGATGGTGGATACTTTTCTATGCGTTACAAACATCAGCATAAACGCATAATACCTCAAGCACCTATGGTGGTGTAGGGTATAAAAAATACATTCATGAAAATAGAATAATATTATATTTTAAGTGTTAATTATCCTTCAGGATACACCAAATCCAAAATCGATCTAGAAGAAAGTACCGTTATTAAAATTTGAATAGTTCTTACTGAATATTACTTACTGTAAACAACTCAGGCATGTTTTAAATGCAAATATGACTGCACCTTGTATTCTTTAGCTGTGAAAATCGAAACTACCAAGCGCATATCTGCAAGTAGAAATAAATAAATAAATAAATCTGGATTAAACTATTTTAGGACTTCTAATATGTAATTTATGCTTATATACACCAAATACACACCTAATTTTTATATAGTATATTATATAAATATATTATTATTAGGTAAGTTTATTTCTTTATTTGTTTATGTATTAATCACGCCTAAATGGCTAATCCGATTTTCATGAAATTTGTCATACAAGTAGTACTTGTGATAGAAGAGGTTATAGGTTATGTTAGTTTTCTATTTAAGAAAAAAAAAAAAGAAAACAGAAACAGAAAAAAAGAAAAGTTATTTACTTGAAAGTTGACTGGAGAATATTACAGGCTATGCTGGATCTTGATCTGATGCCGCGCCCACATTTTACGCCTACTTTTTTAAAACACTCAAATTTCTCAAACGATTTTATTAAAATTTTTACAGCATTTTCGATCGGGGCAGGGGAGGAAAACAAAACTTCATTATAGCATATCTTAGGAACTATAATAATGATAGTTCTCAAACTACGTGGGTATCACTATCTTATCAAATCGCATTGATAAAATGAAAATAAGATGGAAAAGTAGCCCACATACAAAACAAATATTAATTTTCGCATATATAAAGGGGTGTTACACTGAAAGTCTTAAGAAGTTGTAGAAATAATTTTCATATCAAATTTCGTACAGGCGTATAGGTCCAGGAGGAGTAGTAGCCCCCATATAAACTAAATATTAGTTATTGCATCAAAGGGGGTAGCGAAGCGCATCTTCAAAAGCTATTGTTTCTATAAAATTTACGTATGCATAATATTATGTTGATATTAACATTTTATGGGATTAATGCACTATAATATTATTCCGGGAAGTGGGCTTTAAATGGGAAGTATGGTCAATTATAATCCGATTTTAATGTATTTTTTATAAAGACTTTTATTTAAATATAAGTAATTTGCATCAGATTTCACAAACATTTTGCTATATTTCAAACATTTAAACCCTATTCAAAGTGGATATATGTATGGGGACTAGGTAAAAAAATAACCAGTTTCATGCCAAATTTCAGTTGTATATATCTTTAAGATTTCGAGCCAGCCGATCAGACGGAAAGACATAGTTAGAGTATACTTTAAGACACAATACCAATCACCTATGATGGTGCGAGGCAGGACTTCCCAGAGAATTGTACTTTACTGACCCTTTCATAAAATTTTCTCTCTGAATAAACATGTAAATAGTATTAGTCTCCCTTTCAATGGAAATGCTAGGAAACAATCCTCCATATTCTATACTCAATCCTAAAGACAATTAGACAGTTTCTAGTTTTTATTTAAGATTTTGATTCGTAGTGAGTTGCTCTATCATCTCGAATGAAACAAAATTCTTTGCGCATATCCTAAAATATTGTTACGGACACCAAGGGGTCCACAGACCTCCATTTTGGAAATTTTGGTGTAGGGTATAAACAATCAAACTTTTTTGGCAGAATAATTAAATTTCGGTGTACCAAAATAATTACACATACCAAGTTCTATAAAATAATCTAAAAGGTGCTCATTTACATATGCATGTAAATGGACCGCTAACCGAACGCCTGTGTATACAGACGAAAATAGATAAAACGATTCCGAGATTATTATATTGGTATAGAATATTAAAAGTAACACTGCTTACGTGTTTACATATTCTCATTTAATCCACTTTTAATAGGTTTCATAATTATCTAGAATAAGATACATAAATATTAAATATTGCATTATGAAAATCTTTACTTAAATGAGTCAAATTTACCGCTGGATGCCCACAGGGGTGAAATTGAGAAAAATCGCGATTAATTGAAAATATAAATTATTATTTTGAAAAAATAATTTATTCTAGATGAAAATAGATAAAATGATTCATCATTATTTATAAAAAAAAAATTTTAAGCTTTTTTCACTCTTCCTGTAGTGTGTCATAAGTTCACAGATTTTTTGCAATTTTTATTCAGTGATAAAAACAGAAAATTTAAGTTTTTCAAGTTTATGTTTTTGCATTTTATTTAATAAAAATTACTTCTTATTACAATAGAACATACGTATTTAGAAACATATTTACGTATTCTTTATTAAAGTTATTATTGTGGAAATAAATTATATATTGTGAAAATATGAAAATGTTTCAAAAAAGGGCATTTTTTTACTTTTATATAGAAATTGAAAAAGTTTTTAAATGAGCTTGAGTGAAAATAAAAATTTCATATTTTTACGTAATATGTGTAGTATGAAATTAAAAAAAAAAAAACTGCAGATTTTTAGCGATTTGGAAAAGAATATATATTACAAAGACAAAATCCGAAAAAAAAAACAAAATAAAATAGGGGTATTATATATTTGAAATTAAAGTTGATTTAACTTAATTATTTGCTTTATTTAAAAAGAGATCTATATAAAATTATAGAAATATATTGACAATGAGTAAGAAGGTTACATTCGGGCAAGTTTTCTATATTAAATCACTTTAATGCGCAAAAATATTTCTCAATTAGCTTTGACATGACAGGTCCTTATATGGAAGCTACTATCAATTAAGAACCGATCCTTGTGAAATTTGACTGTAAGATTTTTATATTAATAAAATTTATTTGCACTAAATTTCATCTTGGTGAGGGAGTCTTATGTGGGAGCTATCGTTTATTATGGATCTATCATCACGTAATTTTTTGGCAAGATTTTTGCTTAGACAAAACTTTGTTATAAACTTTACGTAAATATAGACATATTTTAGAATTTTATAAACCTTTAACCTATTTCCGAGGAAATTTTTATATGTGGGATCAGTGAAATAATGGATTGATTACAATAAATTTTAATATGTTATATTATTTACCCAATAAAAGATCATATACGAATTTTCATTAAGTTATCTTAAAAACAGTGACCCGCATATTATCTTAAATATTGGTTTTTGATGCATGGGCAGCTGAACAGACAATGGTTTGGGCAAACAAATTTTCTAGATTAAAAAGGTATTTTTTTGATGTGCTTATGAGATAGATATTACCACAAAATTATAGTGAAGCCCTATAACCCTTTCCTGAACTAAGCGCCATTTTTGGCGCTTCTATCTCAATGTAGACTTCTACAAATATTGGAATTCATATACATAAATGAATTATGTTTTTCAGCATCTTAATAATGTTGTTATTATCTTTACTGAACTTGTCAAAATAAAGAAAATTCTTTTTGTTTTTTGTATTGAGTTTTGAAAATAGAAGCCAATAAAATAAAATACTAAAACCAAATGTATTTTTTTTTTTTTATTAAAATTAATTCAAATCTAAATAATGATTTATTTATAAAAATTTTAGCAATAATTCTTTCCGTGTATGGTGGTGTAGTAATAGAATAAATTATTATATATATAAAATTTGCAAAAATTATAATTTGTTGAGTTTGATTGCTAAAACTACATCATAACTATTCCTTTTTTAATTAAAAATTTAATTTAATTTAATTTATTTAACAAATAAATATTGTATAACTTTCCTCAGTAAAAAAAGTGAGTAAGTGCTTCTAAAATATAACATTTCGACGAATTTAAAAGTAATACTAAATGGATATTTTGCATGCTTTTGGATGTCATTAAGAATTTCTTCCAAAAAAACCGAAAAATTAACGCTTAATAATATCTTAAAAAATTCCAATATCCCAAATTTTAATATCTTGTAACAAAGCTAAAACAATATTTTTATTAAAAAATTACATAAACATTAAGGCGACTTATTAGGAAAAACGTTTGGCTGTCTGTTAAACCGCGAAATTGTAAGAATTTTGAAATAAAAATTAAACAGACACCACCTACTCATACCTTAAAGCAAGTAAAAATTTAAAAATTAGAATTTTCATTACAAATAACAAACAGTATGAAAAAAAAACCTTGAAAAATTTGATATTTTGTGGAGGTCATTCTGGGATACATTTTATATACCAATGGATGAGGTTTCTAAATGTCTTTTAAATTATACCACACTTTGTATGCATCGCTTTGGAGAAAACATAAAAATGTTAAGAAAATTAAAAAAAAAACCTTTTTTAAAAGCGGTCCAATTCACAAAATGTCATCAGTAGAATCGAAACATTATAAAACACACCAAGGTTTATTTTGAGGAGAGTAACAAAAACAACTGTTTTCCTCTCATAGAAAGTGAGTCTCCTTAGTAAACATAGCTTTAAGAGGAGAACTTCAAAAGCTGTGAATAAGAATTGTAAAAAAAAGAACATTCTTCCATTGACAACCATGGGTTAAAACTACTGCTGCAGCTCTTCTTGAGCACAAAGTACTTCCTTTCAATGGCAAGTGTTAAAATCAATTTTTCAGCTTTTTTTTTTTTTTGCTGGGCTCTGAAAGATATAATTACGGATGGGAACTAACAATTATAAAGAGTCAATTTTGCCACTTTATTTTTTATATATTTATACAGTAGGACAAAAGACAGAAGATTTTTAGAGACATTCGAATGGTAAAATTTGTGAATGCCATTAGGTGTTCATAAATCCAGATAAATTCTTTATATTTGCTTGAATAGCGAAATTATACTCTAGTATTTACATAACAATTCTTGATTTAGGGAAACCTAAGATATATTTTTCATGAGCAGTTTCATTATCTTGTTTTACTTTTTGAAATAACTTTTCGTTCCACATTGAAATAAACATCATATAAATATGAAAGGTAATATTTGATTTAATAAAATTTAACTTGTTTGGTGTAATTTAAAGCACTGCATTCGAAACATACTATCAATATCTACGAATATATATGTAGTACTATTGCATGAGTACTTACAATATAATATTTGTATACTTATACATATATATGTGCTTTTAGCATGTTCTGAAAAGACCTAACATTGATTTTCGATTTTTTGTTTTAAATTTTGTTTTATATTTTATTTTTAGCTTTTCGTTGAGTTCAGTTTTATTTCGGTATTTTAATGCTATTTAAATTAGTTTTATATTCAGTTTTAAATGTAAATTATGTGTAAAACACTGATGACAATTTCATGTAACATCATTAGCTGTATGTTCCAATAATATATATAGAGTGTATAGCAAGAGGTTATTTGCCACTGATTAATTCCAGTTTAATAACTACATGGTTTCAACCCAAAAAAGACATAAAAGAAAGTAAATACTCATACATAAAAATTAATTAAAGTCAAATTTGAATATTTTATAAATATTTTGATGGAACTTTTGTATTTTCTTGCTTTTGACTAACAATTCACACTTTATGTAAATAGCTGTGATAACACAGTCATGGTGGTTTGGAAAAATAGGAATAAATATAAAATACTTGTCATGAATTATCTAATTTTAATGATCGAAATTTAAAAATGTTTTGATTAGAATTACATGATGCTTAAGTATGTATAGTAACTTAACATAAATATAATGACAACATTTTTTTAAAAACTAATAAAAATTATAAATACTTTTTCTAGTTTTACATAAGTTTGTTTTTTATAAGTTTACATTAATGTTTATATTTAATTCATAAAATTCCTATTAATAATATAGATTCTAGTTTCCAGGTAAATAGTGGAAAAAATTATCTTTTTATTTCAATAAAATTATTTCATTTTATAATATAATTCAATACACTTTTATCGGGAAAATATTATATACCGATAAAAGGATATTGAATTGTGCTAGGAATTTCAGTTATTTATTACAAACGTTATTCTTCATTTGATTTTGGAGATATAATTATAAATTAAAAGTTATTGCTATTAAAAAGTATATCATAGTTAGGTTTTCGGATCATCCATAATGTGAACTTCTTTATAGTGATTAAGTTCCTATAATGACAATTCTTCTCTTAAGAGAAGACAAACTGATTGGAAGCTCGGCTGCCAGATTTGACGATATATAATCATTTGACGATTTTTGCCTTAAAAATAGCAAATTGGCCATTTTTAAAATACGTAAATTTTAGAATCAAAATCAATTAAAAACAAAATGAATTAAATAAAATGTAATTTTTTAAATAATCCACTTTAAGGGCCAGATTTACATGTTTTAGTCAAAATTGTAAGAAAAACAATAATATGTAAAGAAATTTTAAGTACGTGAACACTTTCTAACTAAAAATTGTATTTTGACTAGTATTGGAATAAAGATATTAAAAAGTCAATTTTATTTGTTTATTAATTTGTGACGCTTTCGTACCTAAACTGCTGGAAAGTATTTAGTGAAATTTTGAATACAGAGAAGTGTAAGTTTGAAACAACTGTTCGAAAAACTTAATTATTGTTCAAAATCTAATGAAATTTGATGTTATAGTCATTAATTATATAAAGAATTAATTCCTCAAAAAAATATGCAATCAATTGAACAATTCAAGCTTAACAGTTCTTTAATTCAAATTGATTAAAAATTTGCTTTAGAAATTATTTCTTGATATTTTGCAAACGATTAAAACCAAACATTAAAAGTAAACTTTTTTATTATTTATTAGGAATTAAACTTTTGAGAAATATTAAATATCTTTCGATCTTAATTGTTCTAATTGTATAAATAATATTATTATTAATGTTTTCGTTCATTGCTGTTTAATAAAAATTTGAGATATTATGTGTCAGATTTTTGACGATTTTTTTTTTATTTTTTATGGGGAAATTTAAAATTTTTAATGAATTTTATCGTCATATCTATCCACTACTTATATTGAGCTTTAAGCCCAATATAATTTGCTTGGGAAAAGGAAATTCAAGTAGCGTTCCCGGGAAAAATTTACTTATATTCACGGGAAAATAGGAAATTAAAATCATACACTTTTTCAAAATTTATTGCATTTTGGTTTGAAATTTTATTCTGTTATTATTAAAAAATACTTCAATGAAAATTTTAACAAAGCCCAATTTTTATATTTTTTTACACGACAAAAATAGCACAATAACATGTAAGAAATATATAATCGGTCAAGACCGATCATATGATATCCTACACTATTGGGTATGTGTGATACTTGTATTATACTTACTTATAATATACATATTTATAAAACATACGTATGTTGACATTATTTTGATATAAAAATGTATACTTTTATTCACTTATATTGGACCGATCTTGTAGTTCCTACTTATATAAAACTCATTTGTGTTATATTAATTTGAGACTTATGTTTGTTTATAATTTTTAAAAAGTGATTTTCTTAGGGGGTTTATATGGAGCTATGGTCACTTATGGACCAATTTTCCTATTGTAAAATTTTTGCATACTTATTTATATTTATGTAAAATTTATTTGTGTTGAATTCCATTTAAATATTTTTATATTTTAGGCAGACATTAATGAGTATTAAAATACTATTCCAGGAGGAAATTTGTATGGGCTGTGTGAAAAAATGAACCGATAATAATCAATTTCAATATGTCATGAAATTGTGTTCAAATTCAAACTTCATTAAGATATCTTATAAATTGCGACCTGTACTTTGGACAAAAATTTACATGGAAAGCCAGCCAGACAAATGGGCATTGTTAAATAGACTTAGAACGGTGGGGGTCGGATAATTTTTTCTGTGTGTTACAAAAATCATATGATATAAATGAGCAAAATGACACGTTATTCTGGTAAAATGGTAAAAATGTTTACAAAAGGACCTCGTTTTGAAAGCCCTTAATGAATTGTTCTTATTTAATGTCGTCGAGAATTAAACTTATTACCCAGCACAAATTTTCGATTCTCGGTAATGGCAACTACTTAATAAAGTAGTTTCTTGGTAATGAGTCCTACTCTATATTACATAAATAAGTACTAAATTGCAATATTGCAATCACGTGGATCAGTTGGTTAGAGCGCTGGATTAACAACCAGACGGTTGTTGGTTCAACCTTATTCTGATGCTGTTCGTTTTTTTTTTAGCAAAATGTCTATACCAAAATAAGTTTTTGACACTTAGAAAATTAAGTGCAAGGTAGTGTACTGAATAAGACGTTAGTCATTAAAAACGAATGGCCTAAGTTCAAATCTTGCTATCAAAATGCTATTATCGAAACTCTTTATAAGTAATTTTAGAAAATAAAGCAAACACTTTTCAAAATGATGGTCACGTTCAAGAGAACAAAATAGATAATTTATTTTTAAAATTTCAAATATGTATTTAGAAAAACTGCTTAAAAATATATGCAGAACATTTGTTTAATTCCACGGAAGAATAAAAGTAAGCTTTTAAATATAATTGATTTAATAAACAAAGCTGATAAAATCCTTAAAAAACCCAACGTCTGGTGATTTATTAAACGAAATGTTTTTATAGTATTCGCTGGAATTTTTTTAACAAAAGCAAAATTTTTAAGCATATAATACATTACATATCATCGCACAGTTGCAAAAATGGCAAAAATTTTGGTAATAAATCTGTAATTCCTAAACTACTGATCGGATCGAATTAAAATGCATGGAAAGGTTGTAGACGTGAACGTAAGCTTTCTGAAATATAATTATATAGTCACCCTGCTATAATACAAGATAAGCTACAAACAAATGAAGTCCGATTTCAAAGATTTTTATATTTCTATATCACCTAAGTTATCTCTTACTGTTAAAAAGATATTTACACTTGAATTTTTGATTTTGCCCCCGACTTTTTTTCATTTTTTGGGAATAAGTCCTGAGGTATATGTGGAAGAATAATTATAACATATTCCGAACTAATATGATGAACAAATTTTTTTGTTATCTTAATTCGTCTAGCCGTGAAAAATGTTCGAAGTTTATAATTTTTTGACAAAAATCAACAGCTCTTAAAAAAATATATAAAGAAAAAAGAAAAACTTGTCAATAAAAAATATAGAAATAAAATAACTTTAAGTCAATTTCTAATAATTTTCAACTGTTTAAGCTTTTTAATACGAAATATGATTTCTCAGTGTTCCTTTATATGAAAATATTTCTCCAATAAAAATGGAAAAATTTCAGTAAAATTATTTGTTTTAAAATTGTAAATATTTATTTTTTTAGTGACTTAACTTATCATTACAAATTATAAAATAAGATACAGATTGAAGTATAAATAGCTCCATAGGCCTTAAGCTCAAGTTATGAATATTATTTAGCCAATTTATAATTGCACGTGTAATAGCCCAGCAAAAACTTTGCTTTCCTGGTAAGCTAGCAGGTATGGTTGGAAACAAAAATAAACTACTTATTTTTTGCCTGAATAACTAGTTATTTTTGTTCGACTTGTCCACAAATTCATGTAGTTATTTTTTGACTCTAGAGGTACTCAAAAATATGTACCTAAACGAAAACATAAATAAAACAAAAAAATTTTGTCAGTGAGACTCGAACTTGGACACACACTAACCATTCGTTTTAACTGACTAACGTCTTACTCAGTACACCATCTCGCACATAGCATCCTAAGCAACAAAAACTCTATTTAGTTTAAAATATCTTTTTAGACATTTTGTTATAAAAAACTAACAGCTTCAGAATGGGGTTGAACCAACAACCTTCTGGTTGTTAATCCGGAGCTCTAGCCAACTCATCCACGTGATTCCAGTATTACTGTACTATTATACTACTGAGTACTTATTAATGTAATACAGAGTAGGCAAATAATAATGACGCCTCATTACCAAGAAACTACTTTAATAAGTAGTTGTTATTACCGAAAACCAAAAAGTTTTTACTGGTAGGTTAGTGACTGAATTATGTATGTATGTAATTAATATAATATTTGTAACAAATATGTATACGTATGTATAATGCATTTGCGCTGATGTTGGTAACGCACAAAATTAATTTTTAATTTTATTTAAAGTATTTAAATTTAAATAATACTTATTTCACTGTAAGATCCAGTAAAATCTTTCACGACGGAATATTTTGATATAGTGGATATACAGGTATTCCTTTTTACCTAGATGACAACACAGCTATAAATACATACGAATTTGCTTAAAAAATCGTGAAAGATAACCAACGTATTCTTACCTTTTACATAAAAAACAGTGTGCCAAAAAGAATCTTAATAAAATTGCTTATAAATAAGGTTATTGATTTTTATCTACAAAGACGCCAGAAAACATTATAACAACAAAATATAATAAAAGCATGTATTTACCGAATAGTTAAAATTTCTACTAAATCACATTATGAAATATATGAGCATCTTCACAAACTGCATTATACACTATTTTTATTAAGCATGTCTCAATGAAAACCAAGGAATTTCAAAAAGTTTCATTTTATTGCTATGTTTAAATATAGATTTCCCAAATATTTTTCTTTTTGTTTGAATTTATTATACCCTACACCACCATAGGTGGTTGAGTATTATGCGTTTGCGCTGATGTTTGTAACGCATAGAAAAAGTTATCCAACACCCAACTTATAGTATACTAACCGTATTTAAATCGATCTAACGATGTCCGTCCGTCCATCTGGCTGGCTGCCCATATAAATCTTGCGTACAATGCAATGAAATTTGGTACGTGGGGCCTTTATAATACAAGGACGAAGTTCATTGAAATTGTTTGTGATCGGATCATTATTTCACCTAGCCCCCATACAAATGTGCCTCCGAATAGAGTTTAAATCCTCAAAAATGCATAAAAAGTAAAAGTCTTTTAATGAAATTCGGTGTAAAGAAGTTCTATACAAGTATCAATCTTTGTCCTAAATTTTATGAAGATAGGTCCATAATCACTTTAACGTACATAAATCCCACCCGAATGTTAGTATCAAGTTAATATTCGACACAAAAAAGTCTTATGTAAGTAGTAACAACATTGCCGATGTATTATTTAAATATTTTCAATAATTAAATAAATAATTATATTAAAATCCGTGCTTTATTACTGAAATTGGTTATTAAAGCTTTTTAAACGGTTTTTAGAAAAATGAAAGACTAATATCTATTTTATATACTACATAAGAAACAATCGTAAAAATGCAACACTAATACCTATTTTTGTGAAATTTAAAAAAGTCTTTTGAAAACTTCATTTTTTTCATAAAATCTGCGCTCTTGCATTCGTTTTTGGCCGGGCAGGAAGCTGTTAGTACAAAATAGATCTAAATATATTTTGTAATTTAACAGCGTAAACAAAAATAAATAAAAAAGTTGCGTGACATTTATTTATTAATCGATAAATATGAATTTGATTTCCAAAATTCATAATTTTCCATTAATGCTGGATGTAGGGTACAAATCTAAATTAATTTAAAATTTTTTACATGTTTTTTCCATTCCCGTTTCCCGGGGAAAAAGAAAAAACCCTCTAGCTTAACAAGCCCTAGTAGTGGAACAAATTTTGTATGTACATTACATTTGACAAAGGAGTATACCAAAAACGAAATCTTATAAGTATTCTAAAAAGAACTTTCCCAAGAAATCATAGATTTAAAATCAAAACCTAGCTCCCGCTGAGTGACAAAAAAAATTCACAAAAATACATTGAATTGCCATTTGGAGAACCAATATCCCATTGTGAAAAATTTTAAAATATCATGTTCATAGCAAGCTCAAAAGTCTCTGATACGTATTTTCTAAAAAAATTCTTAGCCTAAATATGGTACGAGTGCTTATGCTTTGTCCATCGCTAGTAGGGAAATAATTTAAAATTTTCAGATAATTATATATTTATTTCGTGTGTCACTTGAATAAGGAATTCTTTTAATACAGGAAGGCTATGATATGAATTTCTTTCAATATAAACAGCTAGAGAATTTTTAATTTAATAGTCTTTAAATAGTTTTTATTCAAAATGGGACCTGGTAAGGCTCTTAATAATAACTCTGAAAAAGAAAAAATTCTGATTTTGAAATCTCAGGGTCAGAATCTGGTCGAAATCGCCAAAAACATTAATAGAGCAACGACTTACAAAAACATTCTGGAGGAAGCGTTTCCAAAATTTAATGACTTCTTTGGACCCATACCTTGGACGTACCAACACGACAACGCTCAGATTCATACCGCCAGAGCAGTAAAACAATGGATTAATCAATAAGGTGTTCAGCTTTTGGATTGGCCCCCATATTCACCAGAGCTGAATCCAATGGAAAATATATGGGGTTAGATTGCAAGAAACGTTTATGTAGGAGGAAAACAATTTAAGATGATAGAATCCTTAAAGGATGCAATAATGGAAGCATGGAGTTCAATTTCGCTAAATTACTTAGAGTGATTCTACAAGTCGATGCCAAATCGCATTTTTGTGGTTGTTTCTAAAAATCGTGGCAGCACTCATTATACTAGAAGATAATAACTTTCATTTTTATAACCTAAAATTTAAAAAGAAATTACAGTTTTCTTAGTTTTAAAATATCCCTTATTCAAGTGACACATGAAAAAGTACCACAGAAATACATGTCTTTAAATAAATGCATAATTTTAGTATAACAAAGTATGTATATTTTTTATTTCTTCGGAAAATTAAAGCCAACACTATGAAATTTGGTTGCGTAAAAAATATATATCTCCTAAAATTTTTATTTTAGGAGATATACTTAATTAAATTTAAAAAAAAATGTGATTCCTTATTCAAGTGGCAGGCATTGTATATTATATATATATATATATATATATATATATATATATATATATATATATACATATATATATATATATATATATATATATATATATATATTTATATATATATATATTTATATATATATATAGGAAATTAAATTTAAATTGTTGTAGAGGAAAACTAAGGCCTTGAGTATTCATTTAAATAATTGTTATGCCTATTTTACTAACGCTTTTGTCATATTTTCTTAATTCAAACATATAATATTATATATCTCGGACATTTTTCAACATATAAAGAGATTTTTGAAATTTAGTCACTATTTGGCACGAATTTATAGTTTTTATGATAAATGTATGCTTTTGGTGACGTATGTTTTCTTAACTAACGATTTAGTTAACAAAAGAATTAACTTAACCAATTATAGAAAAATAGTAGAATATAGAAATTCCAAACTATTACTTATGCAAGTAAAGAAAATTTTACTGAGATTTTAATTTCACGAGAGTGGAAACTAATTTAAAAAATTTTTTACTCATATATATATTTTTATATCTTTATGTGCCTCGGCGGGAACTGCGTTTTAATTTTAGAAAATTTTCTTAAAATTTTGCGTACGTTTAATATACATAACTGCAGTTTTAAGAAATTACACTGTTTACCTAAAAATATTATGTTGTGATTTCTTAATATTGAAAAATTAATGAGAATTTAGTATTTTCCAGGTAAATGTCAACCGCATCAAAATTGTAAATGTGTGGTTCTCTGGGAGATATTGTATCAACTTTACCTCGAAAACCAATCATTAATATTTTTCAAACATAGCAACTAATACTTGTACTGTACATGCTAATTAGTAATAATTTCTCTTTTGATATTTTTTAATATACGTGATATTAGACACTTCAAAAATTCATTAATTATTTATTCTTATCAATTTTATCGGAAGTGCATTAAAATGTCATCTATTTATTTTTTTTTACAAAAACATCTTTAAACCTTCTACTATCAACACTTTTCAACATCTATTGATTTGGTCATAAAAAACGATGATTAAACGATTTTAAATGATACACTATGATAATATATATATAATATAAGATATGATAATATATATAAGTTGAAAACGATTTTAGGAATTTATTACCATAGTTTATTGCTACCATTATTACCATAATGGTGATCATAGTACCCTATGAAATCAGAAATAAATTAAAAATTTTCTTTGTCTTATTATTTACTTGAAATAAATATTAAATATAATAATAATATAAATATTACAAATTGCTTCACTTTTAATATATTTTACAAAAATTCCACCTAAAAATGTACACTACTTTCTGCAGGCATAAAAAATAATGTTTGATAGGGAATTCAATTTTTTGTCTTTAATTGTTATCTACTTTGGTTGCCATGTGATGACTTAAGAAACTAATTATGACGATGACATCTAATACAGCTGCTTACCATAAATGTCATTATTTAGATGTCGTTGTAAGAACTAATTGATTCTAATCTGTTCAACAACTCATTGATTTCAAATTATTACTGAATATTTTTTGTAAAAAATAGGAACTAGATACATTTAGGTTACAAATAACCAATGAAAATTTAGTTTATTTCCTGTTTTTTCAGCTTTTTTGACTTGTTTTCTTTTTTATTTTTATTTTAAACTAAAAGCATTTTGTACATTTTAAAAATAAATTTCAAAAACTTAAAGATTCTGGCTTTTCGAAAGTAAATGCCTTCTTTAAATATATAAATTGGAAAACTGATTTAAAAGACCATAAAAATTATATTTTTAAAAATCTGATCATTCGGGTATGTTATGAAAATCGATTTCGAAAACGAAACGAATTAAAATCGAAAAAATGTGTGATGTATTTATTTTTCGTTTTCTTTATTGATGAAAATTACAGTAAAATCACTTTATCAGATTTTATTATAAAATTTTAAGCATTCCATGAAAAGCAGTTGAGCTAGCAAAAACGTGCAACTCTAAAAATATCAACATGATTTTGATAAAAATCGTTATTGATTTTCTATTCTTTCATATAGACTAAAATACATGAAATCTACAAAAATTTCTAAACTATTTTGGTAATTTCGGCTTTCGGCCGAAAAAAACGCGACCAGTTTCGATCGTTATTGTGATAGGATCAACAGCTGAATATAATTTTTTCGCAATGATACGACATTTAATTTTAATGCTAGATAACGCAATAATGTTCAAATATTTCTTAATTTTTTCTAACATAGGAAAAAAAAATTAAGAAATATACCTATTTTGACACTGTTCCTTAGTTAAATAATTAAAATTTCATACTCCGTGATTATTGGACTGTTTCACTTCTTTACTATTAGAAATTAATATTTAAGAAAATATACTCTACCTAGATAGTCTAAATTAAAAATATATACGTTAAGTCATATTAATTCTAGTTTTAGTATTAATTTCCATTAAGCAGCACCCTTTAAAATAAAAAATGACCTGTCTCCAAAATTAAAGGTGCTAGTTTGATTTTAGTAAATAATACGTGGTATGTTAGAGGCGTATCCCGTTACCATATTAACATCATTAAACCAATGATTGGTAGCAGTAGTAGCTTTAAATGGCTACATGTTTTATTTCAGACATGATCGTTTCGATGTTGTGTTTCTAAGATTATTTTTAAGAATCTTTATATAAGAGCTACTCGTCAATATTAATTCAGAAACATCATCATAATGTTATTCTTAAATATTCCTAAATACTTAAAAGGAATGGAGAAAGAATGTTTTTCTTCTTTGATATTATTAATATCCTTTGTAGACAAAAAAAAACCTTATTTTTATATGTATTGGTAATAATTGATGGTAATGGAATCATATTATAGTTTTCAGCTTTTTTCAATAATAATTTTTAGCAAAATTTAAAAATTTCCGTTTGTGAAACCAATTGCACATTTTTAAGAGTAGCATTTTTTGTTCCCATTAATTTCAAAATTTTTTAACAAAAAATTTAATTACTATGCGTTTAAATTTGGAATTTACAATGATACAATGATATGCAATGATTGGCTAAGACCACAAAGAATAAAATAACAATAGAATTGGCTAATTAAATAACGTTCTATACCTAATCAATACGATCCAAAATCATACAGCCTAGCATTACATTTTTTATGCTCTCAACAGTATTTATAAGAGTAGTAACATGACATACACTATGAATGATTTTTTTCTTTTTAATTTGATCCATAAAGCGGTAAAAATCAGAAAAAACGGGTAAAACAACTTCAACGTGAACGAAACAAGTTTTAAACACATCCTTCTCTTCTCCGAAAATGAACACACAGGTTTTTTTTGCAATTTCTGTAAACAAAATCTTAATTTTAATACATTTTTGATACACTTTGTAAATCCTAAACCAATATACATACATACAACTTCCGTTTTAATATATAATTTTTTTTTATTAAAGACACAGTTTTTGTTATTTTTCGGTTCCGTCTTTAATACTATTTCAACTGTAAATGACCATATCATAACATACAGCGTTTTATGTTTGCGTTAAATAGGGGGTTTTATAATATAAAACTTACTTAAGCATATTATGTTGACACTATCATTTATATGGGATTTGTGCACTTTAAGGTGATTCCCGGAAGTGGGAGTTACTGGCCGATTCTTATAAAATATAGAACTATGATTTGTTCCTATGTAAAACTTGTTTGTATGAAATATAATCTTAATATTTATAAGGGATTTATGCACGTTAAAATGATTTTCGAAAGAAGTGTTTATATGAGAGCTTGCTCAATTATGGACTGATCTTCATGAAATTCGGTGCAAAGATCAATACTTAAATAAAACTTATTTGTGAAAAATTTCAATAAAACATTTCTATTCCGCGTAAAACGCATATTCCGGGAGGATATTTGTATGAGAGCTAGGTCTAATAATGGACCGATCATAACCACTTTCTATAAAGTTTGTCTTTCATTAAATTATTTTCAAAATTGCGATCTGTAGCTTGATTAAAAGTTTTTCATGGCCGGACTGACGGACATTGTTAAATCAACTGATATAAATGGATATAAATGGATATAAATGGATGTAAATGGATATAAATGGATGTAAATGGATATAAATGGATATAAATTGAATGATATATTTTAAGGTAGGGATCCGAAGACTTTTTCTTTGCGTTAGAAATATCATAAATATACATTCTAAAAATTCAATTTTTTATCGTATTATTTTCTTATTACTAAAGTATTAGGGACATCTTTGGTACACTATTTTTTCTCAAGTTTTTGAAATTTAGATTTTTGGTATATTATATATATTAAGTATGTACTAAGGAAACAAATTTTGATAGGGCTAAATATCATTTCCTTTACCAACTAGTTTTTATTTTGTTTATTCTAAACATGCAAAAGAGCTGTGTTTTTGTTCGGAGACATCTGCACCATCTCAAAAAGCTTCGAGAGCAGCGAAAACAAAAAATAAATAAACAAACTAATAAAGAAAAGATGCCGTAAAAATTTTGAAAATCATTCACTTCACTATGATAAATAAAGATTGCGGCAACAGTAACTTTATTCATACATGCACACACTTACATATGTACGTTTATGAACAAGCATAAAAGATATTCTTTATGAAGATTGGTGGAATGAGTATGTGAAAATGCTTTTAATAAGAAGTAATCATTGTTATCGTCGTCATCATGAGATTGTGCAGGCGTATTCATAATCTACCTGCAGCAGTTTTTATATGTCATTTCTTTCTTACTGTTGAAATTCCTATAATATTCAATGGGACTATAGCGTTCATTACACTTTTTGTAACATAAATGGATTATTTGTCTTTATCTTCTGTTTTTATGCCTTTTGTTAAGTGGTGTAAGACATTGTATTATTATCTCTTAATTCTTCTTTTTATATTAAACTCAAGTAGTTTTATTAACCAAATGTATATTTTTATGATAGCTGAATAAAAATTTCTTGTTTTTCATATTTAACCTATATTAATAATAGATAGGTTTTTTAAGAATCCAAAATTCTATAAAAAACTAGTTTATTTTACTGTAATATTTTCCATTGAGTTATGTAGTTTTTCAAACAACTATCTTTAATGAATATCTTGGAGTAGAGAATTAATGTTTCGACTTAAGCTTATACGCATCTTCAAATTATTTTCACCTTCTACACGTTCAAGTGAAATTTTTTTGTCAGTTACCAGAGTGTGTAGATTACTTGACGTCTACTTAAAGATCTTTTATTAAAAATCGTGTTGCATGCAAATTAGATCACACGCATTAAAGTGTGTGCATACAACACCCATCTTAACAAAGAATATAAGGGTGTTCCCTACAAAATATACAAAGCATATGCAATAAAATAAATCCAGGTCCTAATCAAGTTTATATGCGAAGTACAAATAATATTTACTACTAAAATTATTTAGAATTTCCTTTCTAGCTCAATTACTTAAGAAGTATGTAAGTATTTTGCAAGGCTCTCCCTAATACATATACTCACATACATGCATTCATTCTTTTTGGTTGTCTATTTAAAGTCATCAATTTTAATTTATGACTACTTCTTGTCATTGCATCTTTGCAAAGTGGATGCCTTGATTTCGCTTTTGTTAACCGACAGTGACTTTTAGTGAAAAAAAAAAAAAAATTGAAAAGTGTCAAATACTTGACAAGAGCAACTTCATGAGCTTTAAATGCAAATAATTTCAAATTTTTTATTTTTAGATTAAATATATTGTTCTTTAACTTTTTCTTTAAAATTTATGAACTTACAATATTTATAAATAAGATAAAGTGTAACCATGTATACTTGTTGTTGTCTTAAAATTATAAAATATTTTATATTGTTATTAACATCAAATCCCTAAATACATAATGGCAATTATACTATGTAAAAAATTTTGTACAGTCGCCTTGAGGCGGAATTTTTCACACTGAAATTTGTAGAATTTCACTAGTAAAGTAAACGATGGAAGACCAGGGTCAAAGACTATTCTATTCTATATCTTCGCATAGGCGAAAGTAATTGGACGTAATCTACTGAGGAAACTCTACGGATACTAGTTCAAATTAATTTTCCTGGGTGTGCCCTGAATCGAGAAATTCAGGACGAGCAAATAGGTTTTGGGTCTTGTCTAGATGCAAACAAATTGGTAACAATAGGTTGGATGGATAGCTTATACTTTTGTCCTTATAAATCACCTGGTATTGACGGAATTTCTCCCAAAACGATTTAATAAGTATTGGATATTATTGTAAATTTTTAGATTTTTAATTATGGTTAAGTACTAGGGTATCCAATTGAATAACGACATTCGGTTATCCGATTAATTTTGGTCGACTAACTTTTCGAATAATTTAAAACTGTATATTTTCGAATAAAGAATAAACTGAATAATTTGTGTTGAATAACCGATTAACCGAAATTTAGTTTTCTGGAGTAATAAATTTATTTTTATGATAAATTTATGTCTTTTATATATTAGCAAAAATAAATAAAAGTGATTTTTAGAAAAGCACTTTTTCATTACTTCCAAAGTATCAATAAGTTTACGTTTTCCTGTGCTTTTGAAATAATACAAACAACATCCAAAAATATTGAAAAGAGATTCAAATAACTTGTTCTGTTATAAAACGTTGAGATTCGGTTGTTAGTTTTGCAAATACTTGTTGACAAAAAACAAACAAACAAATAAACAAATGAAAAATAAATATCTGGATTTTTTTTGTAAAATATGTTGGTTTGTATAAAAATTAAAACTAATTTTCATGTGCCAAAAAAGAGAACATCTTCCAATGAAAAGCCTATGTTAACTTGATTGGAAACGATCCGAATTGCACTCCTCCTGGATCGAGAGTTCAGGATTTTGTTGATTTCTGTGGATGTTCTTTTTTGTTTTTGTTGAAATAGGAGGTTTAATGAAATGTGACATGAAAATATTATAATCAAGGCAACCGAAAATATGCCAAATCATATTATTTCCTTGGCTTCAAATGAACCAAAATGTTAGTTACTTATCCGTTTCAGACAATTTTAAGAATTTTGGCATCGATTTGTTTTAGCATATTTTTACATATTTTGGTCTTAACAGCATATTTTTGCATATTTTGGTCTTATCGGCTTATTTTGTCATATTTTCATAGAAAATCCTCACTTTTAACATATTTTAGCAATTTAAATGATATATATTTATATATTTTTTTTCTTTAGAACATAATTTTACATATATTACATTAAAGAGCATATTTTTGCATATTTTACACTTGCAACTTTGAATATTTTTAAGTGCAAAAAGAAAATATTTTTTAGCAATTGCTAATAATAATTAAGTTATTTTTAGCATGAATAGTAGATAATTTAAAATTTTGCCACAATAAAAATGTTTATATTAATTTTGACTTTTATGACAAAAAGTCAATCTTACACGGAATAAAAAAGAACTACATTAAAAGGATTGATTCATTAAATAATGAATTAGGACAATATTTTTTAATATTAGGTCAAAAACTACAATTTTTTCATACAAATGGGTAGAGGAACTGATAAGATTTTATTTTTATTTTATTAATTAATAACTGAATATCTTTAATAAAAATAAAATAAAAATTCAACATTAACCCAACTCCTTAAACTCCTTATTTTAGTATATTAAATACTATAAATTAGTGTTATTTATATGTGTTACATGTATTACTAAGATTATTCGGTTAATCGAATAATTTGCCATTAAACGGTTGTTAACCGAATAATTTGCGGTTAATCGAATATTTTGCCATTAAACGGTTATTAATCGATCAACTTTTAATCACGAATAATTATTTGTGGAATTAACCGTTTAATATGAAAACCCAAATAATTAGATACCCTACTAATTATGTTTCTATACCTTGGCGCTAGGTTAAGGTAGCTCAGCAGTATTCAGCTAAAGATTATCGTCCAATAGGTCTTACAACTTTTATGATAAAAACTCTGGAAAGGATACTTGATGGATATATTAGGAACAACTTAGTCAGTGTATATTTGTGAATTACGCCCTTTAACAGTGGATCATACATTATATCGAAAGGTCTTTTTCGTTTAAAGAGTTTACCTTAGAAGCTTTACTGGAAGCGTTTTTTATAATGTCAAATCTTTGGCTATTGAGAGGCCATTGAATTGTAGAAATATATCTGAGAAATTTACAAAATGGCTAACAACGACACATATAAAATAAGGAAAGCTTATGCTGTAATTTACTCATGCCAGAAGCTGACCGGAAATAAGGGAAGACTTAAAGCAAAACGTTTCTACTGATTGTACACAATTGTTGTGAGCGGTGTTGCCAGGAGATGAGAAAAAAAGAGGCTAAATTGAAATTGAAAAAAGTTAAAAAAAATGTTAAATGTACCAAAAAATAAGGACAGAAAAAAAATTATTATTTTTTTCTTTTTTTTTAATTTAGAAACTTAATTTTTTCGTTCTCATTCGTTTTTGATATTTTTCTATAGAAATTGCAATAAATTTATAAATAACACCCAGCAAAATGACTCAATAAAAAATCGCCCAAAAATTAAAAATATATTTTTTATATATAAAATCACTAATGTTTTCAAGTGATCTTTATTCATTTTTAGACTAGAATTTTTGGTTTTAATAAGATTTTTTAAATGGTTTTCATAAATACTTTTTACGGTTGATTAAATATGCGCCGCAATCGAAATTTTTTATTAAATATAAATAATCTCGATGTTTTATGCGAATAAGTACACCAAAATATTTAAATGAATAATTATGTAAAAATAGAATTAGTAATGGCAAATAATAAATTATATTCTTCGGTGTTGAAATACTAATATTTTAGCCTTTTTAAGGCAATTCCAAGAATCAAAAAAGGCTAAAAAAATTAAAAGCTAAAACGAAATTTTTGAGGCTAAAAGAAAAATAAAAAGGGTAGATTTAGCCTTAAAAAGGGTAAAATTACAACACTGTTGGTGAAACCAATTGCACATTATTGTTGTCGCATAAAGGAAATACTCGGACACAATCTAATTTGTCGATTGCGTCCGGGTATTTATGCAGTGTTTTATACAGTGTAGCCCCATTGAAAATTTGAAAATAATAATTAATGTCACTTATGAATGTACACATTGAACATATATGTAGCTACATACACCTTGATAAGAAAACAGAACAGAACCTTTAAAACACAACTAATGACATTGATTTGAATTTTGAGACTGATTAAATTATTTCTCAAATCATAATGAAGTGGAAACTTGTCATTTTTCCATCTGTGCAAGACTAGATAAAGCGAATAAATGTCTATAGAAAAGATTAAACAAGTATCGACTGTGAAGTATATTATGAGGAACTGAATCCAAACGAGTTTTGTCAACTGAACTCACAATGAAGTATCTTCCACGTGAAATACATGCGATAGCCATGACTGCCCGACAAAGTTCAGCGGATGTGCTATTATTTTCTTCATTAACAATCAGGCCACCTTAAAGGCTTTAAATAAATATAATATAAAGTCGAATGTTGCTAACAGCTGTAAGAAAGAGCTGAAGGAAGAACTTTAGTTTTCACTTCTTAACGTCCTGCACTATCATATAAAATACTGTAAATTTTCGTATCTTACTTTTCAGAATCTGACTGTTGTTAGTGCCTAAATTCTTGGCATTATTGATTATATTATAATGCTACAACTGGTTTCTGACATTCCTCTTTTAACACAAATTTTTTTTCTTGTTTAAAATTAAGCAACTATGGTTCACTGACCATTTTTCTTGGCCAAAATTAAATTATTCTCATATTTTAATAGTAATCACTTTAAAACTCCAGAAAATTAATTTGGTTTTTATTATTACAAATTTTCCATCATAATACAACAGACCAAAAATGAGTTTGTTAAGTAAATCTAAATTATATGTAAAAAGTGTGTCTTTTTTCAACAATTCATCAATTTAAATTTTTGAATATTAATATTTCTTAAGAAATTTTTTGTACAAAATAGATCTGACGATAAGTATATTTATAATTCAATATGAAAATTGTGGCATCATGCAACCAGCTAAAATTTAGTTTGAAAGAAATTTTAATTTTTAATAATTCTGCAACTTTTCTGTGAAAATTGGTAATCGAGAAATCAATTGAAACAAACAGTCTGAAATCTGGACCATATTTTCTACTATATCTGGTTTTGCGATTTTTTGCGTATTTTTAGAAAATTTTTTTTCCGAATAAGTTAGCATTGAAACTTCTTATCTTTTACAAAGATCAAACCAAAAAAATATAAATATAGAAATTAAACTAACAAAAGTTGGAAAATTATAAATTAAAATTTTTGCTCCCAAAAGCAATTTCAGGCTTTGAATGTAGTTATAAGTTATATATGGGGAAAACTCCTTTGGAATGACATTTTGCTCGACTTTTTTATTATTCGATTACTTAAATAACTCGAAAGTTTTTAAATTAATTGAGTAAAGTTTTTAAGTTACTCGAGTTATTCGAGTAAATTATACTTTAATATTTTGCTTGTTTTTTAAATGTTTATTAAAAAGCAAGCATTCCGTATTGTCTTAGTGTTTTAAGAAAAAATAAACAAAAACAATATTAAACAAGTAAGAAAGATGTAGTCGGTCAAGCCCGACCATATGATACCCCACACCATTGTGCAGGGGTTATATATTTCGTGGGGGGTCTTATATTATACATGTGGACAATTGTGGACCGATACTTTTACTAAGTGTAAAATAAAATATATGAATACAGAATATTATGTTACTACTAACATTTATATGAATTTATGCACTTTAGGGTGATTTTCGAAAGTGGGTTTATATGGGAGCTATGGTAAATTATGGAGCGATACTTATAAAATTTGTCACTATGCTTTCTACTTATATAAAACTTATTTGTGTCGAATATAAACCTGATACCAACATTTGTATTTGAGGGTTTTATATGGGAGCTTTGAGGGTTTTATATGGGAGCTATGATCAATTATGGACCGATCTTCATGAAATTTGGCACAAAGATTTAAATTTATACAAAACTTCCTTACACTGAATTTCATTAAAATATTGCTAATGGCGGCTAGGTGAAATAATGGAGCGATCATCACCAATTACAATAGGCTTCGTCCTTGTGTCATGAAAGTCCTTTGTGCCAAGTTTAATTGAATTATCTTCAAAATTGCGACCTGTACTTTGTGCACAAAGTTTACATGGACAGTCAGCCAGCTAACCAGCCAGCCGTCCAGCCAGCCAGACGGACGACGGAAGGACGGACATCATTAGATCGATTCAAAAAGTTATTCTAGGTCTATTGGTATACTTTAAGGAGGGTGTTGGATGATTTTTTCTATACGTTACAAACATCAGCACAAACGCATAATACCACAACCACCTATGGTGGTGTGGGGTATAAAAATAATTTTCATAAAACATAAAAATAGTATAATCACTTAATTTATAGTATAATATAATTTATAGTATAATAAAAGCTTAAATTGCCCTTCTGAAATAATTTTTCAAAAATAATAGGTATGTAATTAAAATTTGTGTCTATTTTCTCGTTTGTTTTCATAAAAACATTGTTTCTCTATATTTACCTAATTCTTTCATAGTTTAATCAATATACCTAAGAGTATAACCAGCGTTGCCAGAATGATGATTTTATCACATTTTGATTGATTGTTTAACCCAAATATGATTCGATTATTTTTTCTTACAAAATATACTTTTTGTTTTAATAACATAAGCAACGGAAGATGTTGTTAAAAATCCGTACATTTCATTTCACAATATATAAAATACTTTTTTATTTAAAGTTTAATGACAAAGATTCAAGTTTATATGTCAAAACAACGCTAAAAAAATCCTTCACATTCACATAGGAAGTATGTAAAAGTACATATTCCTCAACTGTTTTTTTTTTTTTTCATTTAACTTTCCTACAGTATTTCAAATGGAGTGGAGAAACGGTTCTCCACTAGATCAAATATATATTTATTTATCCAACGATGATAACGCAAGAGTAGCAATAATACTTTCGTGTTAGGCCAATAAATTCCCGATGAAAAATTATTTAATGCCAATACAAGACCTCGTATTAAGGGTTTCAAATTTGGATGATCATAATCTGTATTCCAAAGGCTATGATCTCACACATTGTTTTTTTTTTTTTTTTTTTGTTACTCTTACCTAGTGTCTACATTAGGCAAATTTTTATCAAAACAAACGACAAAATCTGTGCGAATATATACAAGGTAACCTTAGTTAAACAGCTGATTATTATTTTGGTTGTTACAGTTGTCAAACTGCATATATAAAAAACAATAATGAATACGCCATATTGTTGTTTTTGTGCAACTGTTGCCACCTTTCACAAATTCGGGTTAAGTTTAACGTTTGTCTTGATAAAAAATTCTCTAATGTAAATACTATGTTAGAATGGCGCACAATAACTGTCTAGTGCAGTGTTGCCAGTAGTTGAGAAAAGAAGAGACTAAATTGAACTTTAAAAAAGGCAAAATATCTAACTGTCTTAAAAACTAAAGCCGGAGAAAGCTAATATTTTTTTTTTGTTTGAATTTTATTTATTTTTTTTAATTAGTTTTTGAAATTTTTTTAAGATATTGTAATAAATTTATAACAAAGCATAGAACGGCTGCCAGCAAAATGACCCAATGAAAAGTCGTTCAAAATTGTGGCTTATGTTTTATATGAAAAATTACTAAATTTTTTTAAGTGATTTGTCGATTTTTTGCTTTTATGAGAATTTGATTAACATATGTTCGTGAATTGTTCTATAGTTAATGAAGTATATTAAAAAATAATTACAATAATTGTTTTAGTAAGTTCATAAAATTATTTAACTTATTATTGATGTAGAAAGTTAAGCGCCGCAGGCTAAAATTTTTATCAGATAAAATATAATCTCGATTTTTTGACACAAAAATTTTTAAATGGATGATGCTATAGAACTAAAATACACTATTTTCTTCGTTGTTGAAGTACTAACATTTTAGCCTTTTTAAGGAAATTTTAAAAATTAAAAAGGGCTAGAAAAAAGCTAGAAGCTAAAACGAAAATTTTGAGGCTAAAAGCAAAACAAAAAGGATATACTGACAACACTAGTCCAGCGGGAAGAAGTCCAAAAATTTATTTTAAAATTTTATAACAAAATTTACATCAAATGATAGCTAAGCCTTTCAGCAAAAATTCGGTTTTAGATATTTCATTGTTTTTATTATTAGGTGTATTAAAAATTCCACAAAAAAATATATATATATTTATTCAGACTTATGTTAATATATATATATATATAATTGTGTAACTTTGGCCAGGATATTGAATTTTTTTTCTAAGTCTGAATGGTTTTAAATATTTTAAAATTATTTCTATACAGCACAAGTTAAATTATATGTGTTTTCTGTGCCAACTTTTGAACTATACTAATTTTAAAAAGTTTAGTGATTCTTAATATAAAGTATAACTTTACTGCTTGACTCAATTTTAAGTCCAAATCCCTTATTATCATAATTTTTATCAAATCCACCATCATATTTATCCTTTAAACCAGTCTAATACTCTATTGGTATATCAGCTAAATCGAGTTCAAAATCGTGAATCTTTTCAACACCCAAATTATAAATACCAAATGATTTAAATTTTACATTTTAATTTTTTGAATTGACGTTTATACATTTGATTTAATTTTCGTGATTGAAAACAACCTTGAATACAAATACTAAAACCTTAATATTTTAAACATTTTATACAAAATTTGTTGTTTTCAAAGAAAATTATTTTAAAAACGAAAATTATAACGGCTCCATGAAATAACTCCCCACGAAATAAATCCTCAAAACAATAATGAAATGATTCCCCAAATTTTGGTTTATCTGTTTTTCTCATGACAAAGAGACGTACATTTTATTCGCTCCGCGATTTTTAATTATTCGTCGAGATTTAGTGAAAATTAAATATATAATAAAACGCGATTGGACGCTACGAGTATATATTTTTACCATATTACCAGTGTTAATTTTATTAAATATAAATATACAAAACTTTTAAAATTTAAATAAAACAAAATTAATTTGAATAAATAAACAAATGAAAGAAAATTTGTGATAAAAGATTTTTATACTTCAGTTATACATAATTTAAAAGTGTGTAAAAAAATTTACACATAGATAGTCTTTGTAAATCTCTAAAAAAAACGTACTTACATGTGTAACCTTTTTAGTTTAAGAGATATTTCGGTCGAAGCTAATTTAACCCCCATTATTGGAATTTTCTGCTTAGAAACAGTATAATCACGATAAAGAATATTTTGCATCAAATTTGGTGATTAAATCGATGGCCTATTTTCAAAATCCTATATCTCGTGAAACTGCGTTTTTGATTCCATTATAGTTCCTATAATAACCCTCATCTGTGATATAAATTTCAAAGGGAAATTCCTAGTTTTTCCAATTTTATCAAGGTTTTTGTAATCCTCTATCTTACAAAATAAATAATTTATTTTTATTTTTGATTACAAAACCCTCTATCTCTCTGAGTAACTATTTTATATTTTGACAACTGAAACATAACATATATCATTTCTGATTAATTTATGCATGCTGAACATGAATCTCGCCAAAAAGTTCAAATCGGTTAAATAGTTCTTTAGATATACTATAACAAATATTAATTTTGTAAGGCGGCTGCCCTACCCGTGTAAAGCTACCCTAGCTTTCACCACATTTGCGTAACTTGGCAAGACAGTTATTCCCACAAAATCTTGATACCTTCACTGTATTAGTTCCTTAAAAATGTAATAATTGAGAATAATAAACCTTGTATGGGGCTAAAATTTCCCCTACACTTCCCTTCATCTCAGTTATTTATCTTGATAAGGAAATTATTCCCCCACAATTCAAGGCTATTGCTTCTATAGTTCTTCATTTAAGCGATAAATAATTTTCACGTTGTATGGGAGCTACCAATCCCTCTGTACTTACCCCTCCTATTTTCATTTCAATTGTGGAAGCTAATGGGAAAGTTATTAACAAATAATTTTAAAACTGTATTTGTAATAATTCTTCAGATATGCGATAATCACTATTTTACTTATATGGGGATTCCCCCTGCTTCGATCCCAAAATAAAGTAGCCTATTTGAATTATGTTGCTTTTCATATTACTAACTCGTTTTAAATGGTAATTAAGTGTATTTTTTACAATGCAAAACCCCCTATTTCCCTCCCTCTATCTAAAAGAATTTTTAAGCGAAATAAATATTTTTTTCCTCTCCTGAAATTTTGTATTTTTCGATTTAGAAGATTTTGGATACTGGCCCTAGATATATTTTCTTATAATATTTGTAAATTATTATTAAAATCGGACTTCTGGTTTCTTCAAAATTATGAGAAATGGAAGGAGAATTTGTAATTTATTTGATTATTTTTATTTATACCCCAAATAAAACTGATTTGTATTTTAACTTTGACGGCAAAGAGAGTTAAAGTTTGTTTTTTCGATAGACTTAATCCCATTGATAGGAAAAATACAAAAATTATTGCCATAAGTTTTCCAAAGAAAAAAAGTTTTATGGGTGGAAGATTTTTTTGGAAAATTTTTATAGTCTAATTTTACCTTAATTTTTAATTACAAAGACTTTTTTTTTGATGACCACAAGATTACTCATTATGCTGTGCAAATTTGTATTTGAATTGGAGTTCTAGTTTCTTCAAAATAATAACGAAAAAATATCCACCATGAACAACAATTTTTTATTTTTTTCCATTATTTTTATATTTACCTCACACAAAATGTAAACTGTTGTAACTCAGATGACAATGAGAGCCAACGAAATGTATCTTTTTTATAGTTTTAAATTTGTTGATTGATAAGGTAGAAAAATAAAGCCCAAAAGTTTTTCGAGTAATATATTAAGCTGTGAAAAGCAAAGGTGATTGATTTTATAAGGAGAAACATCCAACAAAGATATATCTTCTAAAGTACCTTAATATCAAGATATATCGACTGAATGATTTTGAGATATTGGATAAATCTCTAAATTTACTAAAGCTGTTAAAATTCAAAATCTCCAAATATTTCTAAATTCAAATCGATTAGTAAATTTTGGACCAATCTAAATAAAATTTCAAGCCAAACTAGGGCACAATAACCATAATATATAGAAGACAGAAAAGTTACAACATCGAGTTTTTAAACTCATGATAAAACAGTTCTTCAGAACTGCTTGAAAAGTTCACAAAAACGATTAAAGTTTCGAACATGTAAAACTTACATTATAAGTTCTAAGATATATTAATTTTTGGTAAAACTTGAATTTTTTTAAGTATGTTGCAATTTTATTCCGCACACGTTATATATATTTTTTCTGCGAATTTGTTCTAATAAAGAATAATATTTCATTTCATTCAATTTTACTGTTTTGCTTTTTCAAATTTTTTTATAAAAAAATTGTTCGTTCGTAAAACTGTTTTCTCCTTAAGTGTAAGTTGTTCCATAGAGATTTTGTCATCTGGTGTGTGGCTGCTTAGCTTTTCTTAGATTTTCTAGATAGCTAATCTCCGCATAACCATGAGTTACTCTTTGCGTTTGTGCCAATTATATATATATATATATATATATATATATATATATAGACATATTTTTTTAAGCAACTTGTTTTTATTAAAAAGCTGGATTTCGGCCGGGCGTAAGGGTTTTCTACTCAGTGATATGACCAAATCTAATTAATATAATGTTCTATTTCACCAAATTACTTTAATAAAAAAATTTTGTAAGGAAATAAGTTTTTAAAAGGTTTTCAAAGGCCTATAACTATATTAAATTGCACCAAAAATGTTTACATCAATATTTATTGTATTAAATCTATATCAATGAAAAAAAAAATAAATAAAAAATTAAAAGAAAATCAGATAATCAGAGACACCCTCATTCAGTTCCTTTTTTTAAATTTTTTCTTCAATAATAGTATTTTTAACGGTGAAAATATGGATACAAAAATTTTGGGTGATTTTGTAAATTATTTGGGTTTTTGTTCACAAATACTGAAAGACCCACAAAATTGGGCCTTTGCACATTTTTGGATTTTGGACGATTAATCGTACAGCCGTTTAATGAAGTATGTTAAAAAATAGTTATAATATTCAATTTAGTAAGTCCATAAAATTAGTAAAGTTATTTTTAATTTGGACAATGAATTGTATTAAATATAAATAATCTCGATTTTTCGTCCGAACACAAAAATGCTTAAAAGTATGATTCTGTAAAACTAAAATTAAAATATTACTCATTTTAGGAACTAGAAAGGCCTAGAAAAAAGCTATAGACTAAAACGAAAATTTTGAGGCTAAAAGCAAAACAAAAAAGCTAGATTTAGCTTCAAAAAGGCTGAACTGGCAAACTGATAATCATTTTGTTGAGAGGTGCAAATTTAAATTATTTCTAATTTAATGAATTATTTTGATAATTGGTGACTTTTTCTATGTACAATAAGATGAAAATATACTTCCTTTTAATTTGGTTTTTCAATAAGTCTCGCAATATCTTTACACATGCAGACCCAGTACACACACTCGTCACTGTTGTTTATCTAGTAAGATGTATCAATGACCGACGAGTCGACAATCTGGTTATTAGTTTGGATCTCAAATATGTATTTCACTTAACAATTATTTTTCGTACACGATTTCTTTTTTATTGTGGGTTTTACCATCAGCATTCAGTGAAGTGTGTGTGCATACATTTTCTAAATCATTATAATCCCCATTTTGCTTGATGGACAAAAATAAATATGTATTTGATACTTAAAGCTTAAGTTTTATTCAGTTTTTTATTTTAATTTTTAATAAAAAAAAAACACACATAGATGCATAAAATAACCATTATAATACAAGGTGTAATTTTCTCAATTTTAACCAATTCAACATATATAACACTATGCGACAAATATTGACTCAATGATTCCAACCCGAAATGAAAGTATACAATCAGTTTAATAAAATCTTTAGAGATCTTTGCAAAGCCAGTTCGTAAACATCGTATATTTTGGAATACTTTTTTCAATATGTGTGAAAATAAAAATATTGAAATCATTAAATTTCAATGTATTTATGGGTACTTATTTTTATAGAATACAAAAATTCTCTTAGATATTATGTAAGATTTTTATTAAATACCCTCCTCTTTTAAGCCCACTTTTCATACAAGATTGTTGCGATTATATGAGCAGTTACATTATCTTCCGTTACCGTTCTTTTATCCCACTTTCACTAAAATCACTTTCAGTAAAAATAAATTTTTCTTTTTTTTAATACTACTAAGTCAATTCACATAAAATTTTAAATACACAAGGAATTGAAAATGCCTTTTTTCCACCCACTTTTATTTTGATATTTTTTTATTATTCTCATCAAAATTTTAATGAATTTTTAAATTTCCTAACAAGGAAGCAAAGTAACTCTTTTTTAAAAAAGTGGGTCTGGTATCCAGACGGTGCTTCCCTCAAGAACAAACATATGTGACAAGTTTCATTTTAATCATTTCAGTAGTTTAAATACAATTTCAAGTTAAATAAAGATTAAAATATCATGACAAAAATGGGCGTAAAAATGATGTTTCATCCAGTAAAAATATAATATAATAATGCTAGTAGTCTATAAAACAATAATATATAATAAAATTTGGATTACATAATTCAAATGTTTTTTATTTCCAATCACATTGAAAAATGTTCAAAAAATTCTTCAAGAAGCCATAAAACCGAACTAACTTTGAGAAACTCTTTGGGGGTTTTGCTATACTATTGGTACGCTTTAATTTCGTATTGGAATTATTGAGTTAATTATTTACTGTTGTACTGTGTAATCTGACTGATCTCATCTGACAAAAACAAAAATAAAAAATAGCATAACACTAAATAAAAATTAATTCATATTGTTGTCATTTAATCACATCAATTTTTTTTACTTATTTGATGCATACGATTCAACTAAAAACAGAATGACAGAATGACAAACGTACATATGTTACTTTAGGCTTTTCACAGATAAAAAAATAACCCCATGAATTATTTGTACTGTTTCTTCGTTTGTTCTCTTTTTTGAAGTATAGCATTATTATCGTTATTATAAAAATTCATTCTGAATTTATTTATTTTATGGGATTAAGTGCTTTTAAGCCCAGTTTATTGTCATTATTATCATTTTGAGATTTTATAAAAAAAGTGAGATATGTATATAAATTTTGTAAGCTGATTGTTATGGTTTAATAAAAAATACTATAACAAAACTATAACTTTAACAATTTGTTTTATTACAGCTACAATAACAGAAACTCCATCAATTAAACAACAAAAGATGTCATTTAAAAATGCAAATGTTTGGTTTATAGGTATTTGCATAACTCTGGTTAATTCATTAAAAACAAAAAAATTCATTCAATTATAGAAGTTTGCGTTAAATTGTGTTGACAGTTTTATATTGAAACAAACTTAATTTAAAATTTTCATATGCATACATATTCAGTCATATATACTTGACTGCACTTCATCAGTTAAATTTATTTATGGGATTATAAATGGGTAAAAATGTTTCATCTAAAGACAATATTAGATTGGCCCTCGTTAAGAATTGTATCCAGATTCTCTTTCTCATACACATGAAATGTAATAATAGAAATAATCGAAAAACTAAGAAATACAAAGTTTGGGACTGATTGAAAAAATTTAGAAGTGACTCAAAGCGATCAAAATCTTAAAAATGATTTTTTAATTTCTTTCTTTTCTTAGATAATAAATAATTTATTTGAATAGAAAATTTCTAGATTTTTATCTTTTTGAATTTCACAATTCATTAGCTTTCCTGTGTCCAAAATCAGGAAAATTTAACAACCGATAATAAATATAATAGTTATTAAAACAAAATTACTGTCAAACACGCAATTGTCAACCAAATATACCCTAGTCAATAAGACCTCAACTAGAATTTGAGGAAGAGAAACTAAACTTGACATATAGTTTCGTCTTAACGTTTTATATATCCAGTAAATAAATTTATTATCCACAGCTATTGTAATAGCATCAAAATATAACTATTTATATGTTTAGTTTCGTTACTCTCCCTCAAATATTGGCTGAACTCTTACTTTACTAGTGTGTGTTTGGTTGAAAATTAATTATTTTTTTACTTTAAACTTGTTTAAATAGCTGCTTCATTATTGGCAGTTAGTTTTTTTTTATTTGGCTATTTTGAAATCTCAAAAATTATAATTTTTAAGATTTCAATCGCTTTGAGCCACCTACAAATTTGTTTTAATCAGTGTGAAACTTTGCATTTCTTAGTTTTTAGGCTATTTGAGAATTTTTAGGTGGTGAGACCGAGAATATTAAAACCATTTTTCCCTCCACATAAAAGAGGGCCAACATAGTCAACATTGATGAAATAGTTAGTAAGTGGTAAGCAATTTATGAAATAAACACTTGTCACACCCTATAAAAGCATTTGTCGCACATGAACGATCCAAATAATGACTGTACACGAAAAAAAAGAAATATGTGCAAACTTTAAGACATAACTTTTATTATATTTTTTAAAATAAAAATGTAACAAAATTCATTCATACACAGAAAATATAAAATATTGTTTTGATTACTAAAATAATTCATGCAATCTTATGATTTTATAAATTTAAATCTATCAGCAAAATTATTATATGCTTGTAATTGTAAATACTGCAAAACAATTAAATAAAACTTAAATAAAAATAAAATGTATTCATTGAAAACTATTTTATTTATTTATTTATTTTTTTTTTTTTTATTATATACATATTTTTTTTTTTTTTTTTTTTTTTTTATTTATATTTATTTTTTTATTTTGTTTATTTCTTCAATATATGTAATAATAATTATTAGTTAAATGGTAATCTGTCTATCATAAATAACAAACTTACCTGGAATGAAGAGAACTTCTGTTGTTTTATCTGCTTTTGGTATTTTCTTTTATATTTTATTTACAATTATTTAAATAAACGTTAGCTTATTTAATTGCCTTTTTGAAGCAATTTCAACTCATTAAAAAATTATTCAATCAAACAATTCATTAAAATAAATTTTAATAAAAATCAAAAGTACAGTGTCATTAAAAAATTTAAGCAATAATAATAAATCAAACAAATTTTCTATATAGCAGCTTTTAACAAAATCAAAATTTCGAAGAATTTGACCTAATGGTTTCATTTATATAAGCTGAATTGCATGCTAAATTTTTCGTGCGCTTACGTAGGAATACATTCCTATTACATTGGAATGTAAAGTAGAGAATGTATATCCCGCCTTCCCTGGAATTAGAAAATCATTTAAATTAAGGAAGAAAAGTATACATTAAAAAAAATAATATATTTTAGTATTTTTTTAAGAAAAATAAGCTAAAAATCCAGATGGGAACTATATCTTAATGACAATCTCATTATTAAGTTTTTATGTACAATTCATTAAATGATTTATGTGGGATGACTCCATAGCAGTGTCGGGCATTATTTAAAATTTACATATCACGCGAGGTTAGGCTGTAATATATGAAATGTTTACCACACTGTTGCACAGCAACTGAAAAAATATAACTGATAAATTTTTCAAAATTATTTGAAATTTGACAAAACATTAAGAAAATATAGACAAAAAGAAAGTAAAGAGTCCTACAAGTCATTAATTATTCATATAATTTTCAACTAGAAATCTAAATACAGAATCGGATCGGATTTACAACACGAAGGCGAGTGTTTAGAAGGGATATGAAAAGGAAATTTAATAGACAATAGACAGATGCTATTTAGGGTAGTCCAAAATTTATTTTTGCGAGCTACATTAAATGTACCTAAAATATGAAAGGGGACATCATTTATAACATATTGGTGAAATTTCAACATCCTAAGACAAACGGAACATGATGCTACACAGCCATTTATGTTGACAATTCCAAAACAAATCTTAATTTTCTTTTCCACCAATATTAGTTATATATACATTAAACGAAAGTAAAAGTAATATTAATATACATATATTCAGCGTTACTATTGAGAATTTTTAAAAAGTGTCAAAAAAAGGAGATTTCGAAAAATAAAGTCGCTTCAATACCTAACAAATTTGTTTATTTCATGAAAACAAAAGCAAAAAATATTGTATTTTAATAAAAACAACTAAACTCAATTTTATTAATAACAAGATAATTTATTTATAATAATTTTTATTATGTCAAAAATAAAGATTTAATCAAAAATAGTTAATATAAAATTATTTTTTTAATAATTAAACTACTATACTCTTGTACGAAGTCTTCACTCGGACTCCAGTTGTACAAATCGCCGTTTAACAAATTTAGGATTGAAAGCATAGAGTCACAAATCTTGACCTTAAGTCAGTAATTTGTAATTTAATTTATTTTTCATTAGTGATAATCTACAAAAAAGACATTCCGCCGAGGCACTGCTATGAGCCAAATTAAGAATATAAATTAGGATATAAGAATTCATCAAAACTAATTTTTAATTTTCTCAATCCGGTCCAAAAAGATTCGGCAATTGATGTTCATAAACGTTACCGTTAGATTTAGTTTTTATTATTAGTTTTGGTTTTTAATAAACTTTAGTCCGATTACCGTTTATCGACTTTAGACTGATTTTTTAAAAATGACGATTTTTTTAATGTTTATTTTGTTTTTTATTTAAATAACATTAAGGACAATAATTTTTATTTTTTGTAATAACTAAAAGTTTTTTAATGTTAAATAACAACAAAAGAAAATTATATTTATAATTCACTGGGCTGCAAATATTATATATTTAGTTCTGTATTACTTCTGTCCTCTAGCAGCCCTTTTGCTTTTTCATCTAAGTCCCGACGTACTACTTTCCATTGACTTCGTATACTAGAGATGAGCGGATCTGACGTTGCCAGTAATATATAAAATAGATCTTCTATTGTAGAATTTCGTGGTATTTTTCTGGAATTGTGCTCTCTATAAAATCTTTCCCTGGGCTTCCTCTGATAGATCTCCAAATGATGCTTAATGAGATCTTCTCCATGATAAAGAATTTTGTGAACTGTATATGTTTGCTTTTGAAACTTTTTAACTTCTTATTGATGTCGTTGTTTCTTATTGATCCTGTAGGTTTAAAATCCAAATCATAACTGATTTTTAGTACGTGTTCCATGAAAACATTTTGGGAGTAATTTTATTCGAATGAAAAAAGTGTTCTATAGATGGGTCCAGGCAGGTACAAAAGTATATATGTGGTTAAAGAGGACAATTTCTTAAAGCTTATTACCCTAAAAACATAACAAAAAATGCAATTAATTATCGATATTTGTTTGCGAGTAATGACAATTTACTTTTGATTAAATTTACAAAAATTACATTTCTTTTTTATAAAATAACATAAAATGTTTGTCTCTAACAGCACGCCACGCTCACAATTATCAATATTTTGATTAAATTATGTTTACTGTTGAATGACATTAAAATTTTGGAATTCGGTGTAAACAAAAAATTGGAGTTTTTCCAATGAAATTAACTTCTAAGCCACCGTGCAGCGTAGATAAATCGGTCGGTGGACAAAATATACGTCAATATTGCATCATTACTGTCCATGTATCTTTTTAAAACCAGTTTTTTCCACTTTTAATTTTTATTAGCTTTTAAGACCTAGTTCAATTACTTCTTTTTATAAGAAAAGGAAAACTTTTCATTATTTTCTGTTCTTATAAAACACTTTAGTAACATTTTTTTTTTTTTCAATAATCGAACAGTATTCTAAAAGAAATCTTTAGTAAAATTTGGTAAGTATCTGATTTTCTCACCCACCGTTTATTTATTATCAATATAGGAAACAACCATCTAGACACAAAATAAATAATTACTTGTCACCAAAAATTACTTCCTCAAATTTTGGGCCGAATATCATTAAATTTCTGCGAACGACTGTCTTGGTGCTTTGTGATGAGGCAAAAATTTTAATTTTAGTATCCCATTTTGCATACTTTATGTTGAGATATGATTATAAAATATAAGCATGTGACTCAGAAATACTAGCAGTTTAAAAATAGTTCATATCTAGCAAGGTGCTACTTCTGTTTTAGTGGTAAGTCTTTTTACTTCCATAAAATCCTTCAATAGTCTTCGTGATTTTTAGACACAAATATGATATTTTTACTTCGGCTTAGTCTTCAGATAATTGATATTAGAATCCAGCCAAATTCTCTGTATGCTGTGAATTGGGCGGGCTGTTTTTTGATTCAATAGGTTCAACGAGACACTTCGTTATTAACATAATGAATCATTTTGAATCTTACAGAATTCAATTACTAAGGAAATTATTTCAAATTTCAATTATTTCAATTAAACGCTAACTAGAGCATCATAGTTACCATAAAATGTTCATTTGTCTGCTTTGGTTATTTCGTTTGAAGTTTTTTTTTTTTTGAAGATGTTTATATTTTTCAAATAAACATTTTTCATGAACTTTTAATGCATTTAAATTTCGGTGTTTGAAAAGATAATGTATATGCTTAGGGTTTTTTGTGCACTGTATTGAAATAAAAAACTAATTTTAATAAAAATTATTTTTATTAATTTGTTCCACATAAACTTTTTGGTTAAACTTATCTTAGAAAGTTGAAATTTTTCAAAAATTTTATATATGATGCTCCCCTTCATAATTTTTGGTATATTTAGTGATACTCTTTGTTTATATTTATACAATGATGGATCACTCTATTGAATCTACAAACAATTTCATATTTCTTAAACACACGTTTGAAACACTCGAAGGTTTTCGGAAAAAGCAATCATTAGTCACTACTTTTAGAATTATTAAATTCTAATTTTTTTAGTGAATATTTAATAAATTTATTTTTTAGAGATATTTACAAAATTAGCTTATATATTACGTATGTCAGTATTTCTATAAGTTGATTAATCAGTACATTAATAGAATTGTTCAAATTTCCCTTTCTCAGTACATTTACAATCCTATTTTAAATCTTCTAGTGCAAAAATTCATATTCCTTTTGGTTCTCTGTTATTCAGCTAATGAGAATAGTGATAATTACAGTTTTTAAGTCAAATTTTTTTTCCTGCTATCCCGGAAAATCAAAAAATTGTGATACCTAATGCAGACACATTTTATGATGCGACTGTGTACTCAGTTTTTTACATTGTGGTCGATTATCATTTTAAAGAGACCTTCATATTTCAAAAATAATATTTTTTGTTATAAAATATTTTAAAATCGGTTACTTGCTCAATAGTGTTGACATGGACATCAAATGATAGAAAAGCATTAATAAATTCCAGTAAATTTTTATTTATTTATGTCTTTTATTTTCTTCAAGAATTATGATATCAAAAATGTTGTTAAAATATTTTATAATCAGATATTCTCGACATTCTTTAACAATTTTTTGAAATTATATTGATTTTAAAAACATTACAATGTAATTTTGATGTATATGTTGCAGTTTTAAATATAATTTTGTAACAGATAGCACAGTCGTATGGACGTAAGAACGAAGCCTATAG
Source organism: Protocalliphora azurea (assembly GCA_932274085.1). NCBI lineage: Eukaryota > Metazoa > Arthropoda > Insecta > Diptera > Calliphoridae > Protocalliphora > Protocalliphora azurea. The sequence continues at coordinate 117,734,390 of OW026519.1, read as the reverse complement.
AATATGGAAAATAGTTTAAATCCGCCCATTATTTTACTTATAATCTATATATATATATATGTAGATGTCAAATTTCCGACTTGAAAGTCTCGAAGAATACGCGTTTAAAAGTTTATAAAATATTTACAATAATTAAATCAACCCACTATGGATGTAAAATGAAAGCTATTGCAGCACAAAAACTTATGACAATGTCCTTTTGAAAACGTAACAATAACAATCACTCTATGGCTATGAAAATAATTTCGTTGGTTTTAAAACCAACTAAAAAATAAATTTCTAATTTTAAACTTAATTAATAATAATTTTGAAATCGCTATAAACCGAAACCAGTAAAATTAAAACCATCAAATTTTGCTACTAAAAACTTAATATTACCGTGTCTAACATACATATTTTATTTTGGAAATTATTTGTCGAGAATCTTCAAGTATATTGAAGGATTAAGTATTTGAAGGACATTTTTTGAAATTTTTATTTCGACAATTTTAACAAAAATTAATCCGTTATAATGCCAAAATTCTCCTCTTTTGTTTGACATACATATCCCTCTATAATAGCAAATATTAAATAATAAAATAAAAAAATAACTTCGACATCCTTCAAAACTTTGAATTCCTTTAAATAGGAAAAATGAATACAAAATGAAAATCTAACAAGTAAGAAAGATATAATCGGTCTAGCCCGACCATATGATACCCTACACCATTGTGATTATGAATTAGAATTCGGGATGGGGAAGTTGGCGTTGGTCTTATATGGGGCCTGTGGCCAATTGTGAACCGATACTTGTAATAAGCGTAGTATATATTTCTGTGAAACATACGTATGCATTATATTATGTTATTTACACATTTTAAGGAGTTTCCCGTAAGTGAAATTATGTATACAACTTCAACAACCAATAAATAATTAATATTCAAAAAAGTTAAAAACCAAAACAATATTTTTTTAGCAAACTCCGTCTACTTTCTAAAAACCTATAAAATATTAAAAGAACATAAAAATACTTATTGACTTATTCTCTGATATATAACATGTCTACTATATATATGTACGTCGTTTTAACAAAAATAATATAATGGCCTCAAAACTGACAACTCTTGTCAAAACTCACTAAATTCACTATTTTATAATATTTTATTGGGTATTGCCATATCTGAATATACACGTAGCATACAATTATACTGGCGCATATTATTTGTGTAACGAGATAAATGTTTTAAGAAGACATTAAATTTATTAAATATTGTCTATGTTTGAAAAATTGCCAAAATTGGTTGTTAATGTTATTTAAATGATTTTTGGAGGAATGACAGAATGATATTTATTTTATACACTGTGTAAAAAATAATAATAAAAATATAATGAAAATATGCTTTTTTATGTAATTTGAAAAAAAGTCTTTTAAAAAATTGACTTTTTCCTGCATCCGCTTTTGGCCGGAAGCAATTTAGTGCCAAATCGATCTAAATCTATTTTATTATTAATCGATAAATAACTTTTTCTAAAATCTTTTTTAAAATTTTTCTAAATTACAGAATATTAAAAAAATATGCAATATTTAATGAAATTCGGCACAAATAAGTCTTCACTTTAACGTACCCATAAAAATGTTAGTACCAAGTTAAAATTTAACGCAAATAAGTTGTATGTAAGTAGAAATCTCAGTGCCAAACTTTATGAAAACGGGTCCATAGTTGGTCTTACCTTCCAAACAAGTTCCTTTTCCGAAAATCACTCATAAGTATGCAAATCCCATATAAATATTAATATCAACATATTACTCATATTTAATATTTAATTTTGATGCACATACGCTATAGTGTACTTGTTTTATTAATTCATATTTTCATAGAAGGAAAAATCGGTATATTGTCAATAACTTAAGTACTTAAATATCTAAATAAACGTCAGGATGATTTTGGATACTGGAAAATATTTCTAAATTAAAATAAATTTGTAAGTTTTGCAACAATTTAAATAAAGGAGAGTTTGCAGAATCTTCTCTACAAAATTCCAATGTAAACCAACAAAGAGCTTTATACTCATGAGCATTGTTGCCAGGAGGTGGGAAAAAAGGCTAAATTAAACTTTAAAAAAGGTCAAAAATGGCTTATTGTCCCAAAAAATAAGGCGAGAAAAAATCTAAATTTTTCAATTTAGAAACTTATTTCTTCCCGTTCTCATTAGTTTTTTTGAAAGATATTTATTGTAATAAATTTTTAAATAAAACACAGAACGTCGCAAATCGCCTAAAAATTTCCTATACAAATTGGGTTAGATCAAGTTTCAGAATTTTCTTCTTATGAAAAATTACTCAATGTTTCAAAATTACTTTTTCGTAATCTTTCCTTTCTGATTAAGCATTTACAAGTTCTTTTGGGTGATTTTTCGCTTTTATATATATATGTAATTTTTGGAATGGACCAAGATTCAAATTTTCTAATATTTTTACTAAAAATAAAACAATAATTAGATATACATTTTTTTAGAGGTTGAATTTAATTAATAAAATAATTAAATATGTATTTTTCGTTTTTGAATAGTATTTTAGATTTTTATATGAATATTTTGAATTTCATTTGTTAGAATACTATAATTTTTAGTAATTTATTTATTTTTTTTTTTTCGAAAATATTTTTTCTGTGTACTTTCTTTCCATGGTTAATGAATTATGTATATAAAAAAATTATTGCAATAAACTATTTGCACCGTAGGCGAAAATTTTTGTAACATATTACTAATTCCGATTTTTGTGCGAATAAATACACTAGATTTCTTAAATGGAAGATTCTGTAAAAATAAAATTATTTATAGCAAATAAGAAATTATTTTCTTCGTTTTTGGAATACTAAAATTTTAGCCTTTTCAAGGCAATTTTAAACAACAAGTAAGGATAGTAAAGCCAAACAAAAATTTTGTGGCTAAAGGCGAAATAAAATTTTAAGCCTTAAAATGGCTAAATTGGCAAAACCATTCAACTTTTATAAATTTATTTTCCTTATATTTTTTCTTAATTTGTTATTTGATGTAAATTCTTTTATTTAAGACTAATCGTATTCGTATATAAAGTTTTAAATGATATTTTGTTTATAATTAAACGAGATATCCGTCATTAAAATCTCATAAAATATACAAAAAGTTATTTAATATTTTGTAAAGTTTATCAATAAATTGTGCATGTATTTTAAGGCAATGTATTTCATTTTACATGTTATTTGGTACAAAAAGGAGAAATATGTGAAACGTTTAAGTATGTTATTCCAGATAAATTCGAATAAATCTTACAATTTTTGTATAATTTTTAAAAGCTAAATCTTGTTAAGTTTATAACAAAAATGTCTAAAAATTATAGCATCGCTGTATGGGCTTTTACATAAAAATTTATAATATATTGCAGTTAAAATCAAAGAATTTTTCAAAATTTTATTATTATTATCATTTTCAATAATAATTAAAAATTGTTTTTAATGTTTGACCAAAATACAATAAAATGCACGCGGTTGCAAAGCCTGATTTCTACTTTCCAAAAAAGTTTTAAAAGAAAAGAAAATAAAAGAATAATATAATTAAAGATACATTTGTACAGGAACTTACCAAGAAAAAAAAAACAATTTTTTAATATAAATAACTCCAAATATTCAAGATGAATTGAACATTTTTAAGCTATGTTTTTTCTCGAGTGTAATTAATGGAAACAAGAGTTTATTTTAGTTTTGTTATTATTATTATTTTTTTAATAGATTATCCAACTAAAGGAAATGCTAAAAGTATAAAATAATTATATGCTTTTAAAGAAAATTTTATTTTAGGGAAAAAGGATTATAGACAGACACTTTTTTGGCCAAAGGGAAAAACAAAAAGTCATAATTTTCAATTTCAAATTCGTTTATGTTAGGAGTCGGAAAAGATATCAATTTCTTTTGTTCGATAGATAATATTGTCCTCTAACTAAATGAAAAACAAAATTACCAAACCGGATGAAAATATTGGGCTATATAATGTTTAAAACTCTGGACCAAGATTTTGCATAATTCATATAGTTGAAATTTGAAATGCAAATATCTTGAAAACTGTAAGGGAGCTTTAAGAAGATGTAAAAATATTTTAAATCGGGTAAGAGAGAAAAATTTGGCAAACATTTAAAAATTCTCTAATTCGGAGCTCCAACAGCTCCGCTTTTGAGGTATTCTAGAGTTATACCTAGATAAAATTGTTAACCAACTTGTTACAATTTTTTCAAACACTAGCAAAAACATTTCATATTCATCAGACAATATTCTTAACTCGAGCGTTAAATCACAACGCATCTCTTCTGTTTCATTTTTATTGTTACATTTTTATTCAAAAATTTATAAATTTATAGGCACTCACACATAATTATTTCTTTCCAAAACTTTCTTTCTGCTTCCAATAAACTATATGTGTGTGGATGTTAAACAATATCAAAAGCAATCTACTTAATGATGATAGAAACGAAAGAAAAAAGAAAATTGTCTATTAGCAAAATATTATAAGCCGTCATACATGTGTCATTAAAATGATTTATGGTAATAAAAGCGCTTTTAACAAATGCATACATATAACGCGAAAAAACGTGAAGTGAAATTCACTGGAAAATTAAATTGAAACGCACTACTGAACTGATCTTTTCGTTACGATAATGTCAGCACTAAAGTTAACGCCAACTTAGAAAACCAAACAACCCACCAGTCAAAATGCAACAAAAATCAACCATAAATGGCATAGCAAACCGTCAAACAGTTGCAACAAGTCATACTTACTTGCAACAAGCATGGTAGTAGTAAATCTGTCTGTCTTGTTGTACTCACAGCACAGCACTATCGCCTGATACTACATAGATGGACAGTCTAAAAGCATTTAAGGCCATGTTTTTGTGGAGAAAAACTCCAACAAAATAAACTAAATTGAAACAAAGTTGGCAACAAACAAACGATCATGAATGTCTGATAAATAATAAATGTATGTACGAGTATCAACGTCTGTCGCGCAAGAAAATATGAACGCAAATATCCGCATGTACGCCTAATATTGTCCGTCACTTGGACAGCTAGTTTCTTCTTTTAACAGTCATAAATGTTGAATCCAAAATAATGAAAACTTCAACAATGAAATTGAGAAAAAATTGTTTTAGTGACTAACGATACTTGCTGTTAAATGTTTAACACTTTAGCACATGTTACATTAATTTATGTAAATGTTTGATGTGAATTTAAAACATGACACAGTAAATAAATTGTTAAGATTTACATAATTAAGTAGTTTTTGCGAAATTTAATGGAAATTTAGTTATACTTTAACTAATTTTAAGTCAATCTGGAAATATAGGAAATCGAAAGAATTGTTATTATATTTTGGTTCCTGTTTTGTTTAGATAAAAATACAAAAGAGATGTTTTATTAAAAATATATATTTTTTTCTGCTTTTAGCAAGTATTTGTGCTTTCTTTTTATATATAAATAATTTTTATTTGAATATTTTTACAGAACTATATTATGTATTTCAAAAATAAGTACATGAAATACATAGGTATTATACTTCAGCTTCAACATCTTATCAAAAGAGTTGGTACGACGTATACATAACTTTCGGATTAAATTCTTGCCAACAGATTTTATTAATATTAACACATTAATGGCCAAGGTAATATACAGGGGACAAAACCATTGCTTTACTTGTTTACACTTGATGTATAAAAATGAAAAATTCTTGAAAATATATATTTTTGAGGAGTATATTTAATTGGGAGCAATATTATGAGATTTTTCAGGATGTTTTTTTACAAAAACAAGTAAGGGAAGTTTTATGCATCATATATTTTACAAATAAAGTATCATGTTATCAAAAAAGTCAAATTCGAAACGAACATTGAGAAAAACGAAACCTTAAGAAATTACCAAATTACATATTTTGTTTTTTCCTGAAAACCGAAAAATTAATAAAATAGTTCTTTGACACTTATTTAAATATGAAAGGAAGAAACTGCAACTCTTTAAACCTTAAAAATAAAAGCCGATAATTCATCTGTATTCAATCAGATACGATCGTCTACCGAAGTTCACATTGCATGCTATCTTGAAATTTGCTTTTTGTTAAACTCATAACCGAAAATATACACTTTACACATGCGTTGCTTGTAAGGATCGATAGCATATTAAGGACTGTTTGTACAAGTTCCTTATAAGGGCATGTAAATGTAGCATCTTTTGTTCAAAATTCCAATTTTATTAACTAAATGAAAGATACAATTATTGCATAATTTCCACGAAAAAATCCCCACAATATTTTAGATTTTTTTTTAGCAAATTCCCCAAACCCCAAACCAAAATTTTCATCCTTTCTGCGACAAAAATTCCCAAAAATTAGGGTTAAAACCCCAGAAAATAAAGAAAATATATGGAAATCGCTGATTTGCTAGAAATATATTTAAATTTCATTTTAACGACTTTAAATGGGAAGTTAAAAATTATTGAGACTTCATGTGAATTTGAAATATTAAAAGTACAATCAATTACGGTTGTAACGAATACCGTTTATAACGAACTATGGCTATAGCGAACACTTTTCTTCGGCACCATTGCTTTTACCTACATTTTTCAATAAAAATAACTAAATAAATACGTAGAATATTTAAAATCCGATATTTTTGGAAAGCGGTTTTTCGTTTAAGCGAAAAATCTCATTTTAGAAAAAATTAATTGACGGATTTTGGACTCTTGAAAGCCCCGGTTAATCGATTTTCAGTCATTTAAACTTTTTAACAAGAAAATATTACTTTTTTGTAATTTTTTAAAACAAAAACCTTAATTTATACATGCATATAAGTTTTTCTCTGAAACAATAATAAATTTTTGGTGTGCATAAATTTAATATTAAAGCCTTCAATTTCATGTTATAACTTTTGAGAAATTATTATTATTATTTTAATCGAAATGCACATTGCTATTATTTTATTTAATTTTGAATAGTTTATTCCTAATCCCGGTATTTGAAAATATGTCTTTCCGAAATAAAATCAATTTAAATAATAATTTATTTCTTATTGGATTTCAAATTATTGGATTTTAGCTTTTCTGCAAAAAACTTTTACTGTGTATTCTGCAACTTTGCAACTTTGCAGGAATGTGTGTACTTTTAAGCTTTTATTATCCTTTAGATATTTGTTGAGTATGATACAATACCTTTTAATCGATCGAGGTTTTGTGCAATTTGGTTGATTGGTTTCCTTTGGTGCATGTACAACATCATAGTTAATAATAACGACAAATTTTTTTATTTTATTTTCAATGTACATCAAACATTATAAAGAACACATTTTAGGGCAATAGTTCGATTTATTTTAACAATTTAAAAAGCATTGTCTAAGTTAAATAAGCTATATGCAATTTTTAATACATTTACCAAGTTACATGGGAAGTTCCCCTTTTAGTGATGTAATTTTCATTTAATTTTTTAATATTTTTTTTTTTTTTGGCTCTTCTCAGTAAAATTATTTAAAAAAAAAGTTAAATAAAATGCTGTTTAAAAACATCGGTTAACCGACTTAAAAAACCGATTTCGAGTAAAGCCGAAAATTAGGTAAAAACCGAAACCGACTGGGTTTGTAAAAAAACCGTAAACGGGTTAACTGGTTTTCGGTTTTGGATACTTTATAACGAATACATTTTTATAGTCACAAAAAAATAAGCTTTAAGCAAATAAAGCCTTAAATAAATAAAATTGTACATTTCAAAGTGCTTCAAAAATGTAAAACTAACAGAAATAACTTTTATATATTTCTATTTAAGTTACTGGATAAATAGAAATACTCGTAATTTCCATTAATTTCAAATTTAATTATCAGATAAATAAAAGAGAAATTTTATACTTATAGTTTTTGACCTTTTTATAATATAACTAAAAAGTAAATATTAAAAAAATTTCAAATTTCAAGAAATCGGTAATAAAAGAAAACATTGAATTAGTATAAAAAATATAATTAATCTCAATTTGTAACTTGTCAAATAAATGATGTATGTAAATAAATGTTCTTTTTGATATATTAAAATCATTAATAATTAAAAATCATTTATACAGTCCCTTTTTAAAGGAAGGAAATATGCTTTAATTCCAAATATTAGTATCGTAATTTATAACGAACTAAATTGTTTGGCGCCTTCGAGTTCCTTATAACCACTTTCGACTGTATATCATCATATTAAGTATAATCCCTACTATAATTTTATGTGAAATTAAATTATGGATGTCAATGACAGAAAATTTAGTTGTGTTAGTGAGCGTGAAAAAATGCACTCGAAGAAAAGTTGGCTTTAATAAATCATATCAAACTTATTTTTTAATGCAGTTTTGCTTTCTTATACTTAAATTTATTAACATTGCCATAAAAAATATAATTCACATTTCTCCAACTTTATTTTAAAACATTAATAGTAAAGAAATTGATTACCAAACAACTTATTTCCAAAAATCTTTTCCATCAATCTTTTCTTTGCACTTTCAGCAACGACAATAGGAATACGTTGCTGTCAAAACTGGTACAATTGTACTTCTTTTAGTACAGTTCGAAAAATACAAAGGTACACCAAATACCAATTTGGTACAATTTAAATTTGTTTCTAATCTCAATTTTTTATAAAGTTGCTATAGAAAATCATCTTATTTGGAAACCAAATTTCAACTTTAATTGTAAAAATGTTTAAAAATCTCAAATTAGCTAAGATAAAGCACTATGATTATACTTGATACCTAGTCGCAGCTTTTTATTTCAAATAGAATTCTCGTATCAGGTTCTTTTAGACTTTTTAAGATTTGGAGATATTGTATTGTATTCTATAGTTAATGAAGCTTATTCAAAAATAATTATAACTAAGCCCACAAAATGAGTTATATATAATTTGGTGCATGAAGCGCCGTAGGCGAAAATTTTTGTTAGATATAAATAATTTCGATTTTTTGTGCGAATTGATACACAAAAATGCTTAAATAGATGATTCTGTAAAAATAAAATTATTAAAAGCATATATGAAATTATTTTCTTCTTTGTTGAAGTTCTAAAACTTTGGCCTTTTTAAGGAAATTTAAAGAATTAAAAAAGGCTAGAAAAAAGCTAGAAGCTAAAATCAAAAGGCTAAAGCAAAATAAAAAGGCTAGATTTAGCCTTAAAAAGGCTAAACTGGAAGTTAGCAAAAAAAAAACGACATTAACCCGACTTTATATTTATTTGTAAATTGCACCACTAAACTTACACGTTTTTCTATAAAATTAAAAATTAGAAAAGTTTTTATTTGAATTTAATTTTATTTTTTTGTTTCTTACATTGACAATTGTACTTTTGTCCAAAAAATTGGGAGCACTTTTATCGATGTTAAAGTTAACATGTATAATTGTTTACGTTAACTCCCAACGTATATAAAATTAAATTTTGTATAAAATTGCCTATGAAAGTTAGCAGCAAAGTGATAATTTTTATAATTATTACTTGAAGTACAATTGAGCAAAAAAGTACAATCTTAACAGTTGTCTAATACGATTTTAAAATTTCAATTGACATCCATAATTTAAATGTAGCGAGTTTAAATAATTTTTTGACCATTCAAATTTATATATGTAATGAAAGATCCATTATCAGCTAATCTAAACATCAGTAGAGCTATTCAGTAAATTTTAACGATTCGACTGTCGATAAATATGTCGATGGCTTTTGTTGTTTTCAGTAACGATTATGTGATTCAATAAGTACACTAAAAAAACAGAAGACAAATTTAAATTTAAAGTAAATGGAACACTTCAATAAGAATAGAAATAAAAAAGAATTTGTGAATTATTCATAAATTGTGCAAATGCGCACTACCGCTTTTGTATGTTGAACATGTGTTTTTATTAATAAAATAAGCAACACAAAATATTTTGAGGTTTAGTTAAAGACAGAAGTAGACACCGAATATAGATTAAAAATTTTAACGAAAAGCAAAATCGTTAATTTTGTTGTTTAATTTAATAAATGATTCGATTATAGTTAAAATAAGTTACTGCATCGCAGAGGTTAGAGATATAAAGTTTGGATCAAAACACTACATATGCTATGGACAATGTCCATTGGACATTGAACACAAGTCAGCTGACTTTCAGCTACCCATACAATCTAACATAACTAATGATGCTAATTTTCATCACTTCTTTCAAATAGGTATAAGCACTTGACTGTAGAAAAAACATAGTAATGTTTTTAGACCAATTTGATTGAATCATTAAAGTTATAAAAAAAATGGACCTATTTGTGAAAGAACGAGGTCCGTAGCTTATATAGTGACTTCAAGCAGCCGAAAGGTGATATCTCTCTCCTTTATTATCGATTTTCTATGTCGATATTCTCGATTTTCTATGTCGTTGTTGTGTAAAAGTTATCGGGAGGGCTTCATAAACGTCATATCAACCGACACAGGGACTCCCCTTCCTATTTTTGGGTTTTAGGAGAATTCTGTAGAACTTACAAATGGAATTACACCTGTAGTGAAAATACAAATTTTTAATTTTTACTGTTATAAAGTCCCCAATTACTAACTTATTGTTGCCGCAAATACCGACAATATTTGTTGTTTTAATTCGAATTTTTTTCTCTCCTTGCTAGAATATTGATTTTGAAATAACGATTTGTACTTGTTCATATGATGCTTCCTGTCATAACAAGATCAATAAACAAATTGTTGAAAATTTTATTTTTTTCTTCCGTTTGGTTGACAAGATTTCTCTCTATAAAAAAATTTATTGTTAACTGGTGCGAGCGGCAAAAAAAAATGTAAAACAGCATTATTATCAAACTGCTAACATGAGAATGGTTTGCTGTTCGTTTTTTTTTTTTTTTTTATTTTAATATCAAAAATACACATATGCCTCTTTCTTTCACACACTTGTATATTGTGTAAAACAATAATATCCATTAAGCTTCTTATGGATACTTGTTAATGTTACGCCCAAACAGCATAAAAACATACAACTACAACAAAATGCACATATTTATTTTTAAATATGTATGTAATGATGAGATACATTTCCACTTGTTTTGTTGTTCTTGCTTGTAATATGAAACACAAAAAAAAAACATTGTTGTGTAACACGTGAATAATTTAAAAAACACACATTCCAAAATATTTAATACAGAAATTACAACTTTCTTAAAATTATGCTAAAATTCATATAAATTGTACGATTGAAACTTAGATGACATAAAAAGAAAAAAAATGAAATAAAATTGAACCACATATCATAAACGGTACTTGACAGAATCAATTTGTCCAGGTTCCAAGCTGATTCCGTTGTCGATTGCTTAGAGATATTTAAGTAAGCACTACTAAACAGAGACATATAAGCGACCCAACAAAGTATAGAATGTGATATTAACTAACCTAATACTAAAGTATTAGGCACTACAAAACTGCTGGGATGCAACACCAGAAATTTATTCGTTTGTTAGTTGTATAAAGATAGATCTATGTGTTTCCATACACAAGGATGTGTGAGGCCTTGTACTGAATTTATGGATGTGTATTGGTGTGTATGTGTGTTAGATATGTACTTACGATGTAAGTTATTCTTACATTCCACAGTGCACAGTGGTAAATTTCAGCCAAAAATAGTACTTCTCAGTGTAAATGATTTGAATTTAGTACCCAGATTAAAAAATTCTTTATTAACAAACCAAAATTTTTACTGTTACCAAAAGGAGATGACCGGTTAAATGAGGACAATGAAGATTTATGTTAACTTCATACTTGGTAAATATCGAAATAATTTAGCTAGTTTAAGTATTAAATATAGTTATAAACTTTGCAATGATATAAAATCGTTAAGTAGAAGAAAAGATATAGGTGATTTTCCTTACATATAACGCATCCAATCGAAATAATTTCTATTGTTGACAAATCTTCGAAAATATAATAATATTTAATACATAAACGAACATAAAATGTTGAAAGATGTACTTAATTTCACAATAAATTGGCATTTTTTTGTTGTTCACTGCTTTCCTTTCTAATGCGGCCAACCCCTGTACAGTTGTTTATTCCGTACTGTCATTAAATAGTTACATACATTTGTCTACGTTTTTACTTAAAATTATTAAGATAAATGAATAAATTATATAAAATTGAGCGAAAATGTCCAATTGTCCAACTTAGTTGAGGAAAAGCTGGAAGGAAGTAGCAGCTGACTTTTATATACACTTACTTGTGACCTCTAACCCTTTGACGACCATAGGCAAGTATGCTTGCCTGCGGGTTTTTGGCTTATATATTTGTCCAGGTAGCAGATAGGGCAAATATGTCAAAGACTGTTTTATAGAAAATTGTAGTTGAGTGCCAGTCCGTATCTGGTTCCAGTTGTACCCTACGAGGTTCCAAATTTGTCTAAATAATGGTCTTTATACCAAGGGCTGCTACAGGGCAAATATAGGGCGCAAGGGGATGGGCGTCAATTATGTTTTGGATTTAGCCTTTGTCTATCAAAAAATTTAGTAGGCCAGTTTGGATAAACTCTAAGCTGCCTATAGATAATCATTTTATGTTTGGCAATTATATTTGCCTAGGGGTTGAAACGAAAATTATCATTCCTAAAAAACTCTACAATTAAAACCTCTAAATTGTCATTAAATTTATAGCTTTGAGCGTTTTTTAAGCGCAACTGTGTTTAGTATTTTGCATTCACATATTGAATTGAAAAAGGGGAATCCCCATATTGTTTAATGTAACAAAAAATGGGAATCCCCGAATTGTATATACAACATATATACATATGTAAGTTTTTTACAGTCTTTATTTGAAATTTGGAACATATGCACTTGTTGCATCAGTTTTTATAGAAAGGTGATAGAAAAGTGTTTGAGTTTAATATGAGTGGATCAGCACGAGATCGTCATTTTTTTCTTAGCCAAGAGCTAATTGAACAAATTTTACTTTGCGACTTTAGTGATGACGACGATGAAGTCGTTACAAACCTAGGCAATGAAGATGTCTTAATTCTAGAAAATGACAACTTGCAAATGCAAAATGATGATCCCATAGAAGTTGTCATTGAGGGAACTAAGCTCGTCGATTTACCGCTTGGTGATTCTGTGAGTCAGAAACAGGATACTTGTATAATATTGACATTTACACAGGAAAAAAACCATTTGTTTAACACGGTCTTGGTGAAGCTGTCGTCCTGCAGTTATGTAAGCCACTGGTCAAAAAAGGGGTTGAAGTTTACTTCGACAATTTCTTTACAAGTATAAACTTAATGTACATTCTCCAGCAAAATGACATAATGACATGTGGAACTATTCGATGTAATAGAAAGCACATGCCAAAAAATTTTCCTGCGGATAAAGATATGAAAAGAGGGGACATAAGTTACTTCATGTCGGGTAGCATTTCCGTTGTAATATGGATGGACAATCGAGGTGTCTATCTCTCCTCAAATTTTATTGACCCAATAGCGGTAATCAAGGTCAAACGACGTGTTGTTGGACAAGCTAGTAAAATAGATATTAATTGCCCCCTGATTATACAGCACTATAATAAAGGAATGGGAGGCGTTGATCTAATGGATCAAAAGAAAGTATATTACGAGTACGATCGAAGAAGGAAATGGCATTTTTATTTACGATTGTTCTTCGACTTATTTGAATTATTTATACATATAACTATAATATATAAAAAACTCATATTGGCAAATAGTTCCTCAATTAACATGACTTCAATTGAATTTCGAGCAGCTTTAGCCAAAGAACTAATAAGTTGCTTCAATTCAAGAAAACGTGGATTTTCAGCTTCAAACAAATTGGGAACTCACTTTATAAGCAAGCCCAAATCTCTGTATAAAATGGAAAAGAGTGAAAGTTGGAAACGCTGTTGCCATTGTGCATCCACTAAAAAATATGTTCCTTTGTTTCACAACATCCTGTGGTTGCTATGGAATCTATCACGAACAACATTAATAAAAATTTTTTAAGATTTATTGTATTTTACTTTATGTTTTTAATAAAAAAACAAAATTTAAATAATTTTTACAATTACTTAATTTGGGATAAAAAATTTGCTTTCAACCCATAGGCAACTATATTTGCAAAGCGAAATGGGGGACACCCAGGAGGACAATTTTTTTTTTTCATCACTACTATTAGACCACAGATTATGAAAATAAAACAAAAATTTAAATCGCTTCAGCGAAAATGTTTGGTCGTCAAAGGGCTAAAACCTATTGAAAAAAAGAGGAAAAACTGATCTATATATATATATATATGCGTCAGGATAATGTTTAACTTTTATGATTTGGTGATAAAGAGGAATATCAGTTCCTTACATTGATACCAATTTTGCTAAAATCGGATAATACACATAAAGATTATATCACCTAAAAGTATCTTCATTTTTGACAAAAATGCCCTCTTTGTCCTACTTTTGAAGTCCAAAAAACATGAACCGTAAACGATATGAAACTGATTCATACGCGATAAAATGCTCGATGACTAGTTAATAAACATCACAAAATTAAAAAAAATCTAAGATATACAATTTTTTAAATTGTAATTTTGGGTAAAAATTTTTTGGAATTACCCAATTTATTGTTTTTAATTACACAAGTTTAAATTATGTTAAAAAAAATATAACATTTAGAAAAATGAGGGTAGGAACATTTAAACCATAATAATAGAACACTATTTTAGAGTTAAAGATTAATTTTCCGGAAATGCCGGCGGAAGGACATATTATGGCCTTTATTTTGTAATGATCTCTCGTAAATAGTGTAATATTTAATTTAATTAAAAAATAAAATATTTGGTACAAAAAATGTCTATATACGAAGTAATTTTTATTAATAACTAAGAAATAAATTAAGTAATCATGGTGAACGGTTCAACGGTTTTATTAATAAATCATAAATATGTTTGCTATGATATTTTAAACTATAAAGAAAATTTGACGTCGATATCTTTACCGTGTCCAAAAATAAACGATTTCGAATTTCAAAAATCATCATCTTTAGTGTTGTTTGGTTGAAAAAATACTCTATTTTCTATAAAACAAAATTATCCTTAACCCATTATTGCCCGGTACTCGAAATTGTATGCCGATTTCGTTCAAACTTTGCATATAGTAAGTTTACTTACCAGTGAGCCGAAATGTATAGCATTTTTGGAAAAAATATGAGTAGTAGACTCAAATGGAAAATCATTATTTTCGATATAAATATTTATTATAAATAAAATATTCTGTTTGGAAAACTTTTAAATTAAAAATATTTAGTTGAGCTTTCAAACTTTTATTTATTTTTACTCTTAACTTGCACATTTCTTATTAATTTGATGAGAAAGTGTGAAAAGCCACTCATCGTCTTGATTTTCCAGAAAGTGCTGTAATGTAGAGTTTAAGTAATTATCTCTAAACTAGTAATGATGGTTTAAACGTTGAAACTTGTTCATTAACAGATAACATTGTTAATAATTGCAGGAAAGTATAGTTGCTATATGGGCATAACTAGATAATTTTTAGCATCAGAAATTTCGACATTTCGTACATAAATAATGATGTGATTTGCTTGGTCAAACAATAATCCGATAATTAACCAACGTGATATCTTTATGATTTGTTTTTCCTTACACCTATTATAGCGCTCTATTGTGCCAGGAACTTTTAAGTTGGCAGTGATTTTCATTTTGCAATTATAACTATTGTCTCTTAAATTGGTACTGTGATTTGTAAGAACACCTCACTGGTGTAATCCCATCGATACTTTCGCATCGGGCATTACTAGTTTTTTACTTTGTGGTTTTTTAAATTTTATTGAAAAAAATATACCTATATCAAGATCAACATGCTCGCAATGTCAACTTGAAGCGAACGATTTCAATCCATATTTTCATATCTTATCATTAATATGATCTCCATGTGAAATTTTGGATCAACATACGTTCCATATGGTGCAAGCAAGATTACAGATCACCATCCACTGCAATGTACCCAATGTTGATTATTTGAGGACAATGCAACAGCAAAATTTCCCCATATTAATTTTTGGAAACAGCGATTACGTATTCAAGTCCAATATACTTTGTTGAAAGTATTTCTCCAATCTCCAATGATTATTTCAAATTTTATTTCAAACCAAATATTCCCTAAAATATTCTTAAAGTGAAATTCCATTCCTTACAAGCAGAATGAATTAAGAAAAATTTTATCACAGCAAGTCAAAAAAAAAAAACTATTTCTTTTCCTATTTTATGTAAATTCAACCAACTGATTAGAAATTACAGATGTATTTCCAAAAAAATTTCGATTCTGCCCTTCTGTGCATTCTTTTTTACTACATTGCACTTTAGAATAAATTCGCACTTTTCAACACATGCTGCTTATCTTGTTTAATACATTTGTAGTTATTGTTGCTCATGACTGTCTTTGTTGTTGTTTTGTATACTGTTGCAACATTTATTTAATGTTGTTTTCACTGTCGTTTTTGTTGTGTTGTATTATTATTTGTCTTGTAGTTTAGTTTGTTAAACATTTTTGCAACATAAATGTGTTGAAAATCTTAAATAAAGTAGAATAAAAAAAATTATACATTTCCCCAAAAATTACATATGAAGAATACATACATTAAAAACATGTACATTTGAGCTTGAGAATGAATTTAAGTGCGACACTTTTAAAAGTGCATTTACGTCTGTTTTTCCATTTGTTATTTTCATTGCCAGACAATTATTAAAATTAAGCGGATTTTATTCTTAACAAGTAAGAGAATTTCTCATAAAGACAGAAAATTTAACTAATTCTTATATGTGGTCTTTAGAGATTATTATTTAAGAACTATATGAAATGAAAATGTAAAGATTTTACATGAATAAGCATTAATTGGCAGAAATAAGTAAAAAGTTACAACTTTAAAACTCAAAATAATAATTTAGATGAATTTCTTTATCGCAAAAAAAAAATATTAATTGATTTTTCAAATACATATGCATTGAGCTTTCAAGTGTATATGTATTTGACTGGGAACATAGCGGTGTTAATGAAATAACCTTTTGTGATCCATCTGTGCCAGTCGTACGGACAGACGTGCCTAGCAAAAACATTGAAATGTAATGAGTTAAAATGCTAATATAATTGCTCTTCACTACTTAAATTTATTATTTTAACAGGGCGATGTCATTTGAGGCATTAGCATTAGGTAGTATGGTATCCAATCGATTAATCGTCATTCAGTTATCCGATTAATTTTGGTCGATTAATTATTCGAATAATTTTATTTTCGAATAACGAATAAACCGAGTAATTTGAGTCAAATAACCAATTAACTGAAATTTTGTTTGGAGTTTTAAATTCAGAACATTTTTTTTTTTTAATAAATTTATGTCAACTATATCCTTATATCCCTGAAAAAATAAACAAAAGTAATTTTTTATTATGCACTTTTTCATTACTTCCAAAATATCAATTAGTACACGCTTTCTTGTGAAGCAATACAAACAGTGTCCAAAGATATAATTGAAAAGAGATTTAAATGAATTCTTCTGCTATAAAACGTTGAGAATCGGTTCTTATTTTTGCAAATACTTTTTTTGTTGGAATAGAATCTTTATAATATATAACTTCATACATACTTAAAATTGTGACAATAGAAATTCTTAAAGCATAGTTTTATACTTATGAGAATAGAAATTCTGAAAGCATAGTTTTAAGTAAAGTAAATTCAAAGTTATATAAATCACAAAAATTTTAATTTTTATCAACAAAATATACGTTAAAATATCAATATCAATTTTTATTTCTACAAGAAAAAATCATTTTTACACAAAAAATAAAGAGAATTACATTAAAAAGTTTGAGTTATAAAAAAAAAGAAAAAAAAAATAATATGTAGGAGAATATTTTGTAGTATTAGGTAAAAAAATGCACTTTTCTCATACAAATGGGCGAAATAACTAATAATATTAACCCTTTGTTAAATAATTTGATTTACATTATGTTTCTAAATAACTAGAATAATAGATTAAATACTATTATCAGCATATTTACAAGTTTTATATGTAATAACTTAACTTGGTCAAGTCACATAGATTCACTGGTGATTCTGATTTATATAAAATTAAGAACGCTTTGGGTGACTTCTTGCAAATGTATATTTAATTCCGGGTTTATTGTGAGCTTTTTGGATATTGTGACAGCTCCAGTATGAGGAAACTACTAGTCCTTTATAATAATATTATTAGATATCTACATGGGCTAAAGCAACGATGTAGTGTCTCCTCTTTTTCGAAAAGCCTATATGGAGTTTCTTTCACAGACTTAATACTTCTATTCTTCAAAAAATTATTTATACTCAATAAACTAAATATTTATATAATTTTACAGATTTAGTTAGATCAAGATCTCGCATCAGAATGGCACTTCTTCATTCGTCTTTGGAATGCAATTCCACACAACTACAATTAGTTAGCAATGCAATGCCATTTAAGAAATCTGTATATAATTTCTACAAGTAATTATAATTTTCAATTTATTTTTATAGTTACTTCTAATATTGAATTATGTATTTATGCCCAAAAATTAAATTTTTTATATTGTAATTTTTATATTTTAATTTTTAAATTGTGGATTTTTTTGTAAGCCTAAGAGTTGATTTCAAAATTTGTTTTCTATATCTTTAATCCTGATTATTGTATTCATATTTATGTGGCTCATTGTATAACAATTGTAATCCTGTATTATAATTATAAGATTTTGTCTTGTTGTGCAGGGTATCAATTAATAAATAAAATAAAAAGTAAAAATAAAAATAAAGATTACTAAGTTTATTGGTTAATCGAATCGTTTGGAAATAATCGGTTATTAACTGATCAATTTTTAACAATTATTGCTGAATTTAACCGATTAGTATGAAAACCCTAATAATTATATACCCTAATAAGCACTTAACAAAGCCATTACTTAGATGCCGTTATAGCAACTAATTACTTGAAAGCATTTTAATTTCATTGATTTTATGGTTTTACTAAAGACATTAATTATCATAAAGATTTATAATCAAAATATTTATAAGTCCTTTTTATGGCCATTATACTTATATCTGTACATTTTTAACTCTATATATTATTGAGTATATGCAATACCAAGCAATATATTATTTATTATGGGTCATTATAGAAGTATATGATGGGTGGGCGCGAAAAAATCTTAAAAGATATAGGGAGAAAACAAAATTTAAAAAAACGGAATTTTTGACCTCACCACCTCCGACTTCAATCAAATTTGGCACTTGTTACGTCAATACATAGGTTGAAGTTATTCAAAATTTTCGTACTCGTTGTAGTTTCGATTTTATTATGATTCAAAGTTCACTTTTTTCAGAAATTATTTTAAAAGGCACGAAATTTAAATACATGTATTTTCGGACTTGTTTAACCGAATTTAACAAAAACTGATGTATAATGAATATATTTTGAAAATAAAAGGATAATGAAAACAATATTCGTCCTTGTAACAAAGATATTAAAAAACATATATTAATATATATTTTTTGAACATATATATAAATATGAAATATTAAAAAAAAAACATATATTTATATATATTTTTTTTTAATATATTGAGCGGATAAAAAATTATGTTAAGATGACTTGGATACAATTTTCGTTTGCACCTTTTGGTATTCCAATTATCGGACAACCCGATCTTGTGTTATAGTAAAATATACTCCAGTAATTGCTTTATTAATGGGGAAATATTAGACATGCCCATAAAAAAACCAAGACCTGACAGAAAAAAAACTTTAGACAGATTCGTGTCCAATACGTCAAATTCCCCTATTTTTGCTTAAAGGAAAAAATTTGTTTGGCCACCGTGTATTATTGCTTAATTGTGAATAAAATCAAGATTTATGCATCAATTTCGATGACACATGTCTTATTTTATTCGTAGTAATACCAACTTTATGATAATGGAAAACTGCACATCTTTGCCAGTTTCATTTCTTAACGCAAATTTTCAAGAAAAAAATTATTTTTCGAAAATGAGAGACACATAAAAAAAGTTTAGTAAATATACTCGTGTATTCGCCTTAATAAGGGAGAGATATTAGATATGCCCATACAAAAATACGACCTGATTGAAAAAAACTTAAAGCAGATTCGTGTTTAGCAGGTCAAATTCCATCACATATATTTTTTGAAGGAGTACGAAAAAATTCTTTTTTGTCGGCCAGTGTTATCATTTACAATAAATTTTTTGAATATGGATTTATATAGTCATATATCCTCAATTTTCGGATCTAAAAATATATGGATTCGGAAAATTATAAATAAATATATTATGGAACATAATATATTTTGTATATATGATCCATGCATACTTTTTTTAGCTGGGTAACTATAATATTGTTTACAAACATTGTATTTAAAAATTATTATTTTAGTGTAATTGTTTTCTAAATTAATGATGAACTTTTCATTATTTTTAGTGTTTTTTTTTTAATCAGTTTTTAGAATATGAACTTTATAAATAGTTTGTTTTCTGGGAGTAGCGTGGGGTCGCACGAGAGTCGTTCTGGTGCCTCAGATGCACATGGTCCGTCAAAATGTCTCTCCACAAAATGTCAAAAATTTCCCACTGAGACTTGTGTATCATTACAATTTGAAAAGTTCTTCGAATTTTCATTTCTTATATCGTTTTAATTTTTAATATAATATTACTCTCCAGAGAATACAATTTATGTCACGTATCATTATGGTTCCAAATGAATCAAAAGTGAGGATTAATTGAAACTTAAAAATTAAGCTTTTACAATAATATTTTGTGTTTGGTGAAGCTGAATAAAATTTTGCTTCACTAGTTATTAAAATCAATCATCGGTATTGTTTATTTTATGTGTAGTGAGTTGTCAAATTTGTCAAAATAAAGGTGTTTTCATGTACATTGGAAAAAAACGAAATTTTGTTAAAATCAACTGCCAATATTTTCATTTAAGTCTTTTAAAAATTAAACTTTTACGATGAAACCGTCAAACTTAGGTTTTTTTTATTCAAACTGTAGGTTATTATTTCTGAATAATGTATGTAAATATTTTTATATATTTTTTTTTTAAACGGTCCAGATTTGGGCTGTTTTTCATATTTGGTCAGATCTTTTATATTAAGCGGTATTGGGCTCAGATATGTATATTAGAAAATAATATATACCCTTAGCTTGTATTTAAAGAAGTAAAAAGCTGCGCATATGTTCCGCCCTTTTTAGATATTTGAACTTATTTGTAAAAATTCAAGTTTTCTGAAGACAATTATGTAGCAATAACATGGTATAACTGACTGGTTCAAAGGTAATAAAATATGAATTTTTAATGTTAATTAGCTAAACAGAAAAATATATGTATAAATCTTTAAAAAATTATATAGTTATTACAAATTTCCCCTGACTATTAATTTCCTCACCTCTTCCGAACTTGCTGATATTTCGTACAATTCGTTGAAACCAAGATTGGCACACAATTTCAGATAATTTTATAAAGTGGTTTGCGAAATATTGCGATTTGAAAGTGTACAGTAGCTAAAAGAAATATACAAAGTTATATACACAAAAATTACAAATATCTTTCAAAGCATTTACGGTGCAACATTTATTTAGGTGTCGTATAAAATTTATCAAAATTACAACATGACTTTCTTATCTACCTAAAAATCCTCTATATCTCGCGACATTTAATTCAGGGATAAATATCTTAAAAAATGGTCTTTTTAAATTTTTTAAACAAATATATGTTAATGGTGAAAATGTTTCCTTTACCCTTGGTAAGTGGCATGCCTGGACTGCAGTAATTTACGAATTATTAAAAAAAAATGTCATAATAAATACGAAATAACTATTTTATTTTGTATTGTTGTGTTTATAATCAAAGAGAAAAATCACCAGTTGCTTCCAAAAATTATCCAGATTTAATGAAATTTGGCAAGAATATTAACATTAACACTGGTAATGCAAATACCGAGTTTTAGCAAGATTTAAAATACTTCGAAAATAAGATCAATTGTCTTTTTAAACATACGAATATCTTCCACAATACTTATAATACAATTAGTAATTCATATAATATTTTTGGTGATATATAAATGATTTTTAATTGAATGAATTATTTCGGTGATTGGTGACTTTTTCTGTGTAAATAATTATCTTCCAAAGGATTGGTCATATTGCAATGTTTTTCTTATTTAAGTGGAAAAAGATATAAAATAAGGTATTTTTAATTCATACGATATTCCTAAGTTTTACTATTTAAATATTTTGAACTGTGTATAAAAGATATAAAAATAAAAAATATTAAAAAATAATTAAAAGCATTTAATAAATCTCGACCGGTCCATGAAATTTGTTTTTCCGAATTGCTTTTAAAAACTGGTTTTTATTATTTGGTGTTACCAGGAGGTGGGAAAAAAGATAATATTATTCGATTTAAAAACTTATTTGTATTTAATTATTCTCATTTTTAAAGTATAAGTAAAGCTTAGAACGTCTGCCAACAAAATGATCTATTTTAAAAATCGCCCGCAAAATTCCTGTACAAATTTGGATTACATTTCATATGTTTTGAAATAATTTTTCACCATTTATGTATTTATGTCGATTTCGAAATTTTGGCCGATTTTTCGCTTTTATAAGAATAGTGAATATATGAACTTTATTAAAAATAACACGCTGCTATATTTTCACTTGGAAAACAGGTAAATTTCAAATATTGCGTAAAACCAATTTTTAGGGTACTTCCTGCATTATAGATAGCGTAGCTTCATACATTTTAAGCCAATTTAAGATTGAATTAAGAAGAACGTAACTTTTTAACTATATTACAATCTTTTATATATATTTCATATTGAATAATGACTTATTCAACATTTAAATTTATTTCCCTTTTCTTTTTCCAAATCTAGACTTTGATGTCAATTTTTTCATTTTATTCTTTAAGACTATATATACTTGTTTACAAATTTCAAAATGCTACATATTGAGATATCCCTATATAAAATCGCTTAAAAACTCAAAAATTTATTAAGAATTTTCTAAACTTTATTAAAAAATTCTTTGTATATTTATTTTTTTTTTTTTACTTGTTTTTTACTTTTTGAGGAAAATATTTAAATTGTATGAAAAGTTTTAGTAAGTTATTACAGATAAAATCGAATATGTTCCATAGTTTTCGTTTAGTTTGAAAATAAGCAATTATTTTATGTTTACAACAAAATGCCCGTAAAAATTATTACATCGTTACATAGGCTCTTATAGAAAAAATTGTAGCAAATCATAGTTAAACTTTAAAAATTGTGTAAAAATTTTATTTTTATAGATGTTGTTTAATAACTAGCTTTTTATATTTGACCAAAAAATAACAAATGCATAACGTTATACAGCCTGCTTCTCCTATTATCCAAAGAAGTTCAAAAATTAAAAATAAACAAATAATAACAGAATTAGAAATAAATTTAAATATGAATATTCCAAAAAAAAAAAACTGTTTCTTGCAAATAACTTGAAATTTTAAAAACTGATTTATGATGTCCTCAAGAAGGCCTATAACGCGCACTATGTTATTTCTCAAATGATTTATCATTCTATCAGCGTGTAATTATAATAATTTATCATGAAGATAATTGATTATGAGAAAGAAGCGCCGCAGGCAAAAATTTTTGTTAAGTATAAATAATCTCGACTTTTTTGTGCAAATTAATATACAAAAATGCTTAAATAGATGATGCTTTAAAATTAAAATTAGTAAAAGCAAATAAGAAATTATTTTCTTCTTAATGGAAATATTAACATTTACGCCTTTTTAAGACAATTTTAAGAATCAAAAAAGGCTAGAAAAAAGCTAGAAGCTAAAACGAAAATTTGAAGGTTAAAAGCAAAATAAAAAGGCTAGATTTAGTCTTAAAAAGGTTAAACTGGCAACACTGATTTTGAGGTCCAAAAAACCCTAATATACTATGAGCACATTTTCTACATACAGAGAAAACTTCAACAAATTTTAAACTTTTTAACATTACAAGCATCTTTTTAAAGCTGCTATTAACATTTTATGTGAGGCCTAAAAATATGCACATATTTTAACCAAAAGAAGTAAATCAAAAACAAGATATGTTTTGATTTACGATATTCCAGTTTAAACAGCAAACAAGCTCAACAATAACAAATAATACGAGTTCAAAAATTCAAAGTATTTAAAGAAACAGCAAGAATAAAAATTGCTTCTATTAAAAACACAGAAAAAACAAAGAAAAAAGTTGCAAAACTTTCTTTTTTACAATGTTTGTTTTATTCTTTTTCAACTTGTTATCATTCGGTCATTATTTTAACCAAACATTTACACTGAAAATACTCAAACTCATATATTTTACTTTATTGTGTGTAACCCAGTAAACATTATTTTATAAAAAAAATTGAGCTCGATTCTCAAGTTGTGAAATATTTTTATTTGTTTATGATTTATTTACTAATGGAGTACAAAAAAGATTGAACTTTATCATTTATGATTTTATGATTTAGCCATAAAGATCTATAACATCGAAATGGAGAAATTATGAAATATAATAATATGAAATATTATTATTTAATAGAGGTACATATAGCTTGATAATACTTTTCTGTTCGGTATATTCAATTGTGATTTCTTTAATAAAAATTTACATATTTTTTGAGGATATTGAATTAAAACTTTGCATTGTTCTTGAAAATATATATATATATATATTTGCTGAGCATATGCAAATGTTGCAGAAATATAAGCATTTAAACACATATCTATATGTATGTATGTTTACTTGAAAACTCACACTAACACTTGAACAAGAATAAGACTTCTAAAACAAACGTTTGTTTAACCATCACTTAAAGAAAAAAATATATATTTTTTTGTGTTCTGTTATTATAAAAACAACAAAATAAAATACAAATACTGAACATACATATACTCACACCCTCACGCAAAAAACGAATTTTCTTAAAAAGAAAAATTGTTGAATTTTCAAATAAGAAATAGTCACTTAACAGGAAATTCACTTTATATATTGCGTTCATATGTCTTCATCACACTTAAGAGCGTCAGATAAACGAACAGAAGAAAACTTATGTTGAAGATAAAAAAGTATTGCCAATATATGAATGAGGAATCAAGCATAAATACATCCCATACTGTAAATTAGATAGTTTAAAATAGTTTCATCGAATAGTAATGATGATGAAAAAATTAATAAATTGAACTTGGAAGGAATTTGAAAACATATATATTATAAAACCGCATTTGTCTAATAATGGGGGATTTAAGAAAAAAATGGAAATAAAGCTATAGTTTTTTTAAACAACCAAATCAAACAACACAATTTTTGAAAATAAACTTTGTTTCAGTTTTAACTTTTTAACAAAATTCGGCAACTCTGTAAATTAAAACGAAAAGAAACTAAACAAAAATAATCTCTAAAGTTTGGCAATTAATTACTGAAATGTGAGTAAAGTGAAAATTAACTATTGCACACTGGTTAATGGAAAAAATCTATAGCTGGACAAGCAAAAAAGGACGAAAGGAAGCATTACGAAATGGTTAGCATAATTAAATTTTCACTTAAATTTGGTTAGTTTTCTTTAAATTCTTTGAAAATGTATAGTTTTTTAAATATAACCTACCCAGTAAACTTAATATAACAGCATCTTTATAGTAGTAATAGAAACTATATTATATACCACACATGGGCACGAAAAGCATTTGAAGGGCCAAATTTGGAAGTTCGCAGATCTAACCAATTTTAAAAAATATCAACTGTATATTTGTAATACAATTTTAGGGAATTTTCTGTTTATTTTAATATCTAAAGCTAGTTATGAAAATAAAAAATCAAATTATAATTTTATATAAGAGGAATTATTTTAAAGTTTAAAAAGCAGAATAAAATTACAACAAAACATATGTTTAATGTTTAATCATAATATATTCAAAAGTATTCATTTAATACTTTTTGCTAAAAATATTGAAATATTTTACCCATGATGTACTAAAAGTTTACTTAGATATGAAATTTATGCTGAGCAAATACATGAATATTTTGAACAAGTTTAGGTATCATCTATAAGAAAACCTTACACAAGATCCCTAAACTTGTTCATTTCTAGTATCCACCTCTAATAAAGAAATTACATGCAGTAGTTAACCCGACTGTATTCATATTTTTTTATAATATAAATACAAAAATATGTTAAACCTATCATTTAATTTAAAAAAATAAGTGCACCGGTATCTTGTACTTCTTTCAAACTCAGTCCTCAAAGTTACGAATATTTTGAAACCTAATTTGAGTATTTTCAATCGCTGGTTGGGACTTGAATACTCCAATATAGATTGAAGATTTTAAATTTAGTTTTAAAATAGTAATTAATTTTTGTATATTTACGGAACTTTCGCATTCTTTAAAGATAATATAAAAAAAATTCAGTATTATTTTAAAAAAGAAAAAAATATTGGTTGTTTCCAATTCATTTTGTTAAACAAACCACCCCAAATACTAGAAATGGACAAGCATCGAACAAAACCCCAATTTGATGTACGGATCTCCTCAATAACATTTTTAAAATCACAGTGAGTTTCAACAAGAAATTTCCAAAACCTTTTGTGTGTAAACAATTTTGAAACAAGATGAATAAAATAACGTGAGGGTGGGTAATATTGGATATCCGTAACTTGGTTTTATAATTATGATTCAAAGAAATTACCAAAAAATCTATTACTTTATTCCTAAAGTTTTTATAATAATTTGCGTAAATTAAATTATTGACTTAATAATATTATTTCGTGTTAATCATCAAAACAAAATACAAGATTTCTAACAGGGCAGAAAACAAAAATTTTCGAACACCCGACGAACCTTACTAACTTCGATTTCAATGAAATTTGGTATATGCCCTCACTACATCAATACATAATTTGAAGTTGTTCAAAATTTTCTAATTTGTTGTAGTTTACTTTTTATCGCGGTTTAAAGTTCACTTTTTTCAGATTTTTTTTTAAACACATAAATTTTAAATCCATTATCTTTGGACCTATTCTTCCAATAAATAATAAATCCTATTTCTAATTATTTTTATAAAAATGATGTTGAAATCAATATTCGTCCTTGTATCAAGAATAATTCAAAAATTATATCTTTCATTTTTATAAGTTTCTTTTAAAATGTTCCCAAAAATGTTGGTAACAACAATAAACAATTTAATGTGGGACAATGGGGGGACGCTGAGAAAATTAAATTTTTATAATATATATATATTTCAGTAAAATAAAAAATTATCACTTGAATAATTCTAAAAATCAAAATAAGGAATATTAAAATAAAAACATTTTCTACTTAATTTTTCCTAAAATAGTACATACAACTGCCCCGTTTTTATTTAAATTTGGAGTGTTTATCGCTTTTTGAAATTTTATTGCCAGACTTTTATATTAAAATAATATCAGTTGTTATTACAATATGAACTCAATAAATTAACGGTAACAAGTTTCTATATAATTGTTTTCTAAATAAATTTTTTAACTTTTAATGTTTTATTTTTAAATATACGGTTTCTAAGGAGTAATCCGGACTATATAAAAGTCCTTTTGATGACGCAAGTGACCCGGGGGCCGCAGATGGCCATAATTGTTATATACATTTTATGGTATAATTGTCTATAACGTAGTAAAAACTGTTAGATATATTTATATATTTGTAAATTTTTGTTATTCTTACTAATCTACTACTTGGCATGAACTTAAAGCATCATTGAATATTTGTTGGAACACAGTTTGCATAACTTTACATTGAATACGTATTTAAAAACAATTGAACAAAAACAATACAACACTTTTTACACTGACAAACAATTGCAACAAATAACAATAGCAACAAGAACTTCCCTATTCTTTACAACACAATGGTACAGAATTATAGTTAAGAGAACAACATTTATGTTGGTATTTATGGCCGAGTGTTGTAAGTTGTATTTGTTTTACTTGAACGCATACACTGAATGAAATTTGAATTCAGGTAGTTAGAGCAATTTAAACTGGACTTCCAATATTAATAATCATATTTTATTTTTAAGGATAATCTATTTATGATGAATTTCATAAAAGATCAGTGAAAAAAATTAAGATTTTTGACCTTAGGTATTCCGATTTTCTTCAGATTAAGCAGACACTTACGAATACGTTATGGAGTAAGATGGAAACCTAAGTTTTTATTTTTCTAAATTTCGAAAAACTCGCGATTTTATTCGCTATTTCTATTTATGGAAAATTGTCAAAAGAATACGAAGTATCTATTTTTAAATATTCATAACTTTCAATGAAATAAAGCGTAAAACAATTATACCCTCAGAATAAAAAATATTTTTATAAAATTGAATTTATAATGCAAGTACATTTTTCAGATGCATTTTTGATATTGTTCTCCCCCTACGATTTTATTTTTTTATATCATTTTAAAAAGTAATATCAACACTTTTTTCCATAAAAAAGATAGTTTTTTTTTTTAATATTTTAGTATTTTATACGTTTTCGCAAAGATTGTTCAACTTAAAACATATAAAACTGCATACGTAAATATCCGATTAAATTGATTTAAAAAATATGTTAACGATATGTATATTAGCATTAATTGAAATAATTCAAAAATACAATTTTAGCTATAAGTTACATTTGTAATTTTTCAGGTGCATTTAACTAATAATTTTAAAAAGATATTGCAATAAAATTTTACAATTTTACTAATTATTCATATATAGTTTAATTTGGATACGTATTTTCTCAATTCTTTAAAAACATATATAAACCAAAAAATGCTTGTATTTTTAGTCTAAAATCAAAAATATTTGAATAAATAAGTTTTTCTATAACAAAATTTGGTATTGTTTAAAAAACAGTATTAAAAATACTACAGCCTCTTGTTACAAAAAAAACTTAAATTGAATTGTTTAGACAATATATTAAGTTTTAGGTTTATTAAAAAAAAAAAATAAAAAGTGACTTGTTTTTCTAATTATCTTGTTAGAATCGCCTTTCTAAAGACTTCTAAATTAATGAAATCAGATTTTAACAAAAATGTCATACTAAATTATTTTTGCTTTTTACGAAATGAAAATGTGAATAAAATCCAGAATTTTTCGAAATTTCAGAATGTAAAAGTCAAATATGAACTTCTTTAATTTCAAAAATCTTATTCAATTTATAAATTTTTTTTCCAAAGAAAACTATAATTAATATCTTCATTTGAGCTCGAGTATATTTAAATCGGACAATCAAACCAAATGATTGAATGTGATTAGAAAAAATCTGCGAATCCCCATAACCACTAATTTGAATTAACCCCTACAATGAATTTAACATTTTTGGAGAACTTCAAATCTTGTATTTGTGCTTTCTTCCCACATTAAAAAGTAAAATTTAAAATAGTAAACTGTAATACGTTTCCTTTTTAATGATTATTAACATTTTTTCTTATATTTTAAAAAGCTCGTTTGGACTAAGATTTATGTTAAAAAAAAATGGTTTCACAAAGTTAGTTCGAATTTTGTTTTTATGATCACATGAACTTATTTGGAGCATCGTTTTCATTATGTGTGAAAATAAAAGAATAAAAAGAACGTTCAACAAATGTTGCTGTTAAGTAACATGGGAGGTCATTTCCCTAAACTTAGTCCGATTGAAATGTATTTGGTCATAGTAAAAAATTATTTAAAGAGCACTTAAAGCTGAGTAAAACTAAAATATAGTTTAAAAAGAAATGGAATCATTCCAAAAAAAGTAACCGAAAATACAATAAAACTCTTATGAAAGGTATTCCAAAAAGTATTAAATATTTTATTATAAACGAAAAAAATAACTGCTTTTAAATTTAAAAATTGAATAAAACAGTCTTTAACAAAAAAAAAAATAAATTTAAAAAGATTTACCTATTGGTTTTAATTTTAAGCGGAATTATATTCACTAATTTTTTCATGCGCAGTCCTTACATGGCTTATTAAACAAGTAGCATACCTAGCTTTATGAATAAAGATTCAAAAAAAATCCGCTTAAATTTTTTAAGAATTTTTAAAAAGCAAAATTTTTAGAAATTTACATGAAAAATTTTTATTTACGTCAATAACTTCAGAATAACTTCAAAACTTTTAAGCTGATAAAAAACTATTGAAAAATATCTCGGAGGTAATTTTAATTAGCATCCTTTGGTGTTTTATTTATCTAAATTGGTCAAACCGTCCTCAAGTTATACTAATGGGAGCATCTTATGAAAGTTTTCAAGTTATTCATGCCTATAAAAAATCTATATGTAAGAGAAAAGCTGAAAAATAATTATTATTTGCACATTAAATCCTTTATATTTATCTTATTATTTTTTTATGAGGATTTCCATGCACACCAGTGATATTGATAATAATTATGATAAATTTTTTAAATAGCTATTAATAGGCATTTTTTTAAATCGAAAATTATAATTATACTTATTTTGGGTACTCTCTTTTAATGTATTATTTTGCAATATATTGAATATTTCAAATATTACTCTTAACACAAATATTAATGTGATATGCATATATTTATCTACCGTAGTGGTGTGGGTATATGGGAAAAACAAAAAAAAAAAAAAAAGAATTTCAAATCTGAGCTAATGTTACAATAATTTCAAACATGGTTTTGTATTTGGTCCAATGACTAATAAGAAATTGCAAAATTTTGTGGTTCACTGTCTTTGTCGTTATTAGTTACAGTTCTTCAAAGTTGAAAAATTAGAAACATGTCACTGAATCGAAGCAGAGTTTTTTATATTTTTGTTTTTTTTTTTCCTCTTTAAATTGTTGGTGTTAGAGTTGTACAAGAGAACTGCACTCCGGACATAGAGGAACAATATTACTATTTTGTTGAACTTTTTTATACAGTTTTTTTAGAATTTTTTCATTTCGGCTTAAGTTTATTGAATAATTGTAGAAGAATACACTGTAAAACTTTTATTTGACACTCGGCAGAATGGAATGCATTTTCTGGTCAGCCACAATCGTCATCAGCACTCTTCAGCGTCCCACCGTGGTGTTCTCTGTAAACATCATCTATTTAACTTACAACTTTTTGGGAAATGGAATCTGTAACATATATTCCCTATATGTTATTAAGTAAGACGAATGGTTTTACGATAAAGCTTTTTACAATCATTTTGTAATCTCCTTTTTCAATTATTATTGTTTATATGCTTAAAGCTAACAGTTAGGTAGTAAATCAAGCAATGCATAATTGTTGTTGTTTTGCCACTTATTAAGTAGCAATGAACAATGTTGATGTTATTTTGATTTATCCCTTCTGTTTCTTTTCTATTTCTAGAAATACTTAATAGGGGAAGTCAATACTTTTCACCGTGCCTAGTGTTTAAGGTTAATTAGTTTATAGTTTTTTGTTGAACTATATGTATATTTTAACGTAATACAGAAGTTTCTGCCAGAAGGTTTTTGGTTTGCAAGTTAACTCTCTAACTCAAATTTAGAATATCAAATAAATCACGACAAAATGCAAGAAAAGATAAAAAAAACTTGTCATAATCAAGTAAAAATTTTTACTATAAATTGAGGGTTTACATGATTTTAACACCTGTAACTTTTAAATCGTTAAATATATTAGCTTCGTTCTCTTGACACCTGACATCGTTTTTATTATTTTAAGAATTGTGAAAAAATGTGTTTCAAAATAATAACTTTTAGTGTAACGCAGCTAGTATTGATAATATTGTCAGTCTTTTTACATGGAGTGATAGTTTTTCAAAGATTTATGCATGTGTGTAATTATGATATAAATGTTAATTTCCAACTTTCAATCGTGATAACTTTTAGACCCCCTGGCGAAAGTGTTACACGCGGAAATATTGCTTTTTGTTCATTCAAAGTGCTGTCAATATGTCAAGAAAAAAAGTCCAAAAACAATGTTTTCCCGTATCCGGTTGTGCTGATTAATCTAGTACTTGCCCTATAGTATACCGATCAACTAAAAATTCCTTTCCAATAACGCAATGAAATTTAGCACATGGTATTCTAGGCTGAACGAAAAATCGCCCAAAATCCATATATGACGACTTGTTTTTTGGGCGATTGTTCATTCGTTTTAGCATGAAGAAATAAAGAGCGAATTCAAACATTCTCAAAATTAAAATTATTCTATAATTTGTTGTAATTTATTATGATTCGATTAGTAATTGCCATATAAGGCTCACTGATGAAAATTACTTATAAATCCATAAATCTTTCAGAATATACTGACACAAAATTACACACAAATCTATCTCAAGTATATTGAAATATTAATGCTGAATTTTGAGATGATAGGTCCAAAAATACCCATTTCTATAAACTACTGACTGTATGAACACATACACATACAGTTCCATATGTGGTAATCTATTGTTAGCATCATTTGAAAAGTTCTAGTTTATTTAGAAAAAAAAGCAAAAAGAAATACAAAAAATTTTCAATACCAATCCAAAAATGCTTTTACCTACAAGCTGTTTGTTTTTCATTTTATTCTACCTCTGCAAAATTCTAAAGTCATAGAGTTATTGGTTTCGCATTTGCCATTTTAAAAATACGAGCTTCATATATTTTCTAAAAACATTTATGTGTAGCAACAAAATTAACAGTTTGCACATATTCCTAGCAGAAGTAGTAGTAAAGGATATAATCTTGCATTCACTTGCATGTTTTAGTTCGGGATAGGCTTCCTGTATTTGGCCTAGTGTTCATTTGGTTTTTAACTTTGACCGAATGCTACCTAACGTAAAATGTATGAAAAATCCCTTAAACCATTGTTTAGTTTTACAACATGTGCTCAGCATACTTGTTTTTGTAAATGTTGTCGTTGACGGTGCTGATGGTACTGTTTTCTTGAATCCATGTATGAACAGAACAGTGTGGTTTTTCACAAAACTTTAAGCCCATAGTGTAATCATTCATTGCACGAGCTGCTTGTAGATATAGATGAGTGATTGATAGTGCGTTACAAAGTAGGGAGTTAAAATTTCTATTAAAATTAGTAAATTTTCAATGTAGTTCAGCTAGCAAATTGTAAAATCTTTTGGAAATTGATTAATTCAATCATGTCTTTTAACAGCAAAATATGCAAAACTCATATAAGATAATTGACATAGTCTGAAATACTTGCGGAGTTTGATAAGAGTAGATAGAAAGTGAAAATAAAAATATCTTGCCATGCAAATAAATTTTTCTTTGCAATGAAATCACGAATAATAAATATATATGGGCAATTGTCAAACATTTTTAACCTGACTGAAACTTATTTTAATCCTTAATAAGTTGTGTGGTGATAATATTTTAAACAAACGGGTGACACATCTGAACTCAAAAGACTCAAAATAAATAGGGTGCAAAATTTTAGTACCATAGGTTTCATTTTATAATCATGATTGTTGTTCAAAGTTCAAAAACTTAGAAAAAGGGCTTAAAATTACATCACTTTTGCCCATTCTTTTTGTTCGCGAGTTTATACTTTTTGATCTCATTCAATCTTATACAAACTAATTAGACTTTATGAATAAATTCTACATCTTTTTTGTTATTGTGCAGAATTTTAATAATATTAGTTTCCTGTTAATAAAATTGATTTCCTGTTTTTTTTTTTGCAGGTACGGAAAAAAATTTTGAAACAGGGGTTCATACTTGATGTATTTTTGAGTATTTTGCGCTATATCTCGTTGATGTGCCCTAAATATTTAACGCAGTAAATAGTCTCAAAGTTTGGAAAACAAGAACGAAAATTTAAAAAATCAGTTTTTTGCAGGGCACATTTACAGTCTCTAATGGAATAGCATGGAGTACTGCGTAAACTTAGTAGGTTTTGATATTTGATGTAATTTTAACCAGAGTTATACATAAACTTCTATTTTATAAAAATTGTTATATGTTCAAATTAAAACCGCTATAACTTTCGCGCCCTCTGCACGAAATGATTAACGCGATCTGATTCTACATGAGTAGTAGGGAAATGGGAAGGCAATAGTTGTTTTTGTTTTTAATGAGGAGGAAGAGGAATTTTGAAGAGGAAATTGTTTGTATGAAATTGAAAACCAATGAATTTGTTTTTGTAATTTTTTCTTGTGAGTGCATTAATAGGAGGAAAAATTGTTTTGCATTTTATGAAATTGAAAACCAATGTATATATGTATGTATGTATGTATTTATATAATTATGTTAAAAGTACATACAAACAATTTAACAGGGGAGGCAATTTTTATTTATTTATTTATTTATTTTTTTTTTTTTTGCACTTTTAATTGTGATGAAATTAAAAACTGATGACTTGTATAAATAGCGTTTGAGTATTTTTGGTTTATTCATCCACATATTTTTATATGGGTATTTTTGTTTTTGTAAAGTGGAAACTTGAGAATTGTTTTGTTTATATGGAAAAAAATAACTTTGTGTAAGGTTCTTTGACATTAATGAAGATGTATTTTATGTTGTTGAGTATGGTCATGATTAATATTAAATATTGTAATAACAAATTAAGGGGAGTATTTTTTATTCACATTAAACATTTTTCATATCTAGAATATGCTTAAAATTAGTTTAAGGCTCAATATTTATGTATTTATAATATTTTCTCAATTTGAAATGATTAATTTGAATATTCTAATAACAAACTATGGGAGTATATTTTATTTACATAATTAATTTATAACTCAATATTCCTATATGAAAGCTAAATTAATATTTTCTCTATTTGAAATATTAAAGAGAAATACTCAAAGTATTCAATTTACTTATTTAAATATAAAAGAGTTTTTTTTTTAAATTTGTATAAAAAGAGGAATCAAATCATATTTATTACCATTTGATCTGAGGAATACTTCAAAGTATAGTTAACAGAATGGTAAGCTATCACTATTGTAAAATGCATTTAACTTTTCATGTATTTATATATACACATATATATTTTTTTTTTTTTTTTTTTTTTTTTTTTGATGTATGAACAAATTATTAAATTGGCTCTTGGTATTAAGGCAGAGTATACAAAAATTGATGATATTCCCTTACATCAGCCATTCAAAATTTTAAAATTTGAGTGGAAAGAAACACAATATGGATCAAAAGTTATCACATATTTAAATAACAATAAATGGTTTTATCTTCCGCAACGATTCGTGAAATTTTTAAACAAGGAGGATCCCTATTTAACGCAATTGAATGATAAAAACTGGACTATTATTTACAAAGGTCGTCAATCTTCAAATGGGCTTGCAATATTTGAACTTAGTTATAGCTAAAATTTTATAAATAAAACAATTTTTTTATTTTTTTACTTTTATTTATTTAATAAAAATATATTAAACTTATATAGTGCTTATTATTATTTTATTTATATAACACTTAAAAATTATTATATATCTAAATTTAGAAGAAGATCCTCGTCTTCGTCCATTATTTTTTTATACTCTTCTGGAACTGAGTATGGTCTGAGATCAAGTTGAAGTTTCCCATCTTTCTCCATTAGTTTTAGTTCCTTATACTCCGGAACTAAATTCAATGTTGCGCCGCCTGAATTTTCTGCAGGCTCCAAATAATTTGAAAAGTCTTTGGCTTTGTTTTTATGAAAATTATGACATTTCATAAAATGCCTTTTTTTATTCCACTTTGAGGTAAAGCTCACATTAATGCAAAATTCACATGTGAGCTTCTGTCTGTCCATGTTTGAAGTAATTTTTAATTAAAAATTATTTTATTAATACACCTATGCATTAAGAATTATTCTTTAAATTTAATAATTGCTGGTGAATCAAAAGTGTTTAACGAAGCAAAATACTTTTCCGTTAAAAAAATTAAAACATTTTTGGTAGGAATATGCATACATAAGTGTGTATCTGTATGCGTAAGTGTATAAAAATGTCAAACCTTTAATCAATATTTAAATATATGTTATTTTTCATTAGTCTGTTGACATAATTAAAAGTGATTAGACATAAAATTTAAACAATATGCCTTCTTATAAATGTAAATATTGCAAATCAATTTTTGTGGAAAAAGAAATGCTTGAAGGACATGAGAACCTTCATTGTTCGGAATGCTGGAAATGGTTTTCAAAGGAAAAACATCTAAAGGAGCATGAAAGGACTCATGCCAGCACATCCCATGTCAGTGGTAGAAGTGAGCCTTCTACTTCTAATAAATTTAGTTGTGTTAAGAGCGCTTTCAAAGAAAGAATTCTTACATACCAATACATAAACCAAAAAGAGGAAATTCTGCATCCTCAAGAATTTTTAGAAGATGTAAACCGTGATATTTTTGAAATTTTGGAGAGCGCTATAAATAAAAACATAACATTGAAATACAATTTAGAAGTGGAGTGCGAATATGTTAAAATTGTAGAAGATGAAATAATGCTAACCACCATAACGCATAGAACAAAAATGTCACTTTTAACCTTAAGTGATAGTATTGAAGAATCTTTGAAAGCACAACACACGTATATATGTAAAAAGATGTCAGAATTCCAGGAGAGGGATAGTGGATGGTCCCTAATACGAATGAAGCACTTGGAAATAAATATAAATAAGGCTTCATTCATTAGAGGCTCCAAATATATACCACTACCACATTGGATAAAGAAAAAAGATGCCTGTTTCAACTATCCAAATGATGATGAATATTGCTTCAAGTGGTGTATCATTGCTTCATTTTTATATAATGAAGCAAATGGATTTGTGAATTGCAATGGATTTGGAAATATTCAAATAAATGAGGATAAAATATGTGTGGAAAATGAAGTGCCAAATTTTTGAAAAACTTCAATTTCCAATGAAGTTAAAAGATATAAAGATATTTGAAAGCAAGAATGAACATGTTAGCATAAATGTATTTGGCTGTGAAGGTAATACTATAGTTGGACCGTATTACCTCACATCTGCAGTAAAGAATCACCACATAAATCTTCTTCTTCTTATGGACGAAGAATGGTGTCACTACGTTTACATTAAAGATATCGGAAGGTAATTTAAATAAAAATTAACTACATATTTTATAAATTAAATTATTATTATTCAAATATTTCAGATTAGTAAGATCAAGTTTAACTTCCCACCATGGACGGGTTTTCATTTGCAACGCGTGTCTG
This sequence comes from Protocalliphora azurea, assembly GCA_932274085.1. Taxonomy (NCBI): domain Eukaryota; kingdom Metazoa; phylum Arthropoda; class Insecta; order Diptera; family Calliphoridae; genus Protocalliphora; species Protocalliphora azurea. Next base: position 117,697,178 of record OW026519.1, on the reverse strand, counting down.
CAGTACTCTCCAAATGAGAGGATAATGGAAGATCATTATCTTAACTGTAAAAGAGTAGTACCGAAAATGCCAGAGGGTGATAATAACATTTTATATTTTAAAAATTATCAGAAGGAGTTAGATGTACCGTTCGTTATATATGCTGATTTTGAGACGTATTTGGAGAAAATTGATAACGAGCAAGTAAATATACAAAAACATATAGCTTGTGCTTTTAGTTATTATATTAAGTGTAGTTTTAATGATAATTTAGATAAGTTTAATATTTATTTTGGAAGTGATGCTCCTACAATATTCATAGAAAATTTAATTAATGACGCAAAAGAAATTTACGGAAACTATTTAAATAAGGACGTACCAATGACAGCACTCTCCAATGATGAAACAATTTTGTATAACCTCTCAACAATTTGTCACATATGTAAGCAAATTTTAGGAGCGGACAAAGTACGGGATCATTGTCATTTAACTGGCAAATTTAGAGGAGCAGCCCATAGCTCATGTAATATTAATTATAAAATAGCCAAATTCATACCAGTATTCTTTCATAATTTTTCCTCCTATGATTGTCACTTATTTATGAAAGAACTTTCACAATTTGAGGGAGATATAAAGGTAATTCCTCTCAATAAAGAACTATATATATCGTTATCAAAGTTTATAACAGTTGAAGAAAATCAGGGATTTGAAATTCGGTTTTTAGACTCTTTTCGTTTTATGGCCTCCAGCTTAGAATCTCTAGCCAAAAATTTAAATGACAGTGATTTTCAAATTCTAAATAAAATTTATAATCAAAAACAACAATTTGATTTACTCAGAAGAAAAGGAGTATTTCCTTATTCTTATATTGATTCGATGGAGCGCTTTAATGAAACTAATCTTCCTGCTAAAGAAAAATTTTATAATATTTTAAATAATTCGCATTGTTCTGATGAAGCTTATGATCATGCTAAATCGGTTTGGACAACTTTTAAATGTAATAACTTGTTAGATTACACTAAATTATATTTAAAAACAGATGTTCTCCTCTTAACAGATATTTTTCAAAATTTTAGAAGTATCTGTAAAAGTATATACAAACTTGACCCATGCCAATATTATACTGCTCCAGGTTTATCGTGGGATGCGATGTTAAGAACAACTAACATAAGGTTAGAACTTTTAAGTGACGTCAATATGTATAATTTTATACAAGACGGTATTAGAGGAGGACTAGTACAGTGTTCAAAGAGATATTCTAGAGCAAATAATAAATATTTAGAAGACTTTGATAGTAATAAGCCTTCAGAATATTTAATGTACCTAGATGCTAACAATTTATATGGTTGGGCCATGTCAGAATATCTCCCATATGGAGAATTCGAGTGGATTTATGATGATGTGGCTTTAGAAGATATTGATGTAACTACAATATCGGATACATCTGATATTGGATATTTTTTGGAGGTAGATTTAGAATATCCACACTATTTACATGAATTTCATAATGATTTACCCTTTTGCCCAGAAAATAAATTTGTTGGTAAATCTAAATGTAGGAAGCTGATTGCAGACCTAACATCAAAAACAAAATATCAGATCCATTATAGAGTTCTTAAACAATGTTTAAAGAATGGACTGATATTAAAAAAAATACACAGAGCATTAAAATTTCGACAATCTCCATGGTTAAAAACATATATAGATTTGAATACATACCACAGAACAAGAGCAAAAAATGCTTTTGAAAAAGATTTTTTTAAATTATTAAATAATTCTGTATATGGAAAAACTATGGAAAATGTTCATAAACGCAAAGATATAAAAATTGTTACAGATTGGGAAACAACAAGGCGTAATCATTTAGGAGCTAGAGCATTAATTTCAAAGCCTAATTTTTCGAGTATAACTCAATTTTCAGAAAACATGTTTGCAGTTCAGTTAAAGGTTATGCAAGTAACTTATAACAAACCAATTTATTTAGGCTTTGCTGTGCTGGAACTCTCAAAATGGAAAATGTATGATTTTCATTATCAATACATGAAACCAAAATTTCAGTCTAATTTAACATTGAATTATATGGATACAGACTCATTCATATACACTATAAAAACAGATGATTTTTATAGTGATATTCGTGAAGATATTGCCTCAAGGTTTGATACATCAGAGTATCATCCCAATAACATATTTAAACTCCCAATATTAAATAAGAAAGTTCTAGGCATGATGAAAGATGAGAATAGCGGGAAAATTATGAAAGAATTTGTGGGACTTCGGTCAAAAATGTATTCATTCAAAACGGTTGACATGGAGGAAGTAAAGAAATCTAACGGAGTTAAAAAATCATGTATACAAAATTTATCAATAATAGACTACAAAAGGTCACTATTTGAAAGAAAAATAATTTCTGATACAATGCATACATTTAGATCGAAGTTTCACCAGTTGTATACACAAAAATTACATAAAGTTGTTTTGAGTTATGCGGACGATAAAAGAATTATTGCTTCTGACCAAATAAATACTTATGCGCGAGGACATTTTAGACTTCAAAGTGACTTTGATAACTTTTTTACAGAGATAGATGACGATATTTTCTTGAATATTGATAGTGAGTATATAGAATTTTTAAAAGATTCATCAGATGATGAATATTTAATGAATGTAGATGTTTAAGTTGTACATTTAATAATTTAAATACTTTCATATTTTTTAATTTTATTTATAGTTTACATAAGTAGAACTTCAAATGTATATATTTCTATTGAATAGAGTTAACTCCTTAAGATATTATAAAAAATATATTTTTTAATGAAAATGACACTGATATTTATGTTATCACAATGAAACAATAATAAATATATATCTTTTATTATATAATAAATGTGTTTTATTTTTAAATATTTTTCCATTGTACATTTTCTATTTCGTAATCTAACTTTTTACGATTTCTAGTTAGTCGAGGAGAATATTGATATGGTAAAGTTGATTGCTTCAAATTTTTGTGATTTTCATCCTTTGACAATATTCTTATTTTTGGTGTTCCATTATTTGAAAAATGTTTAAGTCGTTTAGCTGCTGAAGAGGCAGAAGTAGGATTAAGTTTTTGTAATGTTGTATCCATATCAATTTCATCATAATTTTCATTAGTATAAATTTCCTCAGGTAAATTTATATTAGATTGTGTTCCTACACTACTTGACTCTGGTTGCATTGTTTGAGTTTCAATATGTTTCTTATATATTTTCCTAGTTTGTGTTTCATTATCACGTAGGTTACTCAATTTAGAACTTTTAGTTTGATGAGAAGATGATATTTGGCTTCCAATTAAATATTTGGCTAATTCTTGTTTAATATAATACCATTTATTAATATCTTTTAGTGTGTGTGAACTATATATTGGTATTAGTTTTCGATGTAGAAAATTGGAATCAGAATATTTAATTTTAAATTTATCGTAAGTTGATGGATTAAGAACTATTAATTTGGATAAATTATTTGACATTTTCTAAAATTTTTCCAATAACTCCACTTAAAACGGATGAAATAATAATTGGTAGAAATCCTCCTTTTTGAATTAGATGTTTCCTCTTTTGTTTCATTGAGGTTTCTGGTGAACAAACTTTTCTAATTGTATTTTTATATGGTTTTATTTTGTCAAAAACTGCTTTATTGATTTTATGGTTCTCATTAATTATATTAAAAAGTATTTCATTTATTGTTTTAATAACAACATCATCAACATGTTTCAGTATTGCATTTCGTAATTTAGGATCTGCTTTCTTAAGAACGTAAAGAATATGTTTGTTCTCCTTCAACAGTTTTAGGTTCGAGGTCATTGTTTATATTTGCAAATATTAAATAGTGATTTTTATTGAAAATATCCGTTCTAAATCTTAATGCGTTGTGTATTTGTTGAGTGAGATCAATTAATAAATAACCATGAGCCTGCTGCGTACAGTTATTATATACATCAACCAGAGCTTTTGAGTTTTCTGGGTATACTTGGCGAGCTAAATATTGAAATTGTAACTTATCCCTAGGATTTTTAAACATAACTATATATTTAGAGTTTAAAGAAATATCTCTGGAATAAGCACCTTTATGAAAAATGTTTTGTGTTACTAAAATGACAGCTAAATTTCTATGATGAGATCCCTTAGTAAAAAGTTCACACACTTTTTTATTAGATGATTCAAGCATTAAATCATCCAATATTATTAAAACCGATTCATTTTCTGCAGTAGCAAAATCCTCTGGAATACCATGTATAAACTCTACATTGTTAATTCTCGGAAGAGAATTTTTTTCTGCAAAACACCAAATAACACGATCTATGTTTTTAGATATTAAATGTTGATTTTTTATCAAATTCATAATAAATGTGGATTTCCCACAACCAGAGGGACCACAAATCATCATAGTAAATGGATATATAAACTGTTGAAACATGTTTACACTTTAGTACACGACATTTAAATGAAGTGAAGCATTAACATTCTATAAATATAAATATGAGTAAAAGAATTCTTGTTGATGAACTACATCGTCAAGCGAGAAAGAGGTTTCAGCGCCGACGATTTATTCAAAAGGGTATTTTAGATACATGGCAGATTGACTTAGTGGAAATGATACCGTATGCAAAATTTAATAGAGGCTTTAAATATATGCTTACTGTAATTGATGTATTTTCAAAGTATGCATACGCATTACCACTAAAAACTAAAACAGGAATAGAAATTTCGAAAGCATTAAAACGTATTATAAAATTAAACAAAGGAAAACCTCCCAAAAATATCCATTCTGATCAAGGGAAAGAATTTTATAATATATATTTTAAAACACTTATGAAAGAATATGAAATTAACCATTACCACACTTTTTCAAGTATGAAGGCATCAATAGTTGAACGCTTTAATAGAACTTTAAAAAATAAAATGTGGAAACAATTTAGTATGCAGGGAAATTATAAATGGATAGATATATTAAATAAATTGTTGAAAGAATATAATTCTTCATATCATCGTTCTATAAAAACAACACCCAATTCAATTAATAAGAAAAATGAACAGAAACTTCTTAATACTGTATACAGTAATTTGAAGGTTTTCAAAGGAGGAAAATATAAATTAAATGATTTAGTTCGCATTAGTAAATATAAAAATCAATTTGAGAAAGGATACACACCAAATTGGTCTACAGAGGTTTTTAAGATAAACAAAATTTACGTAACCAATCCTATAACATATCAACTTGCAGATTTTAATGGAAATATAATCAAAGGTGGATTTTATGAAGAAGAATTGTTAAAAACAAAAGCCCCAAACATTTTTTTGGTGGAAAAAATTTTAAAGCGAAAAGGAGAAAAACTATTGGTAAAATGGCTTGGTTTCGGAAAAGAATATAATTCATGGATTCATCAGAACGATATTAGTAAATAATATATGTATAACAAACAACATACTATATTGATCATTCTTTTTAAAGATGGCTTCAAGTATACAAGAAGAAAATATTTATGTTACTTTATTAAGTAATAATTCAATGGATATTTATAAAAATACTCCAAACACTTTTACAAATTTGCTAACACAATCTCTAAATTTGGATGATCACTGGGTAGTTGGATTATCAGATATTTCATTTTCATTACTCGAAAGAAATAATCAAGACATTGTCAAACGTAGAAAACGAAATACAATTTCAAATGTCGACACACAAGCTATAGTACATGGAAAAACAAAAATATCGAAGCATAGTGCAAATAATGAATATGAAGACATTAAGTTAAAATTTCACGAACTCTTAGAAAGCTCTAATGATTTTATGATAACAAGCCCCAATCTGAATAATAAAACAAAACTTTTGAATAAATTAAATGATACTCCAAAAAGTAATGTATCCACAGAAAAAAAAGATTTAACTGATAAAAAATCAGATCCTTTAAATAAGTTAAAGAATGATACCTCACAAACAATTTTAGCAACAGAAAAGAAAGTCAACAATTTTGATTCTTATACTAGTAGAGATGAATTAGAAAACGTTGGAAAGGATTCCATTTTAACATCAACAAACCACATTCTTCACAAATCTTTAACCAAATTTTCAGATAATATGACAAATTATTTTACTAAAGTCTTTTCACCAGATATAAATGAAATTGTATTTATTTACACTGATATAATTAAACCACGACATGTAGGTAATAAAAAAACTAAATGTTTGAAAATATTTTCAATATCTACATTGAAAAATTATATTCATTTTAATAGAATTGAATATTTTCCTATTGAATCTTATAACATTAATAATATATCTATAATGATTCGAAATGATGAAGGAGGAATAATAAGTTTGAATGAATTCATACCAGTTTATTGTACTCTACACTTTAAAAAATATATAAAATAAATGTTTAGTAAAATTTTAAATCATTTTTGTAATAACCATGGATGTGATGTATACAAATTATTATAATAATCAGTCTGGAAATAATGTTCAAAATATTGGTGAAATATATCACACACCAAGGTTTGTGCAATATGGACGTGGTATTGGATCACTGTTTTCATCTTTGTTTTCACACCTGAAACCATTCTTGAGAACAGGATTAAATTATTTAAAAAATAAGTCATTAGACATTGGAAAAGAAATTTTGGAGGAAATCGGAACAAAACCTGTGAAAGATATTCTATTTAATCAAATGTGTGTGAAGATAAATATGCGAGTTAAATATGTTTTTGACGTAACGACTTACGTAATGATATATGTGATGACGTAACGACATATTTAAATATGGCATATTTAAATATGACATATTTAAATATGACATATTTAAATATGGCTATTTGGTACTAAAAAAAAATAAACCGAATTTTGACAAAATTTAATGAAATATTAAAAGCTAATAAATTTATAATAATATAATATAATAACAAAAATTTTTTAATTGTTATTCTGAGAAAATATTCCAAAATTCAAGTTTGTGAACGTAAAACCTCTCAGAGGTTCGTCGACACTGAAAATAATGAATAATGGAATCAAGGTTAAATACTATTCTTGAATATAACCAGATTTCCTGAATTGTATATGTGATTTTTTTAAAGTTTCAACTTTGCGAATATACTGCCAAAATGTCAACTTTGCCAATATAGAGTCTATCAGAGGTCTGTCAAGGATTTTGCCCACTGTGGCCAAACGGCGAGTTGGCATGCATAACCACCATATGCAGCATGGAGCCAACGATGAGTACTATCCGTGGATATAAGCAGAATTCCTGAATTGTATTTGTGAATTTTTTTAAAAATTTTCAAAATGTCAACTTTGCCAATATAGAGTCTATCAGAGGTCTGTCAAGGATTTTGCCCACTGTGGCCAAACGGAGAGCTGGCATGCATAACCACCATATGCAGCATGGAGCCAACGATGAGTACTATCCGTGGATATAAGCAGAATTCCTGAATTGTATTTGTGAATTTTTTTAAAAATTTTCAAAATGTCAACTTTGCCAATATAGAGTCTATCAGAGGTCTGTCAAGGATTTTGCCCACTGTGGCCAAACGGAGAGCTGGCATGCATAACCACTATATGCAGAATGGAGCCAACGATGAGTACTATCCGTGGATATAAGCAGAATTCCTGAATTGTATTTGTGAATTTTTTTAAAAATTTTCAAAATGTCAACTTTGCCAATATAGAGTCTATCAGAGGTCTGTCAAGGATTTTGCCCACTGTGGCCAAACGGCGAGTTGGCATACATAACCACTATATGCAGAATGGAGCCAACGATGAGTACTATCCGTGGATATAAGCAGAATTCCTGAATTGTATTTGTGAATTTTTTTAAAAATTTTCAAAATGTCAACTTTGCCAATATAGAGTCTATCAGAGGTCTGTCAAGGATTTTGCCCACTGTGGCCAAACGGCGAGTTGGCATGCATAACCACCATATGCAGCATGGAGCCAACGATGAGTACTATCCGTGGATATAAGCAGAATTCCTGAATTGTATTTGTGAATTTTTTTAAAAATTTTCAAAATGTCAACTTTGCCAATATAGAGTCTATCAGAGGTCTGTCAAGGATTTTGCCCACTGTGGCCAAACGGCGAGTTGGCATGCATAACCACCATATGCAGCATGGAGCCAACGATGAGTACTATCCGTGGATATAAGCAGAATTCCTGAATTGTATTTGTGAATTTTTTTAAAAATTTTCAAAATGTCAACTTTGCCAATATAGAGTCTATCAGAGGTCTGTCAAGGATTTTGCCCACTGTGGCCAAACGGAGAGTTGGCATGCATAACCACTATATGCAGAGTGGAGCCAACGATGAGTACTATCCGTGGATATAAGCAGAATTCCTGAATTGTATTTGTGAATTTTTTTAAAAATTTTCAAAATGTCAACTTTGCCAATATAGAGTATATCAGAAGTCTGTCAAGGATTTTGCCCACTGTGGCCAAACGGCGAGTTGGCATGCATAACCACTATATGGAGAACGAAGCCAAGGGTAAATACCGTTCGTAGATATAAGCAGAATTTCTGAATTGTGTTTGGGAAATTTTTAAAAAGTGTCAACATTACGAATATCTAAGTTATATGATAGAATAAAATATGGTTTTAAAAATAAAAATTTTTAAAGTTACAAAAATCCAAAAACAATGGTAAGGAATGGTAAGAAGGATTAAATAGTATTTCGTCTTTAAGGTTTTTAAAGAATACGGAATAGTTACAAAGTCATGTAATCTTTAATTGAAGGAAACCCTAAAACAAAACATTTTTAAGATTAATTAGAAAAAATTTAAATTAAATCTGAATATAGCTTAAATTGCAAATATTTCTGAAATTACCCAGGTTGACAAAATGAACATTTTTTTCTGTCGCACTGGATATCTTAATCAATTCAGGTACACATTATTATAAAGTGCAATGCCAACAAAACACTTTTTTTTATTTTATTGAATCAAATCAAACAAGTCGTTTTCGGAATATGCTCTAATATATTGTATAACCCCTTTAATGTTTCAAATAGTGATTTATCGCGAGAACCAGAGTCAGTTCAAAAAAAGTGATTCATAGGCTTAGTACTTCACAATAACATGTATCTGAATTAAATTCCGTGCCGCAGAATCAGTATAACTCTTATTATTAAAAGCGTCATTAAATAATTGCAAATATTTTATAATAAATTTTCGTTACTTCTCTTCAAAATATTTCTATCCTCATATACGGTTTTCTTTTAATAAAAGATTACATTTTTTCAAATATTTCCTTTATTTTTCACAATCCGTTATAAGTCTGCTATTAAAGGTTTTATTATAACTTTCAGTACTATTTTTCGATTTATGCGAAAAATTATAGTTGAGTTTGCAATAATAAAATTGTGTTCTACATTAATGTGAAGATTTCGCCTTGATTTTGTTTTGAAACGTGCATAAGAACTTTTCGTTTTATATTAGAAACAAATAAATTATTTGGCTGAAATTACAATAACTAAAACATTATTTCTTAAGATAGTATCACAAGAACAACATTTTTAAAATTTTAAAGTAAGGATTAAAAATTATAGTGTGTAAATAAATATTACAACTGTATTTTGTTTTAACAAATAAGTATTTATGTCAGTACAACAACAAAAAAAAAAAAAAAAACTATGAATTATTAAAATCAAATTTTTAATGCAATTACCAGTACAAAACCAGCCTTATTTATATTGGTAAAAAATAATATATGTAAGAATAATTTAAAATATAGAAGCAAATGTAGTCATGTACATATGTATATTAGAAAAAAAAAAGGAATAAAATATTACTGGTATTTGAAAAAAATCTTTGATTTTCCATCGATCGTTCGATCGTTCTGATATCGTCAATAACATGAACAATTCTATTTTTGTATTCAATAAACATTTGATTTCAAATTTAATAGAATGGATATTTTATTGAGGAAAAGCTGTGAAAAACGTAAAAATTCAATTCTGTAAAACGTTAAACATAAAACTTTGACTTTTTTTCTTTAAATTATTACTTAAGTATTCGATTTGATATATATATATATATATATATATATATATTTTAATTAAATATATATATATATATATATATATATATTTTAATTATATATATATATTTTAATTAAAGCCTTTACTAATTAATCCGCATTTTCGCTATCGTTCAACTTACTGTGCGTCGAACCCACACAGTTCTACCAGATCAAATATCGTTACCATCCGATACATACACAAACAAACACCAACAAGTAAACCTTGCAAGCATTTAGTGAATTCTTTTTCGAAATAGCTCACTTCTTCGCCTCTCTTAGAAGTGCAATAGAAGATTTCTCTCAATTTTCCAACAACAAAATGTATTAGTATACGAATTTAATCTTCTAAACGTAACTTCTTTAATCACTATTAGAAGTTGTTTGGATAACAGTTACAATTATCCAAAAACGAAAACACTATTTTTCAACACCTTTGCTAGCATTTGGAAGATTGTTTTTTAACAATCCACATAATCTGTCGAATTTGGCACTCTAAGATTATTAATAGTAGAACGTGCAAAACTTTACAAAAACATCACACATTAGGTTCGAAATTTTATCATAAAATCATGATTTTGACGATTGTTTACATTTCATAATGGGAAAAAGAACAAGCAGAAACAATGTAATTTTGCTTAGTAAAAAAATATAAGTTTTGAAGTGATTAGAGGAAAAAATATTGACATTAACTAAAATTATTTATGTAAGCTGATAGTGAAACAAAAAATTCATAAGTTTTACTCATAAAAGAAAAAATAAGAAAATAAGGTAAGCGTTTATCAAAATTAAAAAAAAAAATTATTAATATTTCAACTAGTTCTAGGCAAGCGAATAAATTTAGGAAAACTTTTTCTATAAAATTAAAATATGTTATTAACAATTTGAGGGCCAGAACATGGACAGAAAATTTTGTTTTATATAAAATTCTTGATAACTTAAACAACATTTTTTAAAAGTGTGGAAGTTTGACTTATGTATGACATACCCGCAGCAAAAGTCGCTAATTTTCAGAATAATTTTCTACAGAACAAAAAATTGAGAAGATATTAAAAAATCGATTTTACAAGTCTATTCTGTGAAGAAATATTTTAGCAGAGCTGAATTTTTGCACTTTAAATTTGAATTTTCAAAATTTTAAATTAAATTTTTTTAAAAGCTTAAAAAGAATTCAAACATTGTTCTTGTTATTAAATATTTTGAAGAAATTGTTTTGTTGTTGTAATGCTTGAAATGTGTAGAGTAGATTGTGGTAATTTTTGGATAAGTAGCGGTATTTATTTCTAAGTTTCAAAAATCTTAAATATCGACAAAAACGATTGAAAAAACATTCATGGCCAAGATGAGATTTACATAATGATTTAAAATGGTACATCATTAAAATTTGTAATAGAGAATGGAAATGGTTAAAATACCATGTAATCTTTAATAAAGAGAATCCCCTTTATAAAAATAGAAACATTTGAAAGAGAAATTAGAGAAAATTTGTTATAAATATTTCTTCAAATATTTCCTAAATTCTTAATAGTCAGCTATTTGTTCAGCGAGAAAGTATGATTTTAGAAAAGTATATAGTGTTCGCCTTATAAAAAGTGTATTACATTTGTTCTTTAATTATTTTAGAAAAACTGGCGATTTTAGAAAAAAATTAACCAAAAAATTTTTAATTACATAGAATATTCTAATTATATAGAAAATTCAATACAAAATTAAAATAAATAATAATGTAGTCTTGTAATATTTAGAAATCGTATATTATATTACTGAAAAACAATTTGGAAATATTGAATTACACATTTTATAATGCGAACATCATAACCTTTCTAAAACTCATACATTGTCGCCGAACATACTAATAACTGCACAGGATTTTGCTAATATTCTAATAGATGTTAAATGTTCATTTGAATTCAAAATTTCTTGTGCAATTAATTTCATTGTTTTTTATAATAAATACAAGGAAGAGTTTTTTTTTTTTGTTATTTAAAAAATAAATTAGATTCAATAATTATTCTTATTTTATTATATATATATACCTACTTTATTAAATTTGAAAGAAACAAATATTATTTTCTAATTTTGTACTTAAAATATTTCTTTAGTATTCTTTTTTAATTTAATTTAATTTAATTTAATTTAATTTAATTTTTTATGTTAATTTGAATTTAAAATGTAAGTATTACTGGCATTATTATATTAAAAATTTTATGCAAAATAGTTTTAAAATTCTGCAAATATTTTCTATCGAAAGTTTAACTACATCGGCACACCGAGAAGTTTATATATATCGCTTTTACTATCGAATTCTGATGTAGTTAGAGATAGCATCTTTTGAGAAACTCTTTAGTGGGGATTGGAAGATTCGAATTATGATTTTTTATTACACACTTTTTACTGCGTTATAGTAAATCTTAATACGTGACGTACAAAATTTACTAAAGCGTTATAAATTCTGATCTGCTTAGTAACACCGTTCGGTAAGAAATGTGCCACGAAGAGATAGTTCCTTTTGAGTAACGCTTTAGTGGGGACTTGAAGATTCGAATTAGTGACATTCAATACTGACTAAAGGGTTACTCAAAAGGAACTATCGCTTAGTGGCACAATTCTTCCCGAAAGGTGTTACTAAGTAGATCAGAATTCGATCGTAAAAGCGACGCATATCAACTTCCTGGTGTGTCAATATAGTTACGCTTCCGATAGAAAATGTTTGCAGAGAATGGTCACATGAATAAAAATTCCCTTTCCCAACTGTTATTTTTTGTGCTTTTGATATTCAATTGAGTTTTTTATAATTGTATTTTATTTCTGTGCGTACTAATAATGTTGTCTACTTGTAACTGACTTTTGTGTTTTATCGTCTTTTCGAACATTTATTTATGAAAAAACAAACCCCTAACAAATTAGTAAACACAACTCCTTTCCTTCACTCATGAATGTTAATAATTTGTACGAATATGCATATGTTATATGCAACCACAGCATCAAAAAATATAAACTAGTTGCTGTTTATAGGAAAAAATCACAAGAAATAAAACGCATTTTAGTCAAAAAGTAGTCGCAAAGTTGACATTTTGAAAATTTTTAAAAAAATTCACAAATACAATTCAGGAATTCTGCTTATATCCACGGATAGTACTCATCGTTGGCTCCATGCTGCATCTGGTGGTTATGCATGCCAACTCGCCGTTTGGCCACAGTGGGCAAAATCCTTGACAGACCTCTGATAGACTCTATATTGGCAAAGTTGACATTTTGAAAATTTTTAAAAAAATTCACAAATACAATTCAGGAATTCTGCTTATATCCACGGATAGTACTCATCGTTGGCTCCATGCTGCATATGGTGGTTATGCATGCCAACTCGCCGTTTGGCCACAGTGGGCAAAATCCTTGACAGACCTCTGATAGACTCTATATTGGCAAAGTTGACATTTTGAAAATTTTTAAAAAAATTCACAAATACAATTCAGGAATTCTGCTTATATCCACGGATAGTACTCATCGTTGGCTCCATGCTGCATATGGTGGTTATGCATGCCAACTCGCCGTTTGGCCACAGTGGGCAAAATCCTTGACAGACCTCTGATAGACTCTATATTGGCAAAGTTGACATTTTGGCAGTATATTCGCAAAGTTGAAACTTTAAAAAAATCACATATACAATTCAGGAAATCTGGTTATATTCAAGAATAGTATTTAACCTTGATTCCATTATTCATTATTTTCAGTGTCGACGAACCTCTGAGAGGTTTTACGTTCACAAACTTGAATTTTGGAATATTTTCTCAGAATAACAATTAAAAAATTTTTGTTATTATATTATATTATTATAAATTTATTAGCTTTTAATATTTCATTAAATTTTGTCAAAATTCGGTTTATTTTTTTTTTTAGTACCAAATAGCCATATTTAAATATGTCATATTTAAATATGTCATATTTAAATATGCCATATTTAAATATGTCGTTACGTCATCACATATATCATTACGTAAGTCGTTACGTCAAAAACATATTTAACTCGCATATTTATCTTCACACACATTTTAATCAAGGGAGAAAAATTATGAATAATATCAAAGAAGCTACTATTGAAAAAATAAAAACAATGCAGAAAGGTAAAGGGAAGCATATAAAACTTAAACGTTTAAAACAAAAACCGCATAATAAATCCAAACGTTGTAGAGGAAAGAACTTTAACGATATTTTTGGAAATTTAAAATGTCGGGATTTATAGAATGTATGAAAAGTGAATTGGATTTATTTGAATCTCCCCCAATTCAAACTAGTGTAATTAAAACAGAAGAAATATGTTATAATCCAATTGCTTCATTGGATAACTCTAGTACAATTGAATTTGTATCATTGGGGAATGGTGAAACATATAGAGATCTTAATAGTATTTATCTTAGACTAGTGCTTGAATTCAAAGGACCTGGAGGCGTTGTTAATAACTTGTTGCATTCCATATTTAGGAATTGTACAGTTCATTTCAATAATAAAAGTGTATCTCAACCTGACAACAACTATCACTATAGAGCATATATGGAAACATTACTCAATTATGGAAATGATGCTAGATCTACCCATCTTGAATCGTGTGGTTGGGCTACTGATGTGAATAAAATTAATTCATTAATCGATAAAGAAAATCCCGGTTTAGATAAAAGAAAAAAATTATTTAAGGATGGGAAAAAGGTGGAGCTTTTCGGAAAACTTCATGTAGATGTATTTAATCAACAAAAGTACTTGCTTAATAATGTTGATCTTAAGGTCACATTAAATTTGGAGAAACCAGAATTTTATATTTTAGAAAGTGGGGATAAAAATGAATCTTATCTAAGAATACATGAAGCTAATTTATATATAAATCATCTTACTATCAATAGTAGTATATTAATGGCACATCATAATGTATTACAAAGCAAAAATGCAATTTATCCATATAAGAGAGTAGAAATTAAGACCTTCACTATACATCCAGGAAACCATTCATTATCTCTAGATAATGTTATACTTGGACAATTACCAAATTTCTTAATTTTTGGAATGGTGTCGAACAAAGCTTATACTGGAGATAGAAAAGAAAATCCATACAACTTTCAACATTTTAATTTACAAAGATTTAATTTGGTTGTTAATGGAGTACAATTTCCAGCACAGCCAATAGAATTTAACTACAACAATGGAGGAATATTAAGCACTCGTGGTTATCAAACCCTATTTAAAGGTACCGGAATCCATCATTTTGATAAAGGTCATCAAATTACAAAGGAACTTTTTGATAGCGGATTTTTTTTACTAGCTTTTGATTTAACACCAGATCACAATAATAATTCTAATTGTGGAAATTTAATAAATCAAGGAACTATTCGAATAGAAGGACGTTTCGGGAAACCCATAACAGAGGCAATTACCTGCTTAGTATATTGTGAATTTGACAGTATAATAGAAATTGATAAGTCTCGCACTATAATTCAAACGCTATGAACTCAATAAATATTATAAATACTTTAAATTCAAATAATTATACAAAATATAAATTTAAAGGAGTTTTTGCGAGCAATAAATTACCCAAGACACCCGTTACAAAACCATCATTTTACATAGCCAACACTGATCCATCTTATAAGCCTGGACAGCATTGGGTCGCTTTTTATTTCCCTGAAAATAAACCAGCAGAATTTTTTTGCTCTGCAGGTCAACCTCCAATAAAACCATTTATTTCATTTCTAAACCGAAATTCTAAAACATTTGTCTACAATAAAATGCGAATTCAAAGTGAATCATCAATGTTTTGTGGTGTTTATTGTTGCATTTTTATTTATTTAAGATGTAAAAATTTTACTTTTAATAAAATTTTAAATATTTTTAATTATTTTAATTTACATGAAAATGATATGTTAGTTTTAAGTTTATTTAAATACTTTTATTTGTTTTTATAGAAAATAAAAATAAATAAAGAAGTAAATAAGAAAAATAAATATTATTTTGTTTTTATTCCAAGTTCTTTTTCCACATTTAGTAAAACTTCCAGGAGAACTTTATCACGACCATCATGCAATGCGAGGAATAGTGGAATGTCTATAGGCGGCAGTATTAAGATTTCTTGAATTTCAATTTGACCCTTGTTTGAAATATAATTTGATTCAATTTTAGTGTTGTTGGATGTATTCATTATTCTGAATATGTTGTTCTTGATAGATAGTCTATTATTTACTAAAATTATTTCTAAAATTCAAAATTCATAAGACCCTTACCAAGTTCAAAATTGCAAGAAGTTATTGTAAAAAAAAAAAAAACAAAAATTTTTTTAAAGTTGTATTATTTTTTATTTATTATTATTTTTTTAAATTAACATATTTGAAATTAAAAATATTTTCTCTATTTACTTATTTTAGACGTTTAGATAATAAATAATATCTTTTTATAAAATCCTCTATTTTGTTTATAAGTTGTATATGCTTTCTACAGTTACAAGTATCAGGACCAACGTTTGCTTTATCATCCGACCATGAACAGTTTTTGAAGTGTAATCCATAGTTAGATGATATAGGTTCTTCATTATAATTCCCAGTTTTATTAATAAGTGCCAAATACTCTTCCAATGTTTTTTGATGTTCAACAAAAATTAAACCATCAAAATTTTGAAGAAATTTTTGAATTTTTGTATGTAACATCTTTATTATAAAGCTTTCTTTTTACAATTAGTTAGTTTTTAAAAATCATGATACTTATATACTAATTAACAAATTTTCTTTATTAAGAATTTCTTGGAATTTTACTATTTTCCCAACTGAAATATGGTTGAGAATTTGGGATGAAAAACTCTCCCACTTCGTCTTCTCCAGCGGAGTTTTCGCTGACTACCTCTTCCAATTCCAAAACATATAAAACATTATCTAACTTCCTCCTTAAAGTAAACTGTTCATTATTAACTCCATCTATTACTTTATCTTCCAAATTATTATATCGTTTGGGAAGATATAACATTCCCTCTTCAAGCTCTGCCATCACCACATTTCCATATTTATTCTTATGGCGGAACATACTTAATACCTTATATGGCTTTGATGGTAGTAAATCCTTTGCTGCTAGATATGGTCTTGTTTTTAATTTATTGAAAGCTGCAACAATATCTGCATTTGTAATCTTATTTGATTCCATTTTTGTTCCGCCTTTTAAAAAGTTTATTAACTGATTGAAATAATTTTACTTCAGACAATTATATTTATATCTAATATAATTTATCTCCAAAGAAGAGTAATTTGGGTATATCTCTTAATATTTCAAATTGAGAAAATATAAATACATAAATATTGAGCCTTAAACTAATTTTAAGCATATTCTAGATATGAAAAATGTTTAATGTGAATAAAAAATACTCCCCTTAATTTGTTATTACAATATTTAATATTAATCATGACCATACTCAACAACATAAAATACATCTTCATTAATGTCAAAGAACCTTACACAAAGTTATTTTTTTCCATATAAACAAAACAATTCTCAAGTTTCCACTTTACAAAAACAAAAATACCCATATAAAAATATGTGGATGAATAAACCAAAAATACTCAAACGCTATTTATACAAGTCATCAGTTTTTAATTTCATCACAATTAAAAGTGCAAAAAAAAAAATAAATAAATAAATAAATAAATAAAAATTGCCTCCCCTGTTAAATTGTTTGTATGTACTTTTAACATAATTATATAAATACATACATACATACATATATACATTGGTTTTCAATTTCATAAAATGCAAAACAATTTTTCCTCCTATTAATGCACTCACAAGAAAAAATTACAAAAACAAATTCATTGGTTTTCAATTTCATACAAACAATTTCCTCTTCAAAATTCCTCTTCCTCCTCATTAAAAACAAAAACAACTATTGCCTTCCCATTTCCCTACTACTTACATGCATTCGAGTCACTTTATATTGTTACAAATAGATTTTAATATGCCATCAAAAAAAAAAAAGATAATAATAAATTTTTTAAGGCTTAACATCAAAAATTTTTAATAATGGGCCATGCATCACTTTTCTTTATATCATAAACTCAGTTTTTATCATTTTTATTTAAATTTTAAAACTAAAAATTAAATAAATCGAAAATATTTCCAAATAAATTTATTTTATAAATTGTGAATAGACAAATAAATACAATCATAAACATGTTTTTTCCACTTTATTAAATAAAGTTAAGAATTTATCTGTTCGACTACAGTAGAAGTTTAAAATACAAGAACCAACAAAAAAATATAACAAACGAAAAAACCAGCAACAAGATACCAGAGGTCTCTGTAAAAATATAAATCATTGCAAAAGACTTTGTAACAAACTTACGAATATACAAGCACACATATGATTACTAAGCTGCTGTTCATACCCTGCAAACATTTTTCCAAAGCAAAAGTTCCTTCAAAGAATCTTCTAGATGACATCATTCCGAAATCACTTAGCAGATAATTTTCAGATTCTACTATTTCAACTTTTTGTTTTTAATTTCATTATTTAGACTAAAAATTATTTATTTCTCAAGAAAATCATTACATTGAAATAATTACACTGATCGGCAAAGAAATTCTCCTTTAAATAAAGATATTTTTAATGGATGGTATTTGACGTGCTAAACAAGAATCTGCTTTTTTCTATCAAGTGCTGATTTCTTTTATGAGCATGTCTGATATTTCTCTCTTAATAAGGTGGTTACACGAGTAAATATATTTCACCATAACTCTTTCCGATTTATATAAATGAAACACCAAATATACGGACCAAAATTCAAGTCATCTTAACATTATTTTATTTATATGATAAAGAATTATACAAAAACTAATGACAAAAACTTTTTTTCATGCAAAATTTAAAAAATTTGCTTCTTAAATGTTAAAAAAATGAAAAAAAAATTTGCTTCTTAAATGTTAAAAAAATGAAAAAAAAATCTGCTATTGACTTTTCCGTAGCTACCAAGCTACGAATAAAATAAGCCATATATCAAGATTGATGAACAAATGATGATTTTATTTACAATTAACAATATATTAAAAATCTTAACATTTATAGGCAGCTCGTGTATGTCACATAATTTGTATTTAGATTTTACTGAAGGTGTCTTCACTTAATTGTGAATAGCATCAGCTTTTATGATATGTGGCTTATTTTATTCATATCATTACCAGCTTTATTATTAAGTAAAAATTTAATTTAATTTTAAATTTTTAAGACAACTTTTAATTAAAAAATTCTTAATTTTGCATTAAACTTTTTTTCTTTCGAGACTAATTTCTGAATAATTACTAAAGTATTGAGCAGATAAAAAATAATGTTAAAATGACTTCATGCCAATTTTGGTCCGCATCATTTTGTGTTTTATCTTAATCGTACAAATCGTTGTCGAGTTACGGAGAAATATACTCGTGCAACCTATTAAAAGGGAAATATTATAAAAAAAATCAGTACGTTATAGAAAAAAACTGAAAGCATATTCATATCTAGCACGTCAAATTCTTTCTAGTTCACCTATTTTTGTGTTTTTTTTTTTTTTTTTTTTTTTTGTAAGGAGATACAAATTTTTTGCAGTTATTTTCTAATTCTATCAAAATTGACTTTATACCGATTTGCTCAAATAAGGGAAGTCTTGATCATCAAATTATTTTCTAAAATGTTTAGAACTTATAAGTAAAAGGCAGTTTTTGCACATGTAGTTTTTGAAAATATCCTCCTAAAAATGCACTAAAAAATAAAAAATATACCCTAAAATTTAAAAAGAAACATACACCCATTTTTTTTATATCTACTGAATTAAACAAAAATCAGTCCATCGCTCAATGACCAATACCCACTCTAGTGGCATTAAATTCGTAACTGGATAATTTTTGTATTGAGTTGCTTAAAGAACTAATTTATACATAACTTGTGCTTTGCTAGATCTTTATAAAGTGACACGTCCACATTTTATGCCTGCTTTTTAAAAAAAATTATTGATCACGTAACTAATGAAGCGAATTACATCAAATTCGACTTACTTATGACACAAAATATGCTCTATAATTACAACGGTTTCTTTACTAAGTACCAATCCCCCATTACGCTCACTTTGATCCAAATGTGTTGTTATATTTGTAACAACTATAAATATAAAATTTTGGCTGTATATAGTACATATTATTGGATTAATTATAAGATATGTTAGATCTTTTGGGTGCCCGCCCTTATTTCACAACTTTTTCAATGTGAATATAACACTTTAAATATGTTACTTTCTGCAAAAAAAAAAAAAAAAAAAAAAAAAAATATATAGGGTAATTCCCAACCGGTTTAAAAGCCGGTTATTTCGGCTTAAGTGCTGTCGGTTTTTTTAATGTTCATTTTTCGAACGCCGAATAAACTGTTTTTTTTTTAACACAAAAAAACGGTTTTAAAAATAATATTTTATTTCATTTATATACTAAATCTAATATATGAACTGAAATTTAGGAAAATTTTGTTAAATGATTAATGTACATACAGAATAATTTCTTGTTATATTTTATATACTGGGCAAGTTAAAATATCGACGAAAAAGAAAAACGAAAATGTGTGCTTGAAAAAGCTCGAAAAAATTTTGTAACATACGGCACAATTCATGTGTTTTATAATATAAATATAAATTTGTCTAACTAAAATTCTTATAAGGAGTTTTCGATTCTTTATATAACACAAAAACAAAAATATATATATATATATTTATTAAAAATATATGTCAATTGATTTTCATAGTCATATTAATGACTTCTGAATTTTCTCTTTAGAATTATGTTCAAAGTGTTAATAAAAACTTGCAAAATAATTTATACAGATTAATTAATCAAGCATCCAAAAATCACTAACAAATTGCGTTTTTGTTAAGAAAACTAATTTTTGTATTCGTTATAAAAAAAATTATTTTTTTTTTATAAAATATTAATAGTTATTTTGAATATTAATGAAAGTAGTTTTTTCTCTTGTAGTATCTTAGAAACCACTTAAATATTTAAGGGTTTTTAATTCAATATCCTTAATTCGTTAAAGGAGTTGCATTTAAAAATCGACTTAGAAAAAATTGAGACATACTTTTACCCACATTAAGCCATACTTTCTGTACATATTATAAAAAATTTAGTATCATTTTTAATGATTATTTTCTTACCTTGATTAAGGTTTCTTACTTTAAATAATTATATGTATTTAATCCATAATTTTTAACATGAATATTATAAGATTTGTTGAATTTTTTAAAGAAATACAGTATTTTGATGAAAATATTTACTTCTGCAAAAAACCGGTTAACCGGCTTTTCGGAATTTCAAAAAATGAAACCGTTTTTTTCAAAATTCCAACTATTCGAGCTAATCGAAAAGCGGTTTCCCCAAAAAGCCGGATAATCGATCACCGTAGTAAATAGGCGTCATATTGCTGTAACATATGCTATTTTTGACCGCTTATAGTTGTGTTTATATTTAAAACAAAACAAAATTAAAAATGTCAATTTATTCAGTGAAATATTGCTAATCTGCACCCCATACGATATTTATCGATTTAAAGCTTTCAAAATTATAATCAAATGCCGCTGGATCAATGATTTCGACACTGTGCATGGTAAGAAATGCAATATAATATATTTTATATTTTTAAACGTTAAAACTAATTATTTTTGTTTTAATGTGTCCTTCTCGAGATTTGATTATTTAAACTTATATTCGTGACACTGAGTTCGATAAAAGCTTAATATTGTTGGCTTTACATAAACAAATATATGTTTACCAAACTTTCAAATGTAAACGATTGCCTATTTTGCCGCAAAAATTTATATGCAAAGAAAATAACCTTCACACGTTAACAGACGTAATAGGAGCACATTTGAATAATTGCAGTTCAGAAATAATGTATTCTTCGGAACACGAATATAATTATTATTATTATTATTATTATTATTGTTATTATTATTATTATTGTTATTATTATTATTATTATTATTATTATTATTGTTATTATTATTATTATTGTTATTATTATTATTATCATTATTATTGTTATAATAATAATAATAATAATAATTATTATTATTATTATTATTATTATTATTATTATTATTATTATTATTATTATTATTATTATTGTTATTACTATTACTATCACTATTACTATTACTATTACTATTACTATTACTATTACTATTACTATTACTATTACTATTACTATTACTATTACTATTACTATTACTATTACTATTACTATTACTATTACTATTACTATTACTATTACTATTACTATTACTATTACTATTACTATTACTATTACTATTACTATTACTATTACTATTACTATTACTATTA
This sequence comes from Protocalliphora azurea, assembly GCA_932274085.1. NCBI lineage: Eukaryota > Metazoa > Arthropoda > Insecta > Diptera > Calliphoridae > Protocalliphora > Protocalliphora azurea. The sequence goes on along the minus strand of OW026519.1, from coordinate 117,674,784 downwards.
CTATTACTATTACTATTACTATTACTATTACTATTACTATTACTATTACTATTACTATTACTATTACTATTACTATTACTATTACTATTACTATTACTATTACTATTACTATTACTATTACTATTACTATTACTATTACTATTACTATTACTATTACTATTACTATTACTATTACTATTACTATTACTATTACTATTACTATTACTATTACTATTACTATTACTATTACTATTACTATTACTATTACTATTACTATTACTATTACTATTACTATTACTATTACTATTACTATTACTATTACTATTACTATTACTATTACTATTACTATTACTATTACTATTACTATTACTATTACTATTACTATTACTATTACTATTACTATTACTATTACTATTACTATTACTATTACTATTACTATTACTATTACTATTACTATTACTATTACTATTACTATTACTATTACTATTACTATTACTATTACTATTACTATTACTATTACTATTACTATTACTATTACTATTACTATTACTATTACTATTACTATTACTATTACTATTACTATTACTATTACTATTACTATTACTATTACTATTACTATTACTATTACTATTACTATTACTATTACTATTACTATTACTATTACTATTACTATTACTATTACTATTACTATTACTATTACTATTACTATTACTATTACTATTACTATTACTATTACTATTACTATTACTATTACTATTACTATTACTATTACTATTACTATTACTATTACTATTACTATTACTATTACTATTACTATTACTATTACTATTACTATTACTATTACTATTACTATTACTATTACTATTACTATTACTATTACTATTACTATTACTATTACTATTACTATTACTATTACTATTACTATTACTATTACTATTACTATTACTATTACTATTACTATTACTATTACTATTACTATTACTATTACTATTACTATTACTATTACTATTACTATTACTATTACTATTACTATTACTATTACTATTACTATTACTATTACTATTACTATTACTATTACTATTACTATTACTATTACTATTACTATTACTATTACTATTACTATTACTATTACTATTACTATTACTATTACTATTACTATTACTATTACTATTACTATTACTATTACTATTACTATTACTATTACTATTACTATTACTATTACTATTACTATTACTATTACTATTACTATTACTATTACTATTACTATTACTATTACTATTACTATTACTATTACTATTACTATTACTATTACTATTACTATTACTATTACTATTACTATTACTATTACTATTACTATTACTATTACTATTACTATTACTATTACTATTACTATTACTATTACTATTACTATTACTATTACTATTACTATTACTATTACTATTACTATTACTATTACTATTACTATTACTATTACTATTACTATTACTATTACTATTACTATTACTATTACTATTACTATTACTATTACTATTACTATTACTATTACTATTACTATTACTATTACTATTACTATTACTATTACTATTACTATTACTATTACTATTACTATTACTATTACTATTACTATTACTATTACTATTACTATTACTATTACTATTACTATTACTATTACTATTACTATTACTATTACTATTACTATTACTATTACTATTACTATTACTATTACTATTACTATTACTATTACTATTACTATTACTATTACTATTACTATTACTATTACTATTACTATTACTATTACTATTACTATTACTATTACTATTACTATTACTATTACTATTACTATTACTATTACTATTACTATTACTATTACTATTACTATTACTATTACTATTACTATTACTATTACTATTACTATTACTATTACTATTACTATTACTATTACTATTACTATTACTATTACTATTACTATTACTATTACTATTACTATTACTATTACTATTACTATTACTATTACTATTACTATTACTATTACTATTACTATTACTATTACTATTACTATTACTATTACTATTACTATTACTATTACTATTACTATTACTATTACTATTACTATTACTATTACTATTACTATTACTATTACTATTACTATTACTATTACTATTACTATTACTATTACTATTACTATTACTATTACTATTACTATTACTATTACTATTACTATTACTATTACTATTACTATTACTATTACTATTACTATTACTATTACTATTACTATTACTATTACTATTACTATTACTATTACTATTACTATTACTATTACTATTACTATTACTATTACTATTACTATTACTATTACTATTACTATTACTATTACTATTACTATTACTATTACTATTACTATTACTATTACTATTACTATTACTATTACTATTACTATTACTATTACTATTACTATTACTATTACTATTACTATTACTATTACTATTACTATTACTATTACTATTACTATTACTATTACTATTACTATTACTATTACTATTACTATTACTATTACTATTACTATTACTATTACTATTACTATTACTATTACTATTACTATTACTATTACTATTACTATTACTATTACTATTACTATTACTATTACTATTACTATTACTATTACTATTACTATTACTATTACTATTACTATTACTATTACTATTACTATTACTATTACTATTACTATTACTATTACTATTACTATTACTATTACTATTACTATTACTATTACTATTACTATTACTATTACTATTACTATTACTATTACTATTACTATTACTATTACTATTACTATTACTATTACTATTACTATTACTATTACTATTACTATTACTATTACTATTACTATTACTATTACTATTACTATTACTATTACTATTACTATTACTATTACTATTACTATTACTATTACTATTACTATTACTATTACTATTACTATTACTATTACTATTACTATTACTATTACTATTACTATTACTATTACTATTACTATTACTATTACTATTACTATTACTATTACTATTACTATTACTATTACTATTACTATTACTATTACTATTACTATTACTATTACTATTACTATTACTATTACTATTACTATTACTATTACTATTACTATTACTATTACTATTACTATTACTATTACTATTACTATTACTATTACTATTACTATTACTATTACTATTACTATTACTATTACTATTACTATTACTATTACTATTACTATTACTATTACTATTACTATTACTATTACTATTACTATTACTATTACTATTACTATTACTATTACTATTACTATTACTATTACTATTACTATTACTATTACTATTACTATTACTATTACTATTACTATTACTATTACTATTACTATTACTATTACTATTACTATTACTATTACTATTACTATTACTATTACTATTACTATTACTATTACTATTACTATTACTATTACTATTACTATTACTATTACTATTACTATTACTATTACTATTACTATTACTATTACTATTACTATTACTATTACTATTACTATTACTATTACTATTACTATTACTATTACTATTACTATTACTATTACTATTACTATTACTATTACTATTACTATTACTATTACTATTACTATTACTATTACTATTACTATTACTATTACTATTACTATTACTATTACTATTACTATTACTATTACTATTACTATTACTATTACTATTACTATTACTATTACTATTACTATTACTATTACTATTACTATTACTATTACTATTACTATTACTATTACTATTACTATTACTATTACTATTACTATTACTATTACTATTACTATTACTATTACTATTACTATTACTATTACTATTACTATTACTATTACTATTACTATTACTATTACTATTACTATTACTATTACTATTACTATTACTATTACTATTACTATTACTATTACTATTACTATTACTATTACTATTACTATTACTATTACTATTACTATTACTATTACTATTACTATTACTATTACTATTACTATTACTATTACTATTACTATTACTATTACTATTACTATTACTATTACTATTACTATTACTATTACTATTACTATTACTATTACTATTACTATTACTATTACTATTACTATTACTATTACTATTACTATTACTATTACTATTACTATTACTATTACTATTACTATTACTATTACTATTACTATTACTATTACTATTACTATTACTATTACTATTACTATTACTATTACTATTACTATTACTATTACTATTACTATTACTATTACTATTACTATTACTATTACTATTACTATTACTATTACTATTACTATTACTATTACTATTACTATTACTATTACTATTACTATTACTATTACTATTACTATTACTATTACTATTACTATTACTATTACTATTACTATTACTATTACTATTACTATTACTATTACTATTACTATTACTATTACTATTACTATTACTATTACTATTACTATTACTATTACTATTACTATTACTATTACTATTACTATTACTATTACTATTACTATTACTATTACTATTACTATTACTATTACTATTACTATTACTATTACTATTACTATTACTATTACTATTACTATTACTATTACTATTACTATTACTATTACTATTACTATTACTATTACTATTACTATTACTATTACTATTACTATTACTATTACTATTACTATTACTATTACTATTACTATTACTATTACTATTACTATTACTATTACTATTACTATTACTATTACTATTACTATTACTATTACTATTACTATTACTATTACTATTACTATTACTATTACTATTACTATTACTATTACTATTACTATTACTATTACTATTACTATTACTATTACTATTACTATTACTATTACTATTACTATTACTATTACTATTACTATTACTATTACTATTACTATTACTATTACTATTACTATTACTATTACTATTACTATTACTATTACTATTACTATTACTATTACTATTACTATTACTATTACTATTACTATTACTATTACTATTACTATTACTATTACTATTACTATTACTATTACTATTACTATTACTATTACTATTACTATTACTATTACTATTACTATTACTATTACTATTACTATTACTATTACTATTACTATTACTATTACTATTACTATTACTATTACTATTACTATTACTATTACTATTACTATTACTATTACTATTACTATTACTATTACTATTACTATTACTATTACTATTACTATTACTATTACTATTACTATTACTATTACTATTACTATTACTATTACTATTACTATTACTATTACTATTACTATTACTATTACTATTACTATTACTATTACTATTACTATTACTATTACTATTACTATTACTATTACTATTACTATTACTATTACTATTACTATTACTATTACTATTACTATTACTATTACTATTACTATTACTATTACTATTACTATTACTATTACTATTACTATTACTATTACTATTACTATTACTATTACTATTACTATTACTATTACTATTACTATTACTATTACTATTACTATTACTATTACTATTACTATTACTATTACTATTACTATTACTATTACTATTACTATTACTATTACTATTACTATTACTATTACTATTACTATTACTATTACTATTACTATTACTATTACTATTACTATTACTATTACTATTACTATTACTATTACTATTACTATTACTATTACTATTACTATTACTATTACTATTACTATTACTATTACTATTACTATTACTATTACTATTACTATTACTATTACTATTACTATTACTATTACTATTACTATTACTATTACTATTACTATTACTATTACTATTACTATTACTATTACTATTACTATTACTATTACTATTACTATTACTATTACTATTACTATTACTATTACTATTACTATTACTATTACTATTACTATTACTATTACTATTACTATTACTATTACTATTACTATTACTATTACTATTACTATTACTATTACTATTACTATTACTATTACTATTACTATTACTATTACTATTACTATTACTATTACTATTACTATTACTATTACTATTACTATTACTATTACTATTACTATTACTATTACTATTACTATTACTATTACTATTACTATTACTATTACTATTACTATTACTATTACTATTACTATTACTATTACTATTACTATTACTATTACTATTACTATTACTATTACTATTACTATTACTATTACTATTACTATTACTATTACTATTACTATTACTATTACTATTATTATTATTATTCCTTTTAATTTTCTCAAATCTTCTATTTTTTTTTTAATCACAACATTCAACTTTAATAATATTAATATTTTTTTTCATATTTTACTTTAAATATATATATATAAATGTCGATAGCGGCATCCTGAATCAAACTCACGTCTCTCTCATATACATGCAAAATTTTTGATGGTTTTTACTGATTTTACCGTATATGGAGCCGCGTTCGATGAATATAAAAAAAATTCAATTTTATAGATAACTACATAAGGTAGTTTTCAATATTGTGGAAAAACATGCATTTGAATGAAAATCTGCCCCTACTTATAAGCTTTAATTCAAATACGAAGAAAATGCCTTTCCTAGCGCACTCGGATCGGCAACATTATCATAGTCGAAAAGTTTGATGGGTAGTATTACTGGTGTCGGTTAAGTTAACCGTACGCATCGATATGTGGCAGTATGGTGAAAAGTATTTGGAAGGCAAAACTCAGTCAAGTGTAAACCGAAAAAAATTGCAAAAGGAACAAAAATCCAAACTCTGCTGAATGAACTAACGGAATGAATCCCAAGGATTTTTGCGCGAACTGAAACAACAAGTGCAAACTTCTGTCAAGTGGAAATCATATATTTAAACAATAATACAGTAATAGCAATAACAACAACATAATAAAAAATAAATACTTGTAAGGTTTTCCGTTAAACATTTATAAATAAGGGGTGAAAAAAATGTGCAACATTAAGATTCGATAAATTTCAATCAGACACTTTTTGAAATTTAATACTTAACAAAATACGGAATTATATGTTTTATCAAAAATAAGCGGTCAAGGGCAAACTTGAAATGCTCTGCACTTAAATTTAGCAATTATTTTAACTAATAAAGGAGTTCATATCATATATTCATAGTCGGTATATCTGACAAAAATTTATGTGTAAGTGTAATACACTTACACTTGCTTATGCCATTTTTGAAGGTCTAAAAACTCTTTATGAGAGCTGTTACCTTCCATCCTCTATCGATGGGATAGTATATTTAATTCTTTTTCTATTACTTTATGATAGAATGTATCATGTTCGATAATAATTCAGAATAGCACACTGTTCGCCTATTCAAGTTTTCCGTTTGTATTAAGTTTTTGTCATTTGCCTGTTTAACATGTATGTGTATTGACATAACAATCAGAATTATTTTCAAAGAAGCTATCGATATGGTTTTCATTGCTCATGTAAGACTCAGTAGTACTATTAATTTTGTTAACTATACCGGCTTATACTTATCTTATGGATAAAAAAAACGTGTTGAGAAACACGGACCACATTTCGACCATGATCTATTGACTCAATATAGTTGGAGATTCTAATGTTTTTGATAAGCACTTTTGACCTCTTCTTTACTTTACTAGTTTTAACAGCTTCAATTAGACTTTGAATTAACGGGATACTCTTGTTTACCGCTCGTATTAATGGAGAGCATAAAACAAAAATAATAGAACACAATAAACCAAACCATCCAATAACGATATCGAAACGTTATCACCTAGGTGATAAAAATTATCACAAGTACACTCTAGTCCGTTTTAAATTCGAAAACGATAGTTTTTACGGACTAAAATGTACCTTTCCTTATGATATTGTTTTTCCATAAAATTATGATATCGTTTTCGGTATCGCAATTTCCAAAAATAACGATAGAAATTTTGTTCTGAATTCTATTTAATACCAAAAATTATATTTTTTTGCATTACATTATAATATATAATATTATTATAATATATAATTAATAATTAATAATAATAATATTATAATATATAATTAAGAACAGTAATCAGCAAAAATAAGAAAAAAATCATAAATAAATATAAAATATATAAAAATATCATTCATGACATATTTTTATGCAAATATTACCAATAACAATAATAATATTTGCAAGCATGAGTTTCCCTTACGAATATATTTTTGCAATTACGTTTCTAAAAAGTTTGGTTTTAGTAATAAAAACTGTTAATATATATATATATATATATATATATATATATATATATATATATATTGAAGTTTTTTTTCCAAATATTTAAAAATTTCAATATCATAATAATATTGTTTTCTGCAATGCCATGTGATATGAAATCGTTTTCGCTATCGTATCGTTCTATGGTTTATTGGGAAGTAAACAAGGTTACTTATGAAACTAATACACACTCATTTCATATATGAATATATCTGTTTTAAAATTTTGCTGATTTAACAAAATAGATTTGCCAATAAATAATTTACAAACAAAATAAATAAACTGTTACCGAAAAAAGTTTTATATTTTATTTTTTATCAAAATTTCTTTCACATACAAATATTTTGTTATTTTTTAAATCGTGTATTACTACAGAAAACTGCTGACATTTTAGCAAGCCAATAAAGTAAAATTCAATTTTATTTTGTTTTTTATTATTTTATAACTTTATTTTTTGATGTGAAAAATTACGCTTTAACTACCAACCGAAAAATTAGTTTTTTAACTTTTTTAAATTGGTCAATTACATGGAATTTTGAATTGGTAAGGCTCTCATTTTACACATGTCAAAAAAAAGAGGATTTATGAGTAGGTAAGTTTGTAAATTCACTCATATACAGTGTTGCCGTTTTGGTTATTATTAACCGAAAATGGTTATTTTATTTTCCAAAGTGGAGATGATGACTTAGTTTTTTGATGAAAAAAAAAATATTTTTACTAGTTTTAAAAATGCTATTTGCTCTGTTAATCTTGCCAACAATAAAAAAGGAGTGTGGTATAAATTCATCACACATTAAAAATCTAAAGGTTCCTATAATTTCTCATTCCAATTTTAACTGACAATGAAAAAAACAATTTAAATCAATAGAGAATATAAAGATTTTCTAATATTTAACTAAAAAGTGAAATGGATTGGAAGATTTTTGTGAGAAAGTTTTTACGATGTAACAAAAAATTACAATATAAATTACTATTAAAAAAGAAATGTATATTCGGTGAAGACCGACTATATGATATTCTACACTATTGTGTATGTTCCTTAAAGTAATAAATACTTGAGAGGGAGCAATATATGGGTTAATCTTATTTGAGCTAAATTTGATTTACATACGAACATTTATGTGGGATTTAAGTACTTTTAACTAATTTTCAGGAGAGGACTCTATATAGAAGCTACAATTAATTTTAAAGCGATCCTTTTGAAACTGAATGCTATATATTGTGTAGGTACATATACATTGTTTTATAGAATGTTTTTGGATTCAAAAGCTTTTATCTGTGCAGAATTCGGTAGAAATACCCTTAAAAATATATAGCTTAAAAATATTACTCCAAAAATAAAGAACCAATTTTAACCAGTGCTTAAGGGAATAAAAAAAAATGTACATTGTTTAGTTATTAAAACTGTGCAAGACAATTAATTGATAAAGGTACTCATTTAAACGCTTAAGTTTCCCATTTGTGCAAATTTGCGCGACATGTTTCATGTTCCCCCTTTTCAAAAGTTATGAAATATTAAGTAAATAATTGTAAAAGTTTTTCAAAGCAATGATACATGCTACGATTTTATTATAGTTAACGTAACTAAAATTTTTTACATTAAACAGCACAAGTTTGCGAGTCGTACAATTTTTGAAAGTTAATTTGCAAATGTACAGACTCGCACACATTACACAGCTTGCGAGGATTTTGCACGTTTTAATTGGTTCCCTTAATAAAGATTTTAAAAGGGCATCACATTGTTTTACAATTAACTGTTTTATCAACCTCGATGTATTTTAAATTGGAACACAATTATGTACAAAATTTTTAAATTAACTTATTAAGTTTTAATATACATATATGAGTGCTTTGATACATGAACAATAGATATTGAATCTTTTCGCCAAAATATATCTTATCTTATTTTAAATCTTTAGAGTTTAGAAATTCATATTATCAAATGAGATTGGCTAAGTATCTACGAAAAATAACTCTTATTTGCATTATTTTTCTGTGAACACATAATTGCAAAAGTCAACCTTATTTTCTATTACTGCTGTTTTGCAATTCTAAGTTTATTACAATCTGGTTTACTTTCGATATCATATCGTAAGGACATGAGAATAATTAAATTTTTGTTATTAAACTTTATATCCCGACCCCGTACAAAATTGGATAAGGGACCACATTTTGATAAACATTGTTTTAAATTTTAAATATTTTTTTTTTCCTAAAGACTAACTAAAACTTATGATTAAAATGCAAAGTATGTATTTAAAACCTGATTAAGATTATATGTATTAATTTTTATATAATAATGTTGAACTTTTAAAATTTGGTTATTTTTTCCTAACTTTATATTTTTTTCAAAATTTAGGTTAAAAAAAATAAATTGCCGTGGCAACACTGCTTGTATGTTAAAACGAATTTTTATGTGTAAATATGCAGCGGGTAAAAAGAGAAGTAAATAGGCTTTTCAAAATGCCTTATTTGAAAGGTACAACGCAGAGTGCTTTGTTCTCATACAACGATGGAATAGAAATAGAAGGATTTGTGGTAGAAAATTTAAACTTGGTACATCTATCACTTTAGACTAAAAATTAATACAAACGAAGTTTTTGAATCGGTGCAAGGACGTGACCACCTCTCATATATTCTGAATTTAAAAAACTAAACTTCTTCCAAACTTTACCAAAATTTGTGGTAGCCTTTAGAAATAGATTATTTATGAGTCTGCTAATTAATTTTTTATTCGGAGCAGCGATACGCCTACCCCCCATATATCCTGAAATTAAAAAACGGATTTACTGCTAAAATACTCAGAGTTTGACCGAAATTTGTGATTGCAGTTAAATATAGAACAAGAACACCCCTACCTCCCATATATCCTGAAATTTAAAAAGAAAACATTTTCAGCTAAAATATTGGTCTGACTTTTATAAATATAAAAAATAGAAACTTGGTAAACATTTTACTTTGCAACTAAAGTGAATATATACAAAACATTATCAAAATTTTCAATATTCATTATATTTATATCTACCTTCCCCCAACTCCTATCATCTTCTAATATTATTTTAACTTCAGGAACTAGTTTTTCTTTTTCAGTAACTTATTAATTTGTTAATATCCAATATCCAGTCCAAATTTTGTATTTTATTAGTTTTCAATATTGTATTAATTTTAAAACAGCATCTACTTTACATCACGAAATATTTTATTATAAAAAATTCTTGGACTTTTTTTTAAGAAAAAGAAATTTAGCAATTTTTTTTTAATTATTTCTTTCTTTAGTTGTGACAAAATACAGGAAGTAAATTTTCTTATTACCATCTTGTGAGTATTGAGGGAAATATTTCGAGTCAAACAATCATATTTTTCCTTTTCTTAATTATTTTCTAAATACCGAAATAATTTACATTATTTTAATTTAACAAAATAAATTGCGTTAACATTAAGTACGTTAACATAAAATTAAAGTAAAAAGAGGAAATTATAAACTTTTTCAATTTAACTTTTTTTAAGTTGCGGCAAAAAATGGGCACCAATTATTTTTTATCCTATTAAATAACTTGAAAAAATTTCATAAACAGTAAATTATCAAATTTAAATAAAAAATTGTGTAAGCTTGAGCAAAACAAAATAATAATAATAATAATGTATTCGAAACTTATTTAAAAAAATAATAGTTTAATTGACAAATATACCAAGGTATTGAAAATAAAACTTTGACGTGTTTTATAAAAAATTAAGTTTTGATTTTTTTTTTTTTTTTACTGATACAGTAACATCTTTTTTGATCATTAATATTTGCTTTAAATTGTCTGGTTTTAGCGCCATCTAGTTGCCACAAATTAAATTGTTCTTAAAATATTATTTTAAAAATGCAACGGTGCCCAGAAGTATTGCAAAATCCTTTCCGTTTTCTATGTACCACTTACATGTATATTTATTTGTTTTAGGTGAAGATCTGTAAAGCCTTGTTCAGACCGGCGCGAAATTACAAATGAAATCTAGAGTGTTCATAATGGCTAGATGACATTTGATTTGATTTTAGTAGATTAGGTGTGAATAAATAAAGAGTGAATAAGAGTAACATATATATTTTACTATTATTAGCTGAAGTAAATAAAGTAGATATAGAAGCTCGTACTATAGTACTTATTGTATGCTGATAAAAATATATGAATACGTATTACGAAAATGCAGATGTTAAATTGATTAATTTATTAAATCTTAACAACATTAAACAATACTAAACATATATATAGTAAATTTTTTTATTGATTTGAATAAACTTAAAGTTTTTTAATTAACAGAATAATTCAGTCTTTTAAGTTAAAAAAAAATAATAATAAAAAAACAAAACAAAATAGGAATTTAATCATTAGTATGTAAAAAAAGACAATTTAAAATTCAGATATGAGTACACTCATATGTTATTCATTCTCAAAATGTACATATTATTTATGGAACTAAAGAAAATATTAAAAATACTTTAAAACTATTTTTATTTTTGGTAACAAAGTAATTCAGTACTTTTAGTTAAAAATAAAAAAAAAAAATAATAGAAACAAGAAAAATAAAATGGGGATTAAATTCTTACAATATAGAAAAAATAATTTAAAATATGAATTTATAAATGTATTATTCATTCTGTAAAAAATTTTAACAACATATAATTTTTTAACTTTATGTATTCTAACTCAAGTGCAAAAACTATAAAACTTTTTGGAAGTATTTTATTTTTATTATTAATGTTTTGAAATGGTGAAAAAAGTAAGCTCGAATTCGAATAACACAGATTGAGACAAAATTTTTGCCTATTCGGATACATGTTACAAAGCTTACAAATAATTTTCTTAAATTGCCTGGGTTCCTCGCTATAAATCGTTATTTGAAAAATTAACGAGGTTACACCATATATTAAAGCATACCTCTAAAAGGACTTGTCAGATTTGGTTCAGAAAAATATCAATAAATCAAAATTTTTTCCAAGTTTTACACAATATTTATTTTAATGCTCTCAAAAGTTATGGAGATATTAAGCCTATTTCATGAAAACACTTAACTTTCGTACAATATATCTAAAAATTATAAAAAAATCATAAAACCATAACTATTGCACGTTTTAAAAATAATATGAGTTGGAAGCAATCTTAATTAAATATTTTGTTAAAACATCCACGCATGCCTTTTTGGCCACCTGATTCGGTTCAATAAGTTCAGTTTCTTTTTCATTTTTTAACAATGCCCAGTACTTATGTTTGTTTAAATTTTATAGCAAGTTTTGATTATATTTACATACATTTTTACAAATTTTGCAAGCAACAATTCGTTAAGTTACTATCATTTTCATCTTTTATAAGACAAAACAATCCCATATTTTGGTTCGACTCTTTTTTTCACTAATTTTGTACACATTTCTTAAAATTTATTCTTTTATGTCAATATTATTCATTATTTTATCAAAAAAATTCACTTATTCACACGCTACACAATAAAAACTAATATTTTTACTTGTTTTACCAACAGGTACTCTGAAATACTTGTAGTACAACAGTTACTTGAAATAAAAAAACAAATAAATTTATCACTCAATGCAAAACCAGAAATAACTGTAACAGTTTTTATGAGTATAGTAAGAGTGTAAAAACAAAATCATACCACATCAGTTACACTCATTTTCTCATTTATACCAATACTCACAAGTATTTATTTTTTTATATTTATTTTGAATATACTTTCGTTTCTACTCTTGCGCGTCTTTAATAAATACGTGTATGTGCCGCTACACACTTCATCAGCAAAGTTTTAGTTCGAATGGAAGTTTACATCCATTTAAAAGGCCTGACTGGTGAAGAACCCTAATTTTTCCCACTGAGTACTATATTTGAAAACTAACACAATTTTTTTTTTAAATAACAAACACACACACACACTTAACATCATTTTCATATTTTGCAACATGCTTTAGCACGGTGTTCCCTATTGGTTAAATAAGAAATACTTTACATGACTTTGTAATAAAATTAATTTATATTTCTATCATAATATTTTACTTAAATATATATTTATATTAAATTTGCATTAACATTATGTAAAGAATTTGCTTATGTTTAAATTATTTTCTTAAAATTAAATAATATTGAAAAAGGTAGATTGGAATTTGTTATATCCCACACCATCGTAGGATGTTGGGGTATTATATGTTTGTGGTAGGGTTATCATTCGAACAGAAATTATTTGATTATTCGAGGAACACATTTTTTAAGTTTAGAGTAAAAGGATATTCGATAAATTTTTAACGATTAATCAAATAATCGAATAATTTTTAAAACGAGCTTTTGTTAAATTATTAAATTATGCCTTTTTGAATTTATAAGTGTAAAAAGTTTTGTTTAGTCGTAAAACCTTATTGAAAATTATTGAAAATTTCATTAGGACACTGAAATCTCAGTATTATTTGAAAAAAAAAAAAAAAAAAATAGAATAGCTTTTCTAACGTCTTAAATTTAGAATAAACGGGAGACGTATAAGTTCTTACTAAATTCTGGAAATTTTCCAGCGAATATTAATTTATTTTAAGTTTTCAACAAAAAGTGAAACAAAAGTAAATGCTTTATTTTTTGAGAATTTTTCATTTATTATTTATTTCAAAAATTATTTTTTTCACTATTTTTTTGTTCTATGTTAATGAATTGTTATTTTTAGGTTAGTTTTGTGTTAATAAATACAAAAATTGCTTTAAAAAAAACTAGTTTTCGTATTTTTTTCAACTTGTAATTAATTATATGAACAATACATTTTATGCTTATTCATACGATTAATCGAAGAAAATTAAAATTTTATTCGATCTCACGAATAATTTAAAAAATTATGAAATTTTATTCGATCAACTTCAATGTCGAACAATTGGCAACCCTAGTTTGTGCAGAAGCAGAGAAAATAATCTTCGGACCCTTACCTTAGAGTATATCGTTCGACTCAGAAAGTGATTTAATTATGCCCGTTCGTCCGTTCGGCTGGCAGGCTGGCTATCCATGTAAAGCTTGTGCGCAAAGTAGAGGTTGGAATTTTGAAGATAAGTTGTTGAAATTTGGTACATATGATTCCTTTTATACAAGGAAATAGCTTATTGAATTTTGTTATGATCGGCCCCTTATTTCACCTAGCCAGTATTTTAAGTCTTCTTCCGGAAGAAAAACAGTCAGAAATATCTCAAAATTAGATGCAAATATGTATTATATAACCACAAATCTAATCTTTCCACAAATCCACTCTTTCGAAAAGCCCTTTAAAGTGCATAAATGCGACAGAAATGTAAGATTTATGTAAGTAGAAACAACAGTGCCAAATTTTACTTAGATCGGTATATTATTGATCATAAGTAGACTGTACCAAAATTTACCGACTTTTAAAATTTGACTGTAATTGCACCTAGAATCATTCATTATAAAAAGATATTGTATGAAATATTAGTAAGTCGCACCTGAGATTTGAATTTTAGTGTTTTAGTCCACTAGTGTAAGGGGCGTATAAAATTAAATAAATTTTTAATTTTTTGAGGAATGTTTAAATGAGAATCTATTTTTAATTAAATTTTAATCATAATTATTGAAAGATACGTTTTTATTTATTCAGGGTAATATAAACCCCTTTCCATGCTTGGTTAAAAAATGTTGATTTTTTAAGACTATTAAAAAAAACCTTTAAATAAGAAGGTCAAATATTAAAATTTGTAATATTTAAAATTTTTAAGGAAAACATCACGAAAAATTACTTTTTTTTATCTGGATGTGGATGAAGTGATTTCTGTGAGGAATTTTTATGGCTTAACATGACTTTTCAAAATGAAGTAATTATCCTCTTATTTAAGAGTGGTAATAATTAATAAAGTTTACTTCATAAATATTTAAGAAAAGGTGTATTTAAAATGCTTACGTCAAGCTCACTTGAGGCTGTTCTTTACTGCTAATATCAACGAAGGCTTTCAGTTATATTTCTTTAAAATTTTGTCGAAATCTAGAACAAATAAGTTTTCGTGATGTTTTCCTTCAAATGTTCAAATATTCCCAATTTTGACTTTTGACCTTCGTGTTTTAAAGATTATCCTTGCTTAATTTTCATAAAAACTTCAGAATATATTTCTTGAGACAAGTTTTACCTTATTTTGTAATAATTCTGTTTATTCTGAATGTCAGGTCAAAAAAATTGACTTTATAATTAAAAAAAAACACCAAAAATGCATTTTTGCCGAAACCCGCAAAATTCAAATCTCAGGTCCGACTTAGTCATACAAGGTATTGACCTAATTCTTTTTAGTTTTATTTTCTGTGGTGTTGTCTATATAGACCTATTCGAAATATTTTGAAATTTGTTTAACAAAATTTTTTAAATTTTGAGATTAAAGTTTTGAAACAGTCTTAGAAAATTAAACATTTTCTAACTAAGCATAGGAAGGGGTTTAAATTATCCTACAGAAACAAAAACATATTTTCAGCAATTATGGTTAAAATTTAAAATAAAAATGGCATTTTATTTAAACATTTCTCAAAAAAATTAAAAATTTATTTGTACACTCCTTACACCAGTGGTCTAAATAAAACACATTAATGGTCTTAAGAATTCGTGATTACTTTAGAACTTTTTTTTACCGATTTTTCCTTTTTATGTCTTATTTGATAGATAATTGTGTGTAGATTACGAGTTTTTAACATTTTGTTACAAAGAAAGTATTTAATAGCTATATTTTTCCAAAAACTATAAACGAAACATATTTTCCCCTTATAAACGCACCGTAAAACTTCAAGTCTGATGCAGCACGGGTTAACGATATCCGATTTTTTCACACAATATCTTTTTACAATACAGTGAACGATTCGAGGGAAAGTTACGATAAAATTCCAAAAGTCGGTAAATGTTGGTGCAGTCTAATACACACGTATGTTTTATATAAATATATATTATACTTAATTCAAGTATTGGTGCACAATTAGACACATGGCCCTTATTTTCCGAAATATCAACAATATATTTTTTACTATATTTGACATCTGATAAAAAATGTATTAGAGCCTAACAGTTGGACATCATCATGTTTTTTTTTTATTTTAACTAAATTTTTAGACTTATTTATATAACCATCAAATAACGGTGGTAAAAGTTACAAAATAAAAAAATATATGTATATCTTAAGCCATATATTAAAAACATTTTAAATATTTAAAAATTTAAATAAATATTTAAAATATTTTATTAAAATAATTGCGATTACATTTCTGTTTCAACCCTTATTAAAATATTGAGTTAAAAACCAAGTATGCATAGATTTATTAATTTTTTTATTTATATTAAATTAACTAATTAATTTTTATAATTTTATCACAAAAGCTTTTCAAATAATGTTAATCGATAAGATATATAATACTTAGTACTTAGTGCCAAATATAACACTCAGTACTATATAACATTCTTTTTTTTATTTTAAGTATACATACTACAAAATGTTTAAAGTTGCATTTAATGAAATTTCATTATTAATTTTGAACGAACCACAGGCGCAAAGGTATACTAAACGTGGTATTAAATAAACATTGTTATTTTAACATATGTGATTGGTATCGTTGGAAAGATTTTTCTCTGATTTGAAATATGTTTTATTATTATAACCCACTGAACAAAATTAATGGAAATACACTGTCTGTCATTTGAATAAGGAATCACATTTTTTTAACTTTAATTAAGTATATCTCCTCAACTAAAGTTCAGAAAAAAATAATTTTTTGCACAACTAAATTTCAAGGTGTTTCAAGGTGGCTTTAGTTTCCTGAAGAAATAAAAAACATACTTATTTTTATTATACTAAAATTATGCATTTATTTAAAGACATGTATTTCTGTGGTACTATTTCGTGTGTCACTTGAATAAGGAATTCTTTTAATATTAATCAGGAAGACTATGATTTGAATTTCTTTCAATATAAACGGCTACAGAATTTTTAATTTGATAGTTTTTAAATAGTTTTTATTCAAAATGGGACGTGGTAATGCTCTTAATAACTCTGAAAAAGAAAAAAATCTGATTTTGAAATCTCAGGGTGAGAATCCGGTCCAAATAGCCAGAAACATTAATAGAGGAAAGACAGTTGTGTACAATTATTTAAATAACGTGGAAGTATATTGAAAAACATGAAAGGTCGGAAGAAAATGGCAACAACTCCAAAAGAAAGACGAACAATTCTTAGAATTGCATCAAATTCTGCCATGTCGGCATCAAAAATACGTGAAAAAGTGAAGTCAGTGCCAGTCTAAGAACAGTGCACAATGACATGGTCCGACAAATGGTTTAAAGTTGTATTTTCTGATGAAAAAATGACCTAAATAAGGAGGAATTGTTTTGAGCCGCAAACACAGCCGAGAATGTGGAATAATGATATGGGGTGTCATTTCGTATCATGTCTTTAGAATTGGTTTTTGTATCAAACAAAATAACTGCAACGACTTACAAAAACATTCTGGAGGAAGCGCTTCCAAAATTTAATGATTTCGTTGTACCCATACCTTGGAAGTACCAACACGACAACGATCCGATTCATACCGCCAGAGCAGTAAAACAATCAACAGGCTGTTCAACTTTTGGATCGGCCCCCATATTCACCAGACCTGAATCCAATGGAAAATGTCTGGGGTTGGCTTGCGAGAAAAGTTTATAAAGGAGAAAAACAATTTGAGACGATAGAATCCTTAAAAGATGCAATAACGGATGCATGGAGTTCAATTTCGCTAAATTACTTAGAGTCATTATACAAGTCGATGCCAAATCGCATTTTTGAGGTTATTTCCAAAAATGGTGGCAGTACTCGTTACTAATTGAATGCTAGAAGATAATAACTTTCATTTTTATAACCTAAAATTTAAAAATAAATTACAGTTTGCTTAGCTTTAAAATATTCCTTATTCAAGTGACACACGAAAAAGTACAACAGAAATACATGCATAATTTTAGTATAACAAAGTATGTATATTTTTTATTTCTTCAGAAAATTAAAGCCAACACTGAAATTTGGTTGCGCAAAAAATTATTTTTTTCTGAACTTTAGTGTAGGAGATATACTTAATTAAATTTAAAAAAAATGTGATTCCTTATTCAAGTGGCAGGCAGTGTATTCATATGGATTTTTTATTTTCTAAATTTTTTGATAAATATTTTGTTATAAATGTTATTTTATTATTCAATAATTAAAAATATATTTAAATACGTTCATATTAGGAAGTTATAAATTTGGGAAAATATAATTTTTTCCATGCACACTACTACGTTGCCACCGTTTTCGATACCCCTATAACTGTATAATATTATAAATAAAAGATAGTTATGCCAAATTTGAATATGATATTAAAATTATGTGATTTATGCACTTTAAGTGAATTTCGGGCACTGTTGTCAAATGTTACCAATTCCTATAAAAATTTGTAGAGTAATTTATGGTTACCTAAAATGTAGTATTGCTAAATTTTATCAAAATTTTACTACATATATATGTCATTTATAACCGTTAAAACTCTTTTTTTTTCGGGAAAATCTTTTTATGGGAGCTAGGTGAAATAATGGACAGTAATATTTTTCTCGTTTCAAAAAAAAAAATAAAAAAACTGTAAATGCCAAATTTCATTCAACTATTTTGAAAATTGTGAGTGCAAAATCGAAATTCGCAAAAAATTTAAATAGAATAGAAATGTTAAGGAGTATGTAAAAGTTATAGATAATTATTGATATTTATGTTATTTTTTTGCTATTAAAAACTTTAAATCTTAAAAAAATAATAGTAATTATACTATATTTTCAATTTTACCACGTAGCGACTGCACTTTTGTTCAAAAATTTTTTATTAGTTCTTAACAAAATTTGCCATTATAAATAGTAAAAACTGCAATGCAGTTTATTATAATGTCGGCTGATATTTTCTGGCTCTAATGTATGCCATAAGAAAAATTTTATTTATTTAAAAGTACGAGGGCGGATCAATAAGTCCGTCTGCACCGGTGAATTATCTTGATGAAAAAGAACTTTTTTCTTGGCCATATGAAGTTATTTTTTTTTTAAATTCTTATTAAATCGATCTAAATAGTTGGCATAATATTCGCCGTTTCTTGTTTCTCCCTTTTGAAAGCAATCGATGTGGATTATCCTGCGTGCATCCCAAAAAACTGTTGCCATCACCTTATTGGTCGACAAACTTACCTTAGCCTTCTTCGGAGCAGGTTCTCCCGGAGAAACCCATTGTTTAGACTGCTGCTTGCTCTCCGGAGTACATGGATCCATGTTTCAAAACGCCGCAAAAACTCATTCGGATTGCGATTAAACAACTCCACGTTTATGTTTGCAGACAACTTCGTTAAACCCAGTTGATCATTTAAAATCGAACCCACACTGCCATATGAAATGCCTATAGTATCAACAATCTCACTCTCTTTTACTCTTCGGTCGGCCAACTCCATATCGTGGATTTTTTCGACATTTTCGGGTGTACTGACCTCAATTGGCCGTCCAGAACGTTCAGCGTCATTTGTACTTGTGCGACCACAACGAAATTCAGTAAACCACTTTTTTACCATTGATATCGATGGTGAAGAGTTGAGTCGAGCTTTTCCTTGGTTTGATTGATGATTTTTTTTTTTTCGGAAAAAATAATGTTTAATGAGCATTTCGTCATTAAACATTGTATGTGTATGTTTTGAACAGCTGTTAAACGCAAAGTAGATGACGACACTTGCTCAAAATTAGATAGTAGTATATTAACAGGTGGTACTTGATGGGAATAGTGTTGCATTTCATATAACTAAGAGGGAAGTTCGAAAAGTCACGGACTTCTTGATCCGCCCTCGAATTTAATTTTTCTTTCACTTTGGACTTCCGTCACTACCACACATAAGCACTGTGTAGAAAATTTCCTCTTTAAAGTTATATAAGAATTGTATCGGGAAACGAATTTTTGATTTATTTCCAATGTTCTTCATATAGTTGCCCTTATGTGCGGCGTATGAATTCCGTTGTTAGGAATGATAAGACCTATAGATTAGTATATCCTGTCACCGATTTCAATTAATACTTTAGGAGTGGTTCGCAGATATTCGAAATAACAAAAATGTCGAGATTTCACCTCTCACACTCACACTTTTGATGGAATATTAGGAAACGGCATGCTACAAAGATACAAAGCAATAATAGATTATGAACTTAACCAATTTAGAATAAATAACAAAACCATTCCTTTATACTTTCCAGACAAAAATATCGCAAAATTTATAATTAACACAGAACATGGACTGGTCCACATTATAGACTACCAAATCGCAAATGGAGTGAAAGTAACGACAAAGTACCAATTGTAACGTGGAAATAGTACACTCAATACTACTATTTTCACGTACATATTTCTTAATATATTAATTTATGAAGTTACTACTATTTCTTCCTTTTCTTTACTATTTTATTTATGTATTTTTAATTATTTTTCTTTTTCATACTAATATATTGAATATTTTATTAGTAATAGGTAATTACTAATTATTAGTAATAGGTAATTACATTGAGCGCCCCTACTGTAAATACTACATACACACTCACACAAATGTGTAACAACTGCTTTAGTTGTGCAGTTGATATTGCTTAATGGTCAACAAGCAATATAATTCTCATTTAGTTGATACATGACTAAGTATAAGTAAACAAAGTTTGATTACAGTCGGGCGATTCAAACAAGACGAGAATTCGCCGCATAAGTCTCTGATATTATTCTATATAATTTGAAGAGCCAATTAGATTTTGCGAAAGTAGAATATAATCGTATTTTGCTCGCTCAACTTCGGTTGGGTCCCCTAAATAAATTTTACACCAGTGACTTCGGTTGCTGCGTTCTCACGAGTAACTTCGGCTGTTCGTTCTCACGAGTGACTTTGGTTGTTCGTTCTCATGAGTGATTTCGGTTGTTCGTTCTTACGAGTGACTTCGGTTGTTCGTTGTCACGAGTGACTTCGGTTGTTCGTTCTTACGAGTGACTTCGGTTGTTCGTTCTCACGAGTAGAATATTAACCCGTAGAATTGCATGGTAATAGTAGTAGAGATGTAGCTAGCTATTAACTTTAAGAAACCATTGTACGTATTGTAGAAAAAAGCTGCCACCTGTACCAGAAACCGATCCAGCCGAATACCCGAACCCGATTGACAGCTGGGAGTGTCGAAGGCGAACGAACGACGCCGATCTTAATTCTACTACCGAGCCAAAAATCTTCGGACCCGATGCTGCCACCTGAACCAGAAACCGATCCTGCCGTAAACCCGAACCAGTTTGACAGCCGAGAGTGTCGAAGCCGAAAGCTCAAAGCCGATTCTATAACCGAACCGATCCTAATATAAACCGAAGTGTCGAACCCGAACATACGACGCCAACATTAATTCTACTACCGAACCAAGAAACTTCGATTCCCGAAGCTGCCACCTGAACCAGAAACCGATCCCGCCGTTAACCCGAACCAGTTTGACAGCCGAGTGTGTCGAAGCCGAGAGTTCAAAGTCGAAGTTAAGAGTATCGAAGCCGAAAGTTCAAAGTCGAATAGCTGAGCCGAGCCTTTTACAAGCCAATCAACCGAGCCGAGCTTCTATAAGTTGAATGACCGAAACAAACATAATCTAAGCCGATCAACCGCACCGATATTAACATATGCCGAAGAGCCGAAATAAGCCTGGAGTACAAAGAAGGAAATGAAGAAAACATTTATTAAGCCGGTGGTATCCGAATTGGAGTTATAGAAATTATTCTCTCGTAATATCTTATATTTTGTATTTGAAATACGTTTCGAGTATTCAATAAAGAAACTATTATTATTATAACCCCCCAGAAAAACAAACGTTTTATTACTTAAGGTTTGTGGATCCGTAAGTAGACCCTGGAGGCGACTAAGTTACCTCAGCCGACGACAAAACCACGTTACACAATGTCCCAGCGTAGTGCACCTAAATCCTCAAGATCCTTGGCTCGTTACTCATGAAAACTACTACATTGGAAACGAAGTTTATATAAGGACTTCCCAATACAACCACCACCAAACTATCCTATCAGGATGGATCACCTTAATTCCGAAGAAAGCGAAAATTCTTTGTAAATTAATAAGAAAATACGTATATCTGTTTCATAACACTAATTCTGAATTACCATTCACTAACGTCATTAAACATTGAATAAATACAATCGATAATAAACCTATTTTTACAAAGTCGGCGTAAGAACATGAAATAAAAAAGTACAATTGAAAAAGAACTCCTTGCAATAACATTAAGGTCACCATCTCGTTAATGTGTCCTTAATAAAATCGATATACATTTTTGCGTTCTTTATATTAGCATTTTTTACATTTTATGTGAAATTATATTTATAAGTACATCTATTCTGTTTTAGTTAAGCGAAAAATGGTCTTTAATAAAAAAATAAAAGAAATTGTATAAAAAGTGTTATTATAGCTTATATCAGAATCAAGTAGCACTCAAAAAAATTATGCGTTTAAATTTGTGCAACATTTAATATTTAAGGGTATGTATTTTTGTCGTTGAAAAATTTATTTTATAGTTTGGTTAGTTTAGGTTGAAAAGGGCGGCATCTTCATGCCTCCATCCAGAGACCATTCGGTCCATTGTGATCCAAGATTGAAAAGAAAGATGGCTAAATATAAGAAAAAATAAGAAAGGTGTGGAACCTAAGACCCATCCAAGCAACCTTGACTACCTCTAAGCCACTTTATTCCTATTAAAAACCCTATAAGGTAGTCGAGTTCTTCACTCGCAACCTCCTCTAGTTCGTGCAGAATATGGCTCCCAGACTTCGCTGAAGCCCTACACAGTGACAGAGTATATGATCCACTGTCTCTAGTTCCTCCACATCATCGCACGTCCTGTAAAAATGTGATGCGCCAGTGTCCCACTTACTGGTCATATTTCATATTGCGAGGTCACCAGTAATCATGCCAATAATGATCCTTAGGTTCACACGACTCATGCCTAGAAGATGCTTCGAAACTGCTGGTTTAAGACTAAGCCATAACGCTCTAGATACTCTGCAGTCCGATCTATTCGTTATACCTATGGTCCATTCCCTTATAGCCATGAATCCTAGCTAGCTCATCGGCTATTTCATTGCCGAGAATATCGCAGTGACCAGGACCCCAACAGTGTCTTATTCTGTAGGCATCCATTAGCCTTCTAAATTACTTCGTAAACTCCAGCACTAACCCGGACCTGATATAGTAACTTGTCATTGCCATGAGTACTGCCGGACTATCCACAATGATAGTTACCCCAGTGTCCCTCTCAACATTCTCCTCCAATAATCCTAGAGCCTTGTAAATGGGTAGAATTTCTGCCTAGAAAACACTGTCTGGAAACTATCAGACAATCTAAAAGATCGTTTGTTATCTGTTCACATAAAGTAGACACCCGCCCCTCTACCTACTTCTTTGAGCCATCCGTGAAGATAGCACACCCTCCGTGGAGTTTCTCCGCTCCAATCCAAAGGTCGCTACTAGGGATTTCAACAACGGGAGTAGCCTCGAAGTCAATTATGGTACCGACATAGTCCGTTTGGTCGGCCGAGGATAATGTTTGACCATTCAACTTGACTCCATTAAGTATGCTAGAAGGCCCGCTGTGAAGCTCCTTATTAATCTCAATTCCTTCAGTCTAAATTAGCCTGTACAGCCATTCCTTTCACGAACTCCTCAATTAGAAAAAGTTGGAGAATGAAGTCCTCTGCTGCCTGAGATGTATTTCTCGCGGCACCCGTAATGCCAATTGAAGCATATCTCTGAAGTTTAAGAAGAAGGTTCCTATACGTCTCTTTCCTCAACGCCTCCCACCACAACCGATGTGTATATCCAGTATACAATTACCGGTTTTAGACCCCAGTTCTTCCTTATAGGGTTCTTGCATGCGCCCCTTCCTTATATCTGCTGGTAAACAGAACTAGTTCAGTATTTTCAGGGTTAACTTCTAATCCATTACTATCTGCCTATTAGGAAAGTTCTCGCAGCCCACATTGCATGACCTCGCTGATCATGGGTATAAATTTACCCGAGACCAACAATACCACATCGTCAGCGTAGGCAACGATCTTCCTTCCCATGGAATCGAACTGTCTCAACATGACGTTCATTGCCAAGAGCCACAATAATGGAGAAATAATCCCCCCTTGCGGTGTGCCCCTTGTCACAAGCTTCTTTATGCAAGTATCTCCCATTCTCGAGTTGATAACCCTGCTGCTTAGTATCAGGGTGATTCTCTCGATTAGGAATACACCAGTAAGGAAGCTAGCGATTCCTTAATCGCCTCTATCTTAATGTTGTTAAAGGCACCTTCTATGTCGAGGAATGCTGCCAAGGCAGTCCCCGTTCAATCTACACCACTACATCATGCAGAGCACTCTCAACGGATTTACCCTTAAGATAGGAGTGTTGAGTGTCGTTGATGACCTGAGTTCCCATACTCCTCCTCAGATACAGATCGATCAGTCTTTCTAATGTCTTGAGTAGAAAAGACGATAGACTGATCGGTCTATAGTCCTTGGGCTTCGAGTGAGTCGTTCTACACGATTTGGGCATCAAAATGACCCTTACCTCTCTCCACTTCCTGGGAATATATCTCACTCCTTAAATATCTTCACGAGTAGTGAAATGATCCTGTCATTGGCATTCTATAACATGGCCGGAAAAATGCCATCTGGGCCCGGTGACTAACATGGCCCAAATGAGTTTACCACTCATCTTGTCTCTAGTGATCATCTCCTCTATCGCATCGATATCACCGTCCTCTGGTTCGGACTGTAGGTTATCACTGACACTACCTGTCTTCCCATCAGATTCTACATTCTTACAGCCAGGAAAGTGAGTCTCCATCAGTAAGCTGAGGGACTCCGAGCTAGACTACGTCCACGAAATGCCAGGTGCCACCGGGTCTTGGATAATACTCGTCTAAATCTTGACAATTCGTTAACCGAGTCCACGGATTCACAGAAATTTATCCATGATGTCCGTTTCGCCCGTCTTATATCCTTCTTTTAATGAAACTTTCCCTATAGCTGTCGCAGTCAGTCTGACTCCTCGTTAACTTGGCTCTATTGAACAGCCTTCTAACTGTAACCGTTGCTCCCTAAGTTCACTGGTCCACCATTTCTGCTGCCTCCTTTTGCCAGGATAGATCACCGGGCAGCTGAGCTCAAAGGTAATCCTAAGTACATCCGTGAAATTATTAACGATTCCCTCGATACCGTCAGCTGAATTTCTGCAGCCCTCAGTATCCCATAAATCCCTATCAAATAACTCACCGAAGGACTTCCAAAAAAGGAATAGTACATAGTTACCCTCCAGTCCTTGACAAATTCACCCCCTCGGTTCGCTAGTGTCACATCTATAACCGTTTCCCTATCTTTCGTTCTGAATGTGGGATCATTACCCCTATTGCAGATATAAAGATTATAAATTCAAGTACTAACTCACTTCTCTTGTTGATGTCACTGCTTCCCCATTGGTAGTGGTGAGCATTCGCCTCACATCCAAGAACCATGTACACTCCTCTCCTCCTGCAGTGCTCCGTCAGTTGCTGCAGATCGA
The DNA here is from genome assembly GCA_932274085.1 of Protocalliphora azurea. Taxonomy (NCBI): domain Eukaryota; kingdom Metazoa; phylum Arthropoda; class Insecta; order Diptera; family Calliphoridae; genus Protocalliphora; species Protocalliphora azurea. Next base: position 117,647,827 of record OW026519.1, on the reverse strand, counting down.
TATCTGGTGGATCAGCTGCCTCGTATGGCATGTACACGGATGCCAGTATAAGCCTACGGCCTCCAGTGGCTTCCCATTGGACAGCTGTAAGGTCCCCGTTGCTAAAAGAATGAAGAAGATTAATATTCAGATCATTCCTAGCTAAAATACATGTATGTAACTTCTCCAGTGTGGATGGTATGAAAATGTTATACCCCGTGGCCCTTAAATCACATACCATGGTGTTGTTAATTCAAGGTTCCTGGATAAGGGCCACGTTCACCTTGGAGTCAATGATGCAAATTAATTTGCACCACTGAGAGCCTCTTTGTGCTTACTCGATCTGGCATATCTAAATCTAACAACCCCAAAACCAAAATTGGCAATTCCCCCCAGTGACTCTAGCTTCTTCAGAGACTTCTGATCCACAGCTAATCTGAAGTCTCTGCCTTGGTTCTCCTTACAGAGAAGAGTTCACAATCTTCCATTGACCTGTAACAAGACCTTCTGTCCGATTTTCCAATACTGTCAGAATGTTTTCAACCTCTGGAATTTGCCAGTTTTGCTGACCGGTACATGAACAGCCACACCATCGGTAGTCTTTGGCTTACCAATCCTTACCTGCTGGTCCAGAATGGTAATGGATCCGCTCCGGCGCGGATCCTCCCGTACTATTATGAGACACCTCTGGAGTGCTGTCTACATTTTCACATAATCCTTCAGGATAAGACATTCCCAGAGGGTCACAAACAGGCCGTATATCCGCTCGAATCTTTTAACATTCCTCCTGTGCTTTCTAAGACGGTACTTATACTTGCCTGCAAGTGGCGTTAAGCCTCTCTTAGCTATCTTATGCAGATAGATAAACTAAGCTTTTTCGCCACTTCGAGCTTTCTCCTCCTTAGTTCGACTTGTGACATCGTTTGGCGCTTCTCGCATTACCGCGACCTGCCGAACTAAGTTGCCGCGAGCCGCATGACCTCCTAAGACCGTCGAAATATCCTCTTGCTAAGACCCCGCCTCGACGCTCCGGTTCCTCTCTTGACTCTGAGCACGAGCTGAGATCACAGTGATCTCGTGCTCATCTTCAGATCCAAGAGAAAGATCCCCGAACTTCTGTGTGGCTCTGGTCCCAGCAAAGGAATCCCTGGAAATGCCCAGAAACTCATCCGTCTCTGATAGTAGGCTTTCTTTCTGACTGACTTTCCTGTTTTAGAATGTCCCGTTGGACTCCCATCAACACTAAATCGTCGTCCGTGTCTGTCTTGTCGCTTTGCGACTATTCGTCATCTATCAGAATTGAATTTAAATGTGAATTGTCTGTTATATCGCACGGGTACGCCAGTAAAAGAAGGACCATCTCACGCAGTGACGGCGTGCGTGGACTAGACTAGAGCTTACAACCAACCGGTGCCATAGGCATTGGAGGGGAGCTGTTAGTTTATTTAAGCACTAACTAACCATTCAAGTCCTCGGCACTGCTGCCAACTACCTTGACTTTGACACTCAAGTTAGGGGCCTTTAAGCACCCTGTATCAGAATGTGCAGGTTATGTGCCTTATAACCACCATCTGTGGGTACGTTCGATAGGTGTAAATGCAGCAAAAAACTCCACAGGGATTATTTTATAATTATATGATTAATATTTGAAACTTTTTATTTGTTAACATCTTTTAAAGATTTTTTTGTTTCTAGATGTGACAAATACATCAGTGAATTAAATTCAATTAAAAAGAATATTAAAAATATATGTACAATTTTTACTTGATATTCTAAAGGTAGGTTATATCAGAATTATGGTCCCGATTATGTTCACTATTATAAAAAGCGTCGAGCCTTTTTAATGTGTATACCTTTGTGTAGGTTACATATACGCATTCGTTTTTCTGACTTAAAATAGAATTTTTACAACTTTTTTAAAAATTTTGCTTTTTAACTACCATAACATAAACGGACATTTCTTGTCCTATAACATCATTTTAAAAAATATTTTGGTTGTCAGATATTAAAAATGTACCAACAAATGTTTGTGTGGTAAAAATTTTATCATTTTTATAAACGTCGCATTTAATAAAAAGCTAATTGATTACTATTGAATAATCTATATTTTTTACTTAGACTTTAAAAATCATTGCTGTTAAACAAACTTCAAAACATATATTATTAACACTTTTATGTATAAATATATGTTCATTTTTGAAAGCTTATACTTTATATTTCATATTTTTCAGATTTACTTTTTCAGCATTTTACACCTCTTTAAAAAATATTTTTTCCTAATTCATATTTAGCTCCTTATATTTATTTCCTTAAAAAATGCATTAGACATTTTATAGTGTTGTTGACATTTTACTGTTGATTATACGCCAGCATTATCAAAAGACTTCATGCTAGAACAAACGCCATCAAAGAATGCAAAAAAAAAAATGAAATAAAATAAAATAGAATAGATATTTTGGCATAAAATTGAAGAACATCAGCAGATATCAAATGGTTGGAGGGGAAGTGTGGAACTGAAAGACAAAGTGAAAATAAAGGGATTCTTTTGATTTGAAATTTAATGCTAAAATTGTGCACTCAGGTAATAACTTACTTAAGTTAACAACCGAAATTTATTGCAGAGCACTATAAAAACTTTTTGTTTTTCTACATATTTTGTGTGGGTGTTTGTGTTTCTGTGTGGAAGGAAACATTGAAAATGCCAATTGTAATATTTTATAGTCAAGTTAAACTTTATTATTTTTTTCTTTTTTTTTGTCAAATACTAATTTAAGATTTTTCTAAAAGATCAATAAAGCTATTATTACATCATTGCCAAGAAATAAATGCAGTCTGTGAATTTTTCTCTAGTAAACATTTCTTAAATTTAAAATGTTTAAAACATGTAAAATAGAAGGAATAAGTTTTTTCCCTAGATAAGAAGGTTTCAAAATTATTTTTTTTATAATAGATGTATATAAGCAATATTTAATCCATAGGAACAATTATTAGTAAAGTAGTTCTTGAAAGAGCTAAATCTATTTGATTGTTGTGACCATTATTATATCCTTACTATGTTATAAGTATTTTTGCAATAATTTGTTAATGATCAAATTTTCCGAACCCTTTTTCAACAAAAGCTTAGATAACATGTAAATCGTTTACTTCACTGTTTTTGAAATTCTTGCCCCAAAACGTGTTGTCGATAAAAGTATTATATACTTTAAAATTAGCCAAAGATAACTTTATTTCGTATTGCTATTCGAGGGATAATACTTATTAAAGTTTTATATATAAAAAATATTTTGTTTTTGTTTCTGTTTGCACTTGTAATAAATTTTTGTTCTTTATACTTTTCTACCACATTGTCAATTTATATTCAACAAAAAGTTGAAATAAAATAAAAAAGGAAGAAAAACTTAAGAAAATGTCACACAAGACTCAAAATATTTCACCATCTTTGTGATAAAAGTTTCTCAAGTATAATCTTTTGTGAATGTAAAACTAATCATTTTGTAATTAAATTAAAAAGTCATTTTCTTTTATATGAAAGTTATAAAACACAAATACAAGCTTACTTACGTATATAAATTCACAACCACATTCACACATTCATTCTTTCGCACATTGGACGTACAAACGCTTAGAGAGCGAAAAAATGAAAATGGGAACTTTTCAATATAATTTGCATACATTTAACAATGTTCAAATAATACAAAAAGAAAACATCTTACATACATATCCATACATAAATATAAGGGCGAATAAAAGCATGTGGTTACGAGGAATGTTTGTCAGTATGTGGTTGGAATTGAAAATGGCTTATTGGTTAAAATATTTTATTTAGTAGAAATTTCTTAGAAAATTTGTATATTTTGGAAAATTATGCAAAGCTAATATATTTAGGAAATTACAAAATTTCCTTTAGTTTATAGAATGAAAATAATTAGGGAATCAGATTTGAAAAACGTATGTGACAGTAAAACGAAAATTTCACTAATTAAAATCATTAAAAAAAATCTCTTATGCTCTTTGTTGTAATATATACATATTAGTGCTCTTAAGTATAAAATATGTAGAAATATGCCATTTAAATTGCTAAAATTTAGAACATATTTAAGCCCAAAATATGCAAAATATGTTGTTATCCTGGTAATAAGCACATTGAAATCGCTTTGGCAGAAAATGTATGATCGTCGAAATCTTTGTTAATGCTCTGATCAAAGAAGGTTGATACTGTAAACTTCCTTCTCTCAGCAAAGCCAAAATTAAGGAAAAAATATTCGTAGAAACAAATATCAAATAGTTAATTGATGATGTTCGTCCATTGATAATGTTCATCGCAGTCACAAACTATTTTTCAAAACATCATAAATATATTATAAATTATTGAAAGCTTATCCGAAGATGAAATGCTGCATGTCTTAGTAATTATTGCGACTCGCACTAAAACTTATTATTTAAACATATGACACCAAAGACTGGTCGGAATGGAAAAAAACAATATCAAGCCAAATACTCAGCTTTTTTGTCCAAATACAACGCAAAATATGCTTTTATTATCATTAGATTAATAAAATCTCTAAAGTGTATTATAAAGTTAGTTCGAATTTCGATTTTATGGACTCTTAAACTTCGGATATTTTTAACACTTTTTCCATTATGTGTGAAAATGAAAAACATTCAATTTTAAATGTATTGTTATATGTAATGTAAAACTTCTCTTAAATCTTATGTAGGATTTTTGTTATGTATCCCACCCCTTTTAAGTCCACTTTTCGTAATAAGATTATGTGCAATATATGAGAAGTACCATTATTCAACCTATTTAAGTGATCTTTAGCAGATATATCGTTCATTATTCGAAATGTAATATAGGATGTAATGTTAATAAAAATGCCATGCCCAATTCTTGTAAACGATACTTTTCCCAATGGGCAAATAGTAATGAATTGGGAGTCAACACTGAAAAGACTGAACTAGTTCTTTTTATCAGAAAATATATGGCTGAGACATTTAGTCTACCAGTTTTGAATGGAACGGAACTCAGTTTGTCAAAGGAGGCCAAGTACCTGGGCATTTACTTGGACAGCAAATTGTCTTGGAAGATAAATACTCAGGAAAGGGCCAGCAAAGGGCTTAATTCCTACTACGCATGCAGGAACTCTATAGGGAAGAACTGGGTTCTAAAACCGATAATTGTATTGACTTATAGATGTTCGGTATGGTGGGAGGCGTTGAGAAAAGAGACGTATAGGAACTTTCTTTCTAAAGTTCAGAGATGTGCTAACCATTATTTATTGAGTTTTATTTTAAAACTAATAACCAATACGGTCCGCGGTTAAAATACCATTAGTTTTTAATTCTAAAAAATTAGTAAATGTGGAATGCCGTCGATACATGAAATAATATCGAAAACAAATTGTATACAAAACACTTGGAAACCTTAACTAAAGCTATAGTAAAGTAAGTTAGTATGTAAAGGTTTCAACAAATTCAGTTATGTGGGTTATGGGTACATACAGAGCGGAGGTCTGAGTAAAATACGCACAAACAAATTTTTTTTAAATTTCCCATATAGAAAACTTATGTCTTTAGTAGTAGTAGGCGTAAAACGCCTAAATTTATATCGAAAAGTGCTTAGAGAGCGTACATTCAACAACACAATAATGGTCCTCACGAAAACACACAATACCCTCGCAAACTATGAAATGTTTGCAGGTATGCACACTCGTCAAAAAATCATCTGCACAACACTTATAAATTTGTTTAATAGTGCATTTATGAATCAGCAGTCTTTTGCTAATATTCAAAACTTACTAATAAATTCGATGAAAAAAATTATAAGAAAATCATGGCATATGTCATTGATTTAAAAAAAATCAATTAATTATAGTGATTTACTTTTTTCACATCCTCAATATTGCATAACGTTTGAAAAGGTATTTCATGAAACACGTCGCATATATCTGCACAATTGAACAAATGGAAAACTTAAGCGTTTAAATGAGTACCTTTAATGATTTTAGGATATTTTAGCCAGATTGAGTCACCACTCACAACACAGAAAAACTGTTTAAATTTGCACTTCTCACCGAAATGATTGTATCAATTACTAATAACTGTAAAAAATTAAAAACAGAAAAATTAAAAAATTTATTAAATCAGTCAAGTAGGTGGTTAAATTGATTTTTTTTTCTATTTTGCTTGAATATATTAATTAAATTTTAATGTAAAATGAAACAACTGTAATAGTTCACAAAAAATACCAAGATTTTCGTAATAAGTGGCGAAGTACTTCCTCTAATGTTGGCAAAAGTACTGTGATAAGAAAATGGTCTGAAAATGTTACAGAGGCAAATTACAATGACATATGTAATTTTTGTTTTACTTTTAATGTAAATATATTACAATTTAACAAAATAAAGTCTTAGTTGAGATATAAATAAAGGACATCATTTTATGACAAATATTGCAATTAAATAACTAAATAATATTTACCAATTTTCATATTTGAAAAAAAAAAAAAATACATAAAATAAAAAATCTATACACAAGGATTTTTCATTGTTCAGTGAATTCTAATATTCAAACATATTTGAAATCTAGAAAAAATTAGCTTCTCAATAACGCCAATCACTTATGCTAAAATATCGAAGATGGCTTAATGCCAAAAGTGGTATTCGTATGCCTCTTCATGCATTGTTATGGAATAAAACTCAATTTTGAAAGATGCTTTTGTTTTTATTGAGACGCTTTAATTTTTTTTTTTTTTTTTTGTTATTTAAAGGAATTGTAAATCACGAACCATTATGTAAAATTAATTAAAACTATAAAAAAAAAAAAAATATTAAAACTTATAGATAATGCCATTACCATTATTTAATTAAATTTGGATGGTGTAAGGTTACTATTGATGATTTTTATGTTTATCTGCAATTAAACAACACAATTTAAAACAAATATTTTGTACATTGCACAGTGAGGCCATTGGCACAATAAATGGTAATAAGTATGGATCTTTTAAACTGTTGAACCAATTTTGATATAACTAAGAATATTGACAGAGCAGGAGTTAGGATTTGAGAATATTGTTGGCTTGAGTATACAGCTGGAACACGGACAGCGCTACAGTGGGTCAAAGTTGATCGCCTCGAGAGCTTATAACTTTTACAAATATGAAACGATTTTAAATATTTTTACATTTCTGAATTCCTATAAACAAGACAAAAGAAAAATTTCTTACTGTACTAAATTATGGTTTGGAAGATATTTGATTTTAAAAATTAAATTTCCCATTTTTTGTCCTGACCTTTTGCGATTTTGCCCTACAATTTTTAAAATAAAAATTCTAAAATTTGCCAAAAAATATGGTGACATTCTCTATAATTTTTCGAATTAGGCTAAAGAAAAAAATTGTTTAATTATTTCAAGTCAATAACTAGAAAAAAAAATGTTTAAATCAAAAATTTGTAACGGGTCTAAAAAATTGCAATTTTCTGCGAAAAAAATTACTTTATATATTTTAATTTTTTTGCCAATCTTGCTAAAGAAAAATAAAATTTTCTGATATTTTCTAAAAGTATGCACAATAAGAAAGTGTGTAAGTGTAATTTTGCAAAATTCTGAACGTGCATCCTACATCCAGTTGTGGTCGAAAATTATTAATTTTGGAAGAAAAATTTAAATTTTTGAGTCCGAAAAAAATGTTGATTGTTAAATTCGGCACTTCTTAGATTAGATAGCTCGATGTTTTTTTAATGATTTTGCAAAAAATAGTGTCAGCCTACCAGTAAGTATCGTCACACGAAGCAATTTTCTGAAAACTGCCATATTGTTAATAGCAAAAATTTTAACTTCTAAAAATATGTAGTAGAATTAAATACATTTTTCTGATCTGCTTTCTTCATTAACTAATTTATAACATGTGCAAAAATTATTTTAATTATATAAAACATTCAGGCTCAAATTTATGAAACACGTTTCTATAAATATAATTCCCTGTAAATATTTTTTTTTTTTTTTGTTTTATTTTAAGAAAAGTAAATAGTAAAATTTGTTACGCATAATTTTAGAGAATACGCATTTTTAATGATATACAATATATGTTTGTAACATTTCTAGCAAATAAGTTTGAAATAAGCAAAACTTTCCAAATTCTAAAATCTTTTTGTATTTTCATATTGTTTTAAGTACGGTTCTACTGCACGCAGTAGTGCACTGTATTACCAAAAATAAAAGGAAACATAAAGACTTCACAATTTTTTTTACGTTTTGTTTACTTTAAATTGATTTAATAGAAACGATACAAACTCAAAATAGCAATATTATATATCATTTTAATGGAAGTTGCGATTTTTCTTAAAACAAACAGGGACATATTTCATAAATTTGAACCTGAATATTTACGTTTATAGGTATTAAAACAATTTTTACACAATTTATAAACAAGAACAATATATATATATATATATATATATATATATATATATATATATATATATATATATATATATATACATTAATAAGGTAAAGAAAACCAAAGCAATGACCATCTGAAATATTTTAAAATATTTTCTTTTTTTTTTAATAAGAAATTCTGTTATTTCATAATTAGTAATTAAATAATAAGCAGTTATATATTTTGTACCAAAATTTTGATTGTAGGATCCCTAATACGATCATCAAATACGGAGATTGTTTTTAAAAATGCTTCGAATGGAACAATCAGCAATGGGGTAACAATATCGATCTGAGAATATAAAAAATATATAAAATATATATTTATTAACATTTCATTTCATGTTTACCAGAAATTTGGTTTGAAAAATTTTAACAATATTTTTTGAATCAACTTTATTATCATTCGAATAAGATTTTGAAGTTATAAGTTCAACAATAACAATGTGCGATCTTTAATTAAGTTTTGAATTGGTTTTGTAATAATCCAAAACTGCATGTCCTCAAGATTATGATCGTGGTACTGGAAATGAATTATAAAATAAGTAAATACATATACTTGTAGTAATAAATATGGATTTTAAGCATTTCCGAGAAAAATAGGAAAAAGGTTTCTAAATTTCATCCGGTCAATAGATCCGTTTAATCAGTCTAATAGTTGCTTCAGTTCTGTAGTTGTAGTTTAACAAAAAAAAAAAAAAAATAAAAACATAAATAAATAAATAGTTATTTATTATTTATACATACATATTTGAGGAATATCGATAATTTTGAAAATATTTTCAAAATTTTTCTTCTTCTAACACTAACGTCGATTTGTTGTTTTATTAGCGAATATTTATGTATACAAAGTCTGTTCGCGTTAACAATTTTTTTCAATGGCGCAAAAGTTGTCAAGGCTTAAAGTTAAAACATTCAAACAAATTCTTAAAAATGGATATTTTTTCTTTATCAAAACCATAATATCGTAATTTTATAGAACTTATAAGGTGCTATCAGCACATGTCAAAACTTCAACAGAATCTTCAATATTTATTGAAATACACTGAAAGGAAACATTTTTAATTTTATTTTTTGCACGATTTCGAAAATAAAAAAACTATGTTGGTATAAAATTTCGATAAATTATGGGTAATAAATATACATATTTTGGGATAGTTTGCTGAAAAATTAAGTGAATATCTGTACTATATAAATATAGTCATTTAAACATTACTAATCGTGATAATTGTCAGTGCAAAACTGAAATAGATAAAAAATACATACAACACAAATTGACAATTATTTTTCACCGTTAATTTATTATTCGAGTGTTTATGTATACTGGTGTTTTAAATACAAAATAAAAATATTTACATATTAAAGTCACGCTTTGCTATTATCCATTCAACAGATCATAATTATGAATATTGAAGAAATTTGTTCAATTCTACATGTCTTTCTACAATTTGACTAAAATAAATTTGTTAATTTTAACGATTTTTTTCAATTCTACATGCCTTTAGTCGTTTTAAAGATATTTAGTCAAATTAAAGAATTGAGATCAATTTGACTAAATAAATTTATTTATTTTAACTAAATTTCTACAATTCTACATTCATTTAGTTAATTTAAAGATATTTAGTTAAATTGAAGAATTTTGCTCAGTTTGACTGAAATAAATTATTTAGTTTTAACAAAATTTCTTAAATTCTACACGCCTTTAGTAAATCTGATGATATTTAGTCAAATTGAAGAATTTTATTTAATTTAGCTAAATAAATTATTTTATTTTAACTAAATTTCTTTAATTCTGTATGATTTTAGTAAATTTGAAGATGTTTACTTAAAGAATTTTATTCAACTTGACTAAAATAAAATAGTTAATTTTAACTCAAGTTTCATAATATAGTCAAATTAACTAAATTTTATATTTATATTGAAGAATTTTTATTAACTTTTACAACTCATTTTATTTAATTCTACTAAATTTAAATTAGTTAAGGTAAATTTGTTTAATAATATATTTGATAAATTTTTTATAAATGTCGTTTACGTATACATACATATATTTAACAATATCCATTAAAAACTAAATAAATAATAAAATTATAAGAAATGTGTGTATATTAAAGTGCATTAATTTGTACCGAGGCAAAAAATGTTGCAAATGTACCTCCTTAAAATTAAAGATTGATATGTTTTAAACTAATCCTCTAAATATTTCGGTTGAATTATTTCATTCAGGTGACCTCGACCATTTTTAAAATGCCTCCAAAAATATTGCTTTCTATCAACAGTATAAATAATTTTTAACATTTTGTCAAAAAAAAAAAAAATTAAGTAATAATAATAATAATAATAATAAAACATATGATAGACATTATGAGCAAAAAAATATTTAAAATTAGTTCTCATTCTCACGAAACTAAAATTTTAGTAAAAATTTCTATGATTTTATTTTAAATACTATTTTATTAAAGTTTGAATATTTTGGACATTTTGCATTGTAATTTATATTCCAGGGCATCATTGGTAAGGTCCCATTCAATACTATTGATATATGTATTCATTTAACCCTTTAGTTGCACAAGAAATATTTTTGGATTTCCGGTCCATAATTGGTTAAGTTAATTTTTATGTCAAATAAATGGTTAGTTAAAAAAATAAATGTTACCAAAAACCTTTATCATAAAAGCTATAAATTCGCATAGAATAGTGACCAAATTTCAAGAATCATTTTAATTCGATTATTATCGCGGTTTTAAAGGAACTTATTATATTTTTCATAAATTCATCTATATTTAAGTATAATAAATACTTCCATGTGACTTATTTGCAAAAATTGATAAATTAATCCTTCGGGAATGTGAGGCTTTAAGTTTCTTCTTTACAGTTTTTATTTTTCTCTTTTCTAAATTTTCTTTAATAGAATTAAAATTTTTTTTATATGTTGGCATTGAAAATTATGCTTAAAAAAAATTCCCAAATTATCTTTGATTTGTTTTTTTAAATCATTTGGAAGAAGATAAAATTTTTATTTGAATTTTAAACATAAACTTAGTGCGTAAATAAAAATTTTATAAAAAAATGAAAAGATAGAAAATAAACATCAAAAGCTTAATTTTTTTGTAAAGACATTCAGCTTAACCATTTTTCTATCCAAAATAACTGCTTTCCTTCAAGATTGTGTAAATATTGCTGTTTACTCCCTTGTTTATTTTAAACTACCTGGGAAGCGTTTTATTTGTGGATGAAATTGTATTCCAGAAATCTTAGTTTTCTGGAAAGAGTATATTTGAATATATCTGGAAAGGAGAATAGAAACCAACGAACCACTGCTCATATAACTTTTTGTTAATTTATTTTCTTATATACATTATTATTAAACTTTGGTGTGGTGTAGACAGAGTATATGGAATTTTAGACAAAATCCTGACAAGAATCGTATGTGTTCGTCACCTGACATTGTTGAAAGGCTGTAATTTCCGTTTTGTGTTATTTTGCTGTCTGTCACTCATCACCAATAAATATCATAAAGTAGCTTCTAACTTAACCGTATAACAAATTTAATCATCATTTAATTACAATTAATTTTACCTAAATTCGTTCTTAAATATTTCTTTTAAATTCATTTATTGTTTGTTTAAATTAGTTTTCTATTTTATATTGTTTAATGTAAATTTAAATTTGTGGATTTTTTAATTTTGCTGATTGAAATTCCTATCACATGTTAGTAACATTTTGTTTTGCTGTTAAATTTTGAAATACTATATACATTTTTTTTTTTGTTAGCATTACACAACACATTGAGTGAATTAAATCATAGACGAATCAAAATTCGATAGACAACAGGCCTGTTAAATAATAAAAATAAAATAATTGTGACGATCCGTACTGATTTCGATAAGGGCAAGATCCACCCTAATTTTCCCTGAGCACGGTCTTTAGAATGATGGCAAAAATTGACCTTCTTGCTGTTAAAGGGTTAATCACGTGTAATATCCAATAATATCAGTATAGATCATTCCAATGGTACATTGAAACCCAATACATCTTGAAAAGTGTTTGAAATATATAAAATTATATGTGAATAAAGAAAATATGACAAAAAAAAAAAAAAAAAACTTTAGTAAAACCTTAACCATTTAGTGCGCAATTTTTTATTTTTGAGTAAAAAAAAAAAAATTATTCAATGCAAAAGTTATGTAAGAATTAGGAAATAATAATTTTATTTTCCATAATTTTTAATAGATTTTTTTTTTAAATAAATGTAAAAATAAATTTTATGTAGTTCTACTCACACATTTATGTTGGAATAATGGGTGGTTTTTGAGTATATATATATAATAGAAATGGTTAATATTTGATGTCAGTATTGTTCGATTAAAATATTATAACAAAAAGAAATTGTTGATTCATATGTTCATCATGGCGCACTAAAGGGTTGATATAACAATTATTTAAATAAATATTCCAGGCCTTAGTGTGTCTCTATTACAATTGGAAGTTAATTTTCTAACCCCAAAAAAGGTGTTTCGATCTATTAATACAACCCTCGTATAAAAGAAAAAACCTAAAAGTTAACATTTGCCACATACTTATATAAATATTACATGTCTATGGTGTAGTAAATGTTGTATTTGAAGTAGTAATGATGATGGTGGTGGTAGTAGTGATGATTTTAAAAATTTTCTCAGAAAAACAAATAAGCAGAACTCACATAAGAAAGCCTCACAAGGACAAAAAATAGCAACAACAAGAAGTTAAATGAAATAAAACAAACATCTGTTGACAAACTTAAATTTAGGAAAAAGAAAAAAAACGGAAATCCTTTTTATAACACAAATACACTTTAAGAAAGTGTATGGAAGAGTGTATATAGCACTTGTTCAAGTATCCATCCATGTTTTAGTTTTATACTATTTAAAATATAGTGATGGGAAGCGAAACGAGAGATAAACTTTAACAGCCTAAATATAAAATTTGTTGTTTTTCGTCTTCCTTAGACTTCCCCACATGATTGAGCAAAAATACAAAAAAAAAAAAAAAAAAAAAAAAAAACAATGACAACCTTAAATTTACCATTTAACTTAAATGAATCTACTCTACTAACAAAATGTTGAAAGAAAAATATTAGAAAAACTGTAAGTTTTCGTTTTTTATTATTTTGAGAAAGTCTTTCTTAAAATTCTATTACGCCTTAAAATACAATGTTGGCCTGACTTTAAGTTTATTTGTTTTTAGACTTTATGCCTATAAAATAGAATGGAGAGATGTATGTACCATCAGAATATACCTGAATCTTATATACATATACGTATGTGTGTTTCTGTGTTTGTCTATACGTATCCAATGAGTAGATATTTTGGTGTTACGTGTTGAACAATGCTTTGTTTTCATTGCCTTTTTCTTTGTCGGTAGTTTTTCTTTTTCTGGCTAAAGGCATTAAACTGGAAATTTTATTGAAACTTCCCAAAAGTCTGGTAAATATCATACTAAATTGTTTGATTTCTACAGGAATTCACTTTTTTGTAGTTTTTCTTAAACTTGCCAAGAATTTTATTTTCTGTTTGTTTTCCCCATTGATTTTTGTTTATTAAATCAGTAAGAAATTTACGTGGGATTGTGTATGAGCCTAACGTTTATTTTATTTTTTTTTTTTATTTCAAGAAAACAAAGACTTAATTCAATTTGAACTACATTTACTAACAGGGCTCATAATGTTATTATTTCTTCAATATTTACCATGGGTTTATATTTAAGTTATAAAATAAATAGTATTTTTGAGTACATTGTTAAAATAATATAACTTGTCCCATCTTAGATGTAAAACAAGAAAAATAGGAAAATAATTTCCACAGATTAGCTAATAATGATAGATAAGATCATATTATTTAATCTTATATTCTTCACAATCTATCAAATGAATTTAATTGGTTTCCAATAATTGGCAAAGCGGAACAAAACGAAAAAAGTTGTTATACCCTACAGAAAGTATTTCCATAAAAGTTTACTTCACTGACCATTTCAAAATTTTTTATTTTCCAGCGGACTACAAAAATATTATAAATGCAACCAAAAGAAGACCTCTTTGGACCTCTGCGTAGACTCCCAAAAATCCTTGTCATTACGGACCACCATGTACTAATTTAAATGTTTCGGAACTAACATAAATATCCACGTAAAGCTTTTGAACAAAATACAGGTCGTCATTTTGAAAATATTCCCAATAAAACTGTATAATGGGGTAGAATCGACATTTTTTGGAAATAAATCTGTTGGCTTTACATAAAATTTCACATATGCATAGCAGAGGAGTGTACAAATTTATTTTTGGAAGGGGGTTCTACGTATCCTTCAGGGGCGGAGCTATTCGATATGAAAATATGGTAACTCTGACAATTTAAATTATTTTTACATCTACTTAAAACATTCGAAAAGATCTAAATTTGCTTGTGCTATTAGCTCTTATAGTTTTTAAGTTATTTGCATTTGAAATTGCAGTTACCACAATTTTGCAAAACCTTGGTACAGTTGTTCAATATATAGCACAACATTTATTCCTATTTTGAAAAAGTTTTATACAATTAGTTAAGGAATAAAATTATCTATCAAATAAAGGTATTTGAAGTGGATATCATTATCGAGTTCAAAAACAAACGATTTTGAGTGTGAAAATTTCAAAAAATTATAACTTTTTGTGTTTTTTGCGCGAAAAAGTGTACACTTTTTTCTCTGAAATAAAATTTTCCTTAAGAGCATATATATATATATATATATATATATATATATATATATATATATTATGTAATTAAATACTTTTCAATTACTCAAAAGGGCCTTCCTAATTTGATCCATTTTGCATCGAAATTTCTGAAATCCAAGGCATGAATATACAAATGGGAATTTTTGAATTTTGACCATAAAGTACATATTTGTTGTATGTCTGGAAAAATGCCACTGGCAAACTCTTTAGAATACATCAGAGTTTTCATTACTGCATTCCGTTTGTAGTCTCATGCTTTTGGATTTTAGAAGATGTAGGTAAAAGTCAAAATTTTGATACAAAAAAAAAAATGCCAAATTCGGAAAGATCTGTATTTAGTCCTGTTTGGTAATTGGGTTCGTTATCAATTTTGAAATCATCCCCGTAAATATACCTTTCAGAGAAAAAATAGTGTAGACATTTTTTCAGCAAAAATTCAAAATCGTTTGTTTTTAGAGTTGGTAAAGAAATCGACTTCCAATTTTTTTTAGTAGACAGATAATTTTGCTCTTTAACTAATTACAGAAAAATCTCACAAAATCCGTAGGAAACGTTTCAATGTGTATAAGAAAAACTGGAAAAACTTGCAAAATTAAGACAGTTGAAATTTCAAACACAAGTATGTTGAAAACTATAAGAGATAAATATCACATACTTAAAATTGTATAAGAAACAATTTGGAAAGCGGTTAAACATTTTCTATGTCAGGGGCTTCTGTGGAGTTAACCTTCAAACATAAAATTGTACACTTCTCTATTATGAATATGTGAAATTTTATGTTATTTGGAAATTAAAGGCGATAAAAATTCATTTTTTTTTTTGCTCAATTGGGTAAAGTTATTAAAAAGTTCAGAATCACGGTTTTTAAAGCTATATATATATATATATATTTAATCGTGATAGCCATATATTAAGAAAATTGATCAACAAATAATGAAGACGCCTATCAAAAAGTTTATTTATTTTTCTCTTATCAAGAATTTAGTATAAAAATATAAAATTTGGAAACTTAATAGAGTTTTTAAAAGCTATAGAGTATCCAAAGAGAAAAGACGACTTCTTTATTTTAACCGAAAAATCTCATTTTATAAAAAACCGGTTGCCCGGTTTTGAACTATTAACAAAACAAAACAAAAGCCTAAATTATACGTGCATGTAAGTTTTACCCTGCAAAAATAATAAATTTTCGTGTACATAATTTCAGAATTAAAGTTTTTATACACGTTATAAGTTTAGAGAAATTATTTTTTTAATTTGAAGTAGTTCTTATTTATTTGATTTATCTTATTTAATAAACTTGCTTTAATATTTTAATATTCGAAAATATAACAGACATAAATAACTTATTTATTTCAACTTAAATTATAGGATAAATTGAAATAATTTTCGATAATTTCAATTTCAATTATCGGACAAATAAAAGGGGAATTTATATTTTTATAATTATTGACCCATTTATAAAATAAAACTAAAATTATAAGAGTATTAAAAATTCAATGTGTAAAGACCTCAAAACATACCAATTTCAAAACCTCGATAATAAAAGAAAACATTGAGTGAGTATTAAAACCATAATTAATCTCCATATCCTATTGTCAAATAACTGATGAATGTAAGAAATATTCTTTCCGATATATTAAAATTATATTTAAAAATCATAAATTAATCTCATTTTGAAATTAAAGAAATACTCTTTAATTACAAATATTTGTATCGTAATGAAATACGTATATTTTATTAACAAACATTTTTTGTCGGTCCCTGCGAGTTCGTTATAACCGTGTTCGACTGTACTTATAAATAAACACGAAAAAAACTAGTGCATAAAATTCTGGTTATAAAAATTACACCAATAGAACCATCTATTGGTATTTTTTATGAAAGAAGGTTTTAAATTTCAAATATTTTCTTTGATTTTTATAAAACTTGTAAACTTTTCTGCAAAACTTTTACTGCATGCTTTAGTATCCTTTAAATATTTGTTGAATAAAGCTCAATACATTTTAATTGATAGTAGTTTGAGACAATTTGGTTGATGGAGTTCTTTTGCTACATATACAACATCATGATTAATAACGATAAACATATTTCATTTTCAATATGTACATAAACATACAACAAACGTTATAAAGCAAAAATTTAAGTGTTTAATTTTTTTTGTGCGCACTGAATAGTTCGATAATAAGCTATCTGTGATTTTTTATTACATTTAGCAAGTTACATGAAACTTCCTAGTTTAAGTCACGTAATTTTTATACCCTACACCACCCTAGGTGGTTTGAGTATTATGAGTTTGTGCTGATGTTTGTAACGAACAGCAAAAAAATCTTCGGACACCCACCTTATATATATCACCCACCCCACACACCTTATGTATATCATTCTTTCAGAATCACTTTCTGAGTGATTATAATGATGTCCGTAGTCTGGTCAGTTGGCTATCCATGTAAGCCTTACAGGTCGCAATTTTAAAGATATATTGATGAAATTTGGTACCAATAATTATTTTGGCACAATAACGAAGGTTGTTAAAATTGGTTATGATCGTCCCATTATTTCACCTAGAACCTATACAAATGTCCTGCGACAATAGGAATTTAACGATCATAAATGCCATACAATATTTAGCAATATTTTAATTAAATTCAGAGTAATGAAGTTTTGTATAAGTATAATCTTTCTGCCAAATTTTATGAAGATGGGTCCATAATTGACCATAGTTCCCATATAAACCCCTCTTCTGAAAATCATTTTAACGTGCATAAATCATATACAATGCTAGTATGAAGTTAATATTCGACATAAATAGTTTTTTTATAAATTGAAATCACAGTGAAAATTTTTTATGGGAATCACTACATAATTTACCATAGTTCCCATATAAGCCAACTTTCGGCGAAAATCGGTTAACCGGTATATACGACAAATACGTACATATGTCAAAATATACAGACCTCAGAAGAATACAAACCACACACAAATATTATATGTTTTAATTAAAATCTTTTACGAAGTCTTGGCTTATGTAATTCAAATAAAAATCATATTTTCTAAGAAGAAATTATGAAATCATATTTAGGTTGAAAAATCATGGAAAATATAATAAAATCATCATTTTGGCAAATAAGAGAATAATAAAAGAAAGCGGTTTTGCAAATATTTTTTATCAGATAACATGCCATAAATGCATACACATGTTTTGATACTTGGTATGCCATAGAAAAGAGTTATTTTATTTTCTAAAGTTAATATGGCTACAATTAAATACTCACGGAAGAGTTGACGGGACATTGATTTTCCAGAAACCATAATTTTCAAGATAAGTATTATACCTATCAGTTTTTTTCAACGTATCAAAGTACCTTTTATATAATACATCCTTCCTCCAAAGACATCAAATACTGATTGATTTGTAAACTTTGCATTGAACGAACTTTTACCTACACACTACCACTAATAGTCTTAATTTATAAGACAAAATAACCAAAAAACTTTGCCCAATAAAATATGTATCACAAAAAGACGAATACGTTACTTTATGTTTTGCACACAATGAAGGTCATTTAAACAGTTCTGTTTTTTTTTTCATCGGTTTATTAGGGTAATTGATGGGACATTAGCTATAATTCTTTTCATATCCCGATCAAGAAAAGAAAAACAATTTTCTTCTGTTGGACACAGGTGTTAAAATCAATTGAATGGATAAAAATAAAGGAGGAAAAAAATCTATTTAATCTGAAGCACAGAAAAAAAGAACCAAAAACGATAGGAAATCCACCTTAAGGAAAAATTCAATGTATAAATTTTTTGTAAGAAAGTAAACTTTAATTCAAAATTATGGTAGAATAAAACTCTATTATTTCAACATTATCTAAATAGACCAGCTGTTGCCATTTCAAAAATTCAAACACACACACACACATAGGTTAAAATGAAAAGAAAAATAACAATAAAAAGTAAAGAAAAACAAAGTAAAAGAAAAATTGTTATTACATGGTAAATGTGCCAAAACAGTCATACATCAATCTATCAATCAATAAAACATAAAGCATAAATAGTTGGGGAAAACTATGGGTGTGTGTTAACTAACAACACGAAAACATACAGTTAGAAACGAGGTTAACCGGAGAAGTCGCTTTAAAATAAAACTCATTTAATTAATTTGTAAGGAAGTGAACATTGTATGTGTAGGATGCCGTCAAATTTTACCTTAGCTTTGCGATCGTAAATATTTGAAACATTATCAAACTATTGTGATCTATGTGGTAAAATAATTCGGTTCTAATTAAATGTTTTAGTTATCGAAAATGGAAACCTGCATTCACAGAAAAAAATAAAAGTGGACTTTAATTACGAAATGGCTTATATTACAATTATAATATTAATTAAAAAGAATAATTGATTTTAGCTTAAATTTTAATACATTTTTTAATCAAATTAATTTTAATTATGTTTGCCTAAAACCAACTAAAAATTTTATTGATTTAGTTCTACAATTTTATTAAATTTTGTTGTTCTACCCTTATTTAACTAGATTTTACAATAATGTATGTATATAGTGCACGCATATTGTTAAAATTTGTGTAATATAATCCACTATAATGATTATAAAATGTTTTAAATTATGTAATGTTTATACCTATCTGAATGCCTTTGCGAATTAGGAAGAGATACCAATAACAATATGACAGATGTCTGAACAAATCGTCAAAATAATCAATATAAACTGACCTTATATACATATATAAATAATCTTTCATAGAACAGCTTTGAAACAAACTGCCATCTTGAAATTGAATATAACCTCCGGTACCAATGACGGTAGCATCTACAATAGCAACGAAAGATTAATCATCCCATCAAGTATTTAAAATTCGTACTTACCAAATATTTGTACATTAAACATGTCACCGAATACTGAGGAAATCATGTAAATATTTAGTATTACTATTTTCTTAACGATAGATTGAGTTCAAACAGATGAAAATTTTTGGAAATTGAATTTAAGTTATTTTGTTTTTCGATTGTCAAAAAATAATAATAATAATAATAATAATAATAATAATAATAATAATAAATAAACCAATTATAAAGTTAATTACATTAATTAATAATATAATTAAATTTCAATATAAAGTTAATTAATAATTTTATTTTTTTTATTATCGACTGCTAGAGATGTTTCGGAATTACTCAACTATTATCCTTAAATCTATAACTACAACCTTAAATCGACTCAGAATCACTTTTTAATTCGATCGAACGATATCCGTCCGTCCGTCTGGCTGGCTAAACAGTAAAGATTGCCATTTTGAAGATAATTCAATGAAATTTGGCACGTAAGACTTCCATTAAACAAAGACGAAGCCCACTGAAATTGGTTATGATCGGTCCATTATTTCACTTAGCCCCCATACAAATGTCCTACCGAAATAGGGTTTTAACGATCATAAATATTTTAAATATAGCAATATTTTTAATAAAATTCGGTATAAGGAACTTTTGTATAAGTATTAATCTTTGTGCCGAATTTCATGAAGATCGGTCCATAATTGACCATAGCTCCCACATAAAACACTCTTCCGATAATCACTTTAAAATGCATAAATCACATATACATGTTAGTATCAATTTTATATTCGACACGAATAAGTTTTATACAAGTATAAATCATAGTGACAAATTTTATGAGGATAGCTTCATAAATTACCATAGCTCCTATATAAGCCAACTTTCGGGAGTCACCCTAAATAATTCATAAATTCATATAAATGTTAGTATTAACGAAATATTCTGTATTCGTATATTTTATTTTACACTTAGTAAAAATATCGGTTCACAATTTTCCACATTTCTAATATAAGACCCCTCCACGAATTTTGATGGACATACACAATGGTGTGGGGTATCATATGGTCGGGCTTGACCGACTATATCTTTCCTGCTTGTTTTATATTAAAATTTAGTTATATTACTAACGTAATTAATTTTCTAATTGGTTTTAAGGTTTTTGACAAAAAACATCAGCTTTTAAAAAAATGTAAAGAAAAAGAAAAATTTGTCAATAAAAAATAAAATAACTTAAAATCAATTTTCGACAATTTTGGATCAGTCTATCGTTTCAAAACTGTAATACGCAATATAAATGGCTTGTTATTATTTGCTCAAATTTCGGAAATGGGTTTAATATTATAGTCATTTGATAAATACGAATTTTAAATATATGACTGATTTTTAATCGTTTCTATGCTTTTGTAAATGTTCCTGTCGTTGGTACCGGGGGTTATATTTAATTTCAATATCCAAATTTTTGTGAAAGCAGTTCTATGAAAGATTATTTGTATGTAAAAGTCAGTTCATATTTATGGTTTTTGATGATTTGTTCAGACATCTGTCATATTCTATAATGTTTTAATTGGTATCTATCTTTTTTTCTTTATTTTTATTTATTTAATAACCAATGAAATTACAATTTCTTACAGGCTAGCATATCCTAAGTCGTAAAGGCACTCTGATAGGATTATATGAATAATCTTTGTTGGAATGAGTTCAAAGGTTTCAAAAGTTTTATTTATACGTAATTATCGTAATTATAACAAAATGTATAAGACGGCAAGTTTAAATTATATACCAAGTTTCATTTTCCGCAATAAAATTTGGAGTTTTATTATTTCTTTCGTTTAATTTTACTTGTATTATTTAAATATTTTTAATAATTTAATAGATGAATGTAATAAAATTCGTACTCGTAACTATAGAGTTGGATTAATAAAATTAATATTTGAATCCATTCAAACATTCAATCATAATTCTAATTAATTTGATTAAAAAATTAATTGAGATATAAGCCAAAATCAGTTATTCTCGGTTGATTAATATTATAATTTTGGTGATTGAAGTAAAATCAATGAAAAAATTAATTATTAATAAAAAATTTCATAACTGAAGTCCATTTTTTTCTGTGTAAGGCAGGTTTTGAACCCATTTTCGAAATTAACTTCATTTCGAAATAACAAAACATTTTCATCAATTTTAACTTTAATATCAGTCGCTTACTAGTAACATTTTTAAATTAAAAGAAGAATTAATATGCAATTATTACTAATACTTAATATATTTTTATTTTAAAATATTTTTTTCAAAAACTCCAATCGAAAGAAAAGCTCCTTTTTGATCGCCCTCCCACTTAATTTACAATACAAACTCTAAATCTCTAAACACTTAGGTTGGATGAAGGTAAGTGTGTATTTGTTGGCATAAAGTATGTGCGTTTCAATATATTTGTTGCCATTGTTGTGAATCATTTGGCAACAAAAAGTTATTGAGCATAACAATTGACCATTTGGTCATCAATATGGAAATACTGAACCCATGATGAGACTAAAATAAAAACTTTTCTCTTTCTTTTTTTTATTTCAACTTTATCTTTCATTCTTTGTTTTAGTCTTTTATAAGGCAAACTACAAAACTTTTTCTTAAGATTAGTTTTATTTACAAATAGTCACACGTACATACTCGTTCTCCTAAAGTGGACACACTCGAACAATGAATGCCTTTTCTTATAAAAAAAAAGCTACAACTACAGATATGCATATATTGTCATACTCCTTATTGTACCATTAAGTCTAATCATTGAACCATATAAAGTTTTTTCTATTCTTTTTTTCATTTTCTTAGTTTGTGCTTTGTTTGCTACGTTCCCGAGTAACCAGCAAACCAACCATCTATCCATTCATCCATCCAATAAAAGATTTATTCAGTCAAGTCATTTATTGATTCATATATGTATAGTATATAGTAAATATGTATGTATATGTACGTACGTTTACCAAAGAATCACAAAAACGTTATGGAAAAATCACTCATCTATATTTTATAAAAAATTATTTTTCTTTCATTTCCATTTCGATTGAATTTAAATTCATATTTATATTTTATGAAAAGTTTTCTTTTTAGTCATATTTTATGAATGTTGAGTTTTGTATATTCATCTTTTATTATCTCTAGCTTACCAAACAATTTTTACATATGAAATGAACTGTAAAACAAGCAACTCACAATAGATTGCTGGAATCTAATTGTTGAATTTAGTTTGGAAAAGAATGAGAATTTATGCGCATTAAAGTGATTTTCTAAAGTGAAACGGTTTTTACAAAAATTTGGTAGTCTGAATTTAAATTTAATGAACATTTTTCGATCCGAATTTTAAAATGTATACACTAGAATGCTTCAAAAAAGCCGACTTTCGATTTCGACCGTAACTCCCTTTAGGATTATTCTTTTTTTGATGCGAAAACATAGCGTGCAACATACGTACCGCATCGACCTTGAACTTACAGTAAGTTAAAATTTCTCCACATTTTAACTTACTCAAAGTTTTTTGCTATTACCAACTCCTTTTTGAAATTTTTCTTTATTTTTATTTATTTATTTAATAACCAATGAAATTACAATTTCTTACAGGCTAGCATATATATTATTGTTAAAGCTATTTACAATAAAATATTTTCATAATCATTCATTAACAAAAACTTATTATTTAACTAAGTTAAAAATACTCCCCTTAATGCGGATTGGATTTAATGAGAAATCAATATATGGATACAAACTGTTGAATTTATTGCATATACGTCTCATGGGATCAAAGTTGGCATAATTGGATCGAAAATATTTTATTTTTAAATGAGTATAATTTCTAGTTGGACGATTTGGGATTACGAATTCGATTTTACGAAGCAGGAACTCATAATTGAACCATTTACTAAATCAATTACAAATGAAATATTCATCCTACTTTCAAGAGTAGGGAGATCAATAAGCTGTAATCGATTTTCATATGATGTTAAATTAATATTAGGATTCCATGGAAGATTACGAAGACAAAATAAGAGAAATTGTTTCTGGACCGATTCAATTTTCTTTTTATGAACTTCGTCTTGAGGATCCCAGACCACGGAAGCATATTCCAGGATTGATCTTACAAGAGATCTGAATAATTACTTGGAAACGTAAGGATCATTAAACTATCTTCACCAGAGCTTGAGGAAACCTAGAACTCCTTTTGCCTTATTAACGATTTGAGAAACGTGGGAATTAAAGGATAGTTTACACACCCAGATCAAGAAATTCTTTAACTAGATCAAGCTGATATTCATTTATTGTGTATCTACAGAGTACTGGACTTCTTCTGTAGAATATCATGTGTTTACACTTTCTTAAATTCAGATGCATTAGATTTATCATACACCAATCAAAAAGATTGTCAAGATCTGATTGGAGTAAGGAACATTGATAGGAATAGTTAAAGCTAAGGAACAGCTTTACATCATCAGCATACATTAATATTCAAGAATTCTTAATGCAAGCTGGTAAATCATTTATAAATATTAGGAATAATAAGGGGCCGAGATGACTACCTTGTGGAACACCAGATAAAACAGGAATGGTTTTTGATGTACATTCTCTGAATAATACATATGGGCATCTATTCTTAAGAAAATCCGAAAATCCAATTTGAACAATAGGAAATCGTGATTTACTTTATCGAAAGCTTTACTAAAATGTGTGTTATAACTGAAGTTGCGAACTCCAAAAGGTTAGTAGTAGTGAAACATCCTTTTCTAAATCCATGCTGAAATGGCGAAAGATAACATACAACTTGATGCGAAAGGATTTCAGTAACTATCTTTTCGAAAAGTTTTATAATAACACTTAATTTAGCAATACCTCTATAATTGGAAATGTTGGATCTGCTTCCGGTAACCACTAAATATTGATTTGTTGAATAAGTAGGTTATGGGAGATATAAGAGAATGTATATATTTTATAAGAACATAGCTCGGAACACCGTCAGGTCCACATTTATCAGAATATTTTAGATTCTGTAAAGCTCTCAGTACTATCGATTTATCTAATGTTGGACAATTTATTAGGGTTGCAGCAGGAATTGGATATGGATAATTGGAAAGTTGATGTAAATCTTTATCAGAATAGGCGAATGAGAAGAAAGCAGCAAACATATCGCAAATATCTCCATCGTTTGAGGACTCTTTATCTCCAAATTTCATCATGGACGGATATCCAGAGACTCGACGCTTAGAATTTACGAACTGTAAAACTATTTTGGATTATTTTTAAAGTTTCTTTTCACCCTAAAAAGATAATTATTGTAACATTTGATATTTTCCGAATTGTAAACTGATCTTGATATGGAGTACCTCATATAATCAATAGATAAACCTGATTTTTTATATTTTCTATAATGTTTGCAGCTGCTTTGTATTCCAAGGCGGTCCATGCGCAATTTTTTTATTCACGTCATTGGTATTGATTTCTTAAAACATTTAAACAAGCCATCATAGAATTTATTCAAAATTATGTCAATATTACGAGGGCATACTTTATTGTAATAAATATATTCAAACCAGTTTTCAAAACAAAGTAGGTGATTTAATTTGGAATAATCAGCTTTGTTAAAATCAAAAACCATCTCATTATTTAAATTGGATTGTAATGATATCTTTGTTTCGACGTATACGCTTATTTCAAGAGTGGGGTGATAAGCATCTTCAGGTGTTAATAATGGATTAATGCGTAGAATATTAAATTCTTCAGGTTGATCAACAAATACAAGACCAAGTAATTTGCCAAGCTTGTTTATTATGTTATTTATTTGGAATAGTCCTAAATCAGCAATAGCATCTAGTAATTCAATAGATGTTTCCGATCTTATTGATGGGTTTAAAAAGTATGAATCAGGAGCTTCGCAACATTTAATATTTGGAATATTAAAGTCACCAAGAAAAATTATGGTTTAGATTGATTAATTACAAATTTTATCGCGTTTGCATGCTGCTCATAAATTTGAATGTTTGACGCAGGAGGAATATAAGAGCAAGTTATAAAAATTATTCTAAATTTGGCTTTAACACATACGGCGATAATGTCAATATTTTGATCATTGTTAAGAATTATTTCTTCTGAAGGAAAAAGAGTTGGGACAGAAATCAAAACTCTCCCACCTTCTTTACTCTATCACGTCTATAGATTTGAAATTTACTGCACATTATTTCAGAATTATGAATTTCTTTATCAGATTTATTTCTGAGCCACGTTTCAGTGAATACAATGATATCATGCTCAATGTCAAAACTCTCCAAATAAAGGGATTTTAGCTTTGTGTTCATACCTCTATCATTTTGGTATGCGATGGAGATAGCTAAGAAGTTGTAATCATTTTTTGGACAAATATTAATATTTAACGGATTATTTAATTCAATTAGTTTTTTCGATTTGGATCAGAAGCCCTTGGAAGAATTATGTTATTACCATCATGATAAATAAATTGTAGAACAATTGTATGCTCTATTGCGCATTTATATTATAAATTTGGACATCATTAGAATCTTCGATGCCAAGGTTCGTTTTAATATAGAATTCAACATTATTTATTGTTGTATCTGCTGAAAAACGGCTAGCAAATATGGTTTTTCTGGGAGCAATAATTTTTAAAGCCTTTAGAGTTACTGTTGTAAATGGATTTACAAGAGGATTGTTGACGACATTTAAATTAGTTGGGATGTTTGACGATGAGGGAGTTAATAAAATAATTTCTGAAGGCTTACTGGTATTTGTTAAATTTACCAGTTTTACGAGAAAAGCAATAAAATGCAACGAAATTCTGAGTAACGGAAAGCTTTCCTATAAATTCTGACTAATACTGGAGCAGAGCTAGTGTTAGGATTATTATTTAAAAAAAAATAAAATTTTAAAGATGCTGCCCTAAAATGGTATATGTCATAAAAATGTATTACAAATTATAATTTTATTTTTTGTTCTATTACTATTAGCTACTGCAATTACCATTAGCTCTGTTGAAGCTAAATTTACATCTATAAATTATGCAAAATTTGAAGCACTAAAAATTGTTATATATATATATATATATATATATATATATATATATGTATATATATATATATATATATATATATATATATATATATATATATATATATATATGTATATATATATATATATATATATATATATATGTATATATATATATATATATATATATGTATATATATATATATATATATATATATATATATTACATACATATATATATATATATATATATATATTACTGAGTTATGGACTGAGTGACTCACTGACACCCAAACGCCTTAGTGTAGAAACACAATAACCTCCTCCTCCTATTGTGAAAAATATAAAAATAATAAAAACGGCAGAGAGGCCTGGGTTCTCAGATTTTTTTTTTGTAATATAATATAATTTTTTTTGTATAATATAATATAATATAATATAATATAATATAATATAATATAATATAATATAATATAATATAATATAATATAATATAATATAATTATATATATTAAATTTATTTAAAAATAATTAAGAAATTTAACTTTGTTAAGGTTTTTGCTAGGTTTTCAATAATAATGGTATAATTTAAAGTACTGTTACTGGTACCGAAGCTGAAAACTGCTTAAAAAATCAAAAAATTACTTCTATGGAAAAGTTAAGTGTTATACCTAACAATAATAGGGCTTACGAATTGTCTTATCTCGACTTAAAAGTAATAGATATATGTAGTTTTTTGTTATATTTTTAAATTTATAAACACATAATTATTTCTGTATTTAATTTTATAATAACATAAATCTTCAAAATATTCAAATTAATTAGAGAGTTTACAATCCTTTTTTATTATAGTGTTGCTATTTTTTATAAATGCGAATTGTGTTTTTTGTTAGTATGCTTACTAAGTAAAATTATGCTATAAGATAGTTGCAAACATTACTACATGTTTGAGAATTTTTTTAACTTTACCTGGCAAAATGAGTTAAATTTCTTTTTCTAACTCAATGAAATCAGTTAATAAAATATACTTTACACATAATTAAGAAAGGAGGATGTTTTCAAAAATTTTGGCACCAAGTTCAATTGAGGATAAAATTTACGTTTTTGTATTCAGGTGTAATATATTGTCTTTTAGTTATACTCTTGCAAAATTATGTTAAAATCTATATAAAAAATAAAAAATTGTGGTAAAATTTATTTAAATATCTTAATTATTACACAATTTTACTTTTGACCTTTTTGTTTTAAGGGTTAACATTCTTCAAAATCATTAAAAATTTCGAAATATATTTTCTATAATGTATATTATCTTGTTATGTTAAAATTTCTATTAATCTTTATACTAATACAAAAAACAAAAATTACCAAAGAAAATGGCTTTTTGCCGAATTCCACAAAATTCAAATCTAAGATACGACGAATTTATAAAGATACCGACATAATTACTTTTATCTTCAGTGGAGTTATCTATAAAACAACATAGTTTTGTCCTTACTTGTTTAGAATTTGTTTAACAAAATTAAAAAAAAAAAAAAAATTGAAATTAAAGTTTTGGAACAGCCATAATAAAAATCAGCATTAAAAAAATTCATGAGAAGGGGCATATATTATTCTGCGGGAGTCAAAGTTTATTTTTTGTAATAATTATTTTTAAAATTTAATTGCAAATAACAATTTATTTCATCGTTTCTAAAAAATAAAAATTTGTCTGTATGATGCTTACATAAGAGTTCGAAAACACGTTAATGGTTGGCAAAATTTCTAATAACTTTAACATTTTCTAAGTGATTTTAACCTTTTTTATCTTGTTTGATAGATAATAATGTCTAGATAACAATTTTTACACTAAATTGCAAAAAAGATTTGATAATAGCAAAATTAAAACAAAACTGTGAAAAAGTAAACATTTTAATTCAGGGTCTATGCGGCATGTGTTAGCGACATCCGATCACTCTAATATTTTGCACACTATAATTTTACATCAAAGATGACAATCATAGGAGAAGTGAACTTTTTTTGGAACTGTCTAATTTACAACAGATTCAAATTCAGTCAGCGTGTCATACACGCTACGAATCTACAAATGAATATTTACAGCAGGTATTATCTTTTTATATTAAATTCAAGACTTTATTAGGCTTAAAAATATTTAATAACTAAATAGATAAAAGTGTATAAAAAATAAATAAAGGAAAAAGTATTCATATATATAAACTACACCTAAAATGTAGTTGTATTAGTGAGTGTGAAAAAATGCATTCGAAGAAAATTTGGGAATAGTAAGTAAAAACGTCAGTTATACATGGTGCTTTATTATATAAAAGATATTTTAATAAATGTTTGCGTTCCTTACGTTAAATTTTTTAATATTGTCATAAAAAATATAATTTACATTTCAGAACTTTATCTTAACTAAAAAAATTGATGGTTATTAATTCCCAAACAATTTATTTCCATAACTTTTTCCCAGTACATTTTTTACTCTTTGCATTCTTAGCAACGACTAAATGAAACCGCATGAGAATACATGTGAACTTTCTTCAATAGCAGTACTCCAATGTTTGATTAATAAAAATATTAAATTTTGCACTATTAGAAAAATAATCTTTATGTTAATATTAAAAAGATTCAGTCAAACATTTCCTGGACGATCCATTTTATAAAATGTCTATCCAGGATACTGTGAAAAGTCTACAAAAAAGTGTTTACATATATATATATTTGTCTTGTGAAAGAAACTATCATGTATAGTTTAGAAGTTATTAGCAATTAAACAAGGTTGTGAAGTTTTTAATTTCATTAATGTTGTTGAGATGTAGTTCATTTATCGCTTCATTCGTCAAAAGATTTTTTAAATTTCTCTCCAATGGTGTAGGAATAGTTTCTATTTGTGAACTTCCTAGTTATGGTACATTTTACTTTGTGCCACAATTAGAATATTTGTAAATTTTATCAGGGACTTGCCAGAAAAATGATGTTCAACGTTCTTAATTAATATCGTATCATTGTAACCATTAAACAGGATCAATCCGGGAAATAAGTTTTATATTAATGGAATATGTTGACTGTTGCTGTAGGTGCAGGATAGGCTTTTGATAACATTTGGTAAGTAGGTATTATTACTTAGAGCTATTAATTGATTATTGCTACAAATGTTAACAGAATTATATTTTAAGCAATTGTTCTTTATTCCGTACATTTAATTTTAATTTTCATTATTTCATTAAATAAAAATTTTACAATTCTTACTGGATATACAGAATATTTTCGTATATTTTCTCATTTATTAGAGGAATTTTAATGATATATGTATAAGATCACAGAATTATTATACATAACATTTGCTTTGGCCTATTCCAACGCCTCTTCAGTCGATGCTGAACACTAATTTTATTTCCAATTAATTTAAAATTATAGAATTAATTATTCCAGTTTTCGGCCATTGAATGGCATAATTAATATTTATTAATTGCTCCTTTGCGAGTCTTATTCGGTTTTGCAAAACTAAAGTTAATTCATTATCTAAATATTTGCCCTTGCCTATGGCATTTGACATTTCATTTTTTATTTTTGTCACTTTATTTAATCTATCATTTACAATTTGAGTTATTGTTACTTGTTTGTTATTATTTAATACATTTACATTGAACTCGAGCATTTAGAAGTCATCCTGGTCTGCATGCCGGCAGTACCAATTACATTAAATGATCTTGTTTTTTTTTTTTTTTTTTCTTAAATTACTATTTCTTTTATTATAATAATTATTAAATTTTCTATTACTATAATTTCCATTTTGGTTATTATTATTAAGTGAACGATACTATGGATTAAGTAAAAGGTTTGCACTATTTCCTCTTTTGCTATTGGGAATATTCTGTTCAACGTATATCCGTATCTCTTTTACGAAATTGTCATACTGCTTCAGGTGTTTGGGATGGATCATTCTGAAGGTTCCGTCTTGAACTTTACTCTCACCATTATTGATCATTACTAGATGAGCAGACGTGTAGTCAACTATCTGAAATTCCATTCTACAAATTGTTACAATTGATCTTAAAGGAAAAATATAAAAATTCTACGTTTTAAGAAGGATCTTAGGAACAGTCCTTCCAGATCGCGTTTTGACCGTAGAGTTGACTGTTACTAGCCACTATTTCCTTTTTGTATTTTGGGATAAGTTTATTACTGCGTCTCTCGTTACTCCTGAATTAGATAACGTCTCCTTCTGAGTACATTTCCAGTGGTGTCTTTCTTTTGTTCTGATAATTAAGGTCGGATACTTATTTCTCCTGTATTGTTGGTATTGTTTCCCTACGAAAATCTTCAAGCTGCTTCGGATCAGTACTGACTCTTCTTCCTTTCCTTTCAATTGTCGAATAGACAAATTGATCTCTCCAGCAACTCCTCAAAGGTGCCATGAGTTCCCTCAGTTTTGAGACGTTCCACCTGTCCCTTTGAATCATTTGTATATGGGAGTGTCCGATAAATTCTAACACCGAATTAAAAGATTGATCAGTATAGATATTTACTTTAGCAGTACCGTAAAATAATCTTTATCAAAATTTGGATACGCCAACATCATATCTCCGGAAACGAAATTTGATTTCTTTTAAGCAGAAATAGCTTCTTAATTCAAGTTAATTTAATTTTTGTTGATAGATTTTTGGACGTACGTCCCTCCTCTCCTCTTAAAAGGGATGTCAGAGATTTAGCGAGTTTTTCATAATCTTGAACAAAATGACGCAAAGTGGCTAAGAATCGTTTAAAGTCGGTTCAGCAGTATCTTAAGGCTAAAGTTGAACTTTTAATTTTTTTTAGCTTTAATTATAAAAAACTCAATTCTAAAACAGGTTTCTCTAGAACCGGTTCCATTAAAATCGGTTGTTTTTGGACAAAAAAAAATACGATTTTTTAATATTTATTTTGCTTTTTTATTTAAAAAACATTAAGCAAAAAAATTATTTTTTATAATAACTAATGGTTTTTTAATGTATATTTTATTTTTTACTTAAATAATAACAAAGAAAAATTATAATTATTTTTCAATTGCTTTCCATATTTAGTTCTACATTATCTATATCCTCTAGCAGCTCTTTTGCTTCTTCATCTAAGTCCCGATCTTCTACTTTCCATTGATTTCGAATGCTAGAGATGTGCGGGTCTGACGTTCCTGGTAATATATTAAATAGATCTTCATTTGTATAATTTCGTGATATTTTTCTGGTATTGTACTCTCTACAAAATCTGTAATCCTTATTTCTTTTTTCCTGGGCTTCCTCCGATAGATATCCACGTGGTACTAAATGATACTTAATGACATCTTATCCATGATAAAGAATTTTGAATTTTGTGAACTGTTGCAGAAATATTTCTACATAGATATTTTGGTTGTATATATTCGTGCAGTTTCCTTCGCATAATCACGAAATTTTCTAGCATCAATTTCTTCATTACATACAAGTATACCGATAATTGTTATAAATCTTGAAATAAGATTTATATCAATACTTGTTATTTTAGATGCTCTTTCGGGATCTGAAAAGTACCTTCTTACTGTGTTCCCATCACTCGTATTGCCTGATCCTTGTTTTGTTGATCTATAATCAACCCATATTTGAGATATTCATCCTTATTGGTGACGTTGTTCTTTATGGATCCTGTAGGACTAAAATTCAAATCATAACGGATTTTCAGTATTTGTTCCAGAGAGGTACAAAGGACACTTTCTTCTGGTAGTAAAATTAGTTTAACCCCTTTTAATCCTCAAAAGTTCTATTCTACTAAAATTCAAATTTGGCTAAAATATAGTATCTGAGAAAACATTTAATAATACAGCAGATATAAACAATACAGTGAGACATCATGCCATTTCTTAAAGACTATTATCATACCAGCGTAACAAAAAAATTAAGCCACTTATCGATAACAGATTGCGAGTAATGTCTTTAACAGCATGCACGCCTAAATTTACCAATATTTTGATATAATTTTTAGCCACTTTATTTTCAATGTGTTTACTATTGAACGACATTAAAATTTTAGAAATCGGTGTTACCAACAATTGAACTATTGTCTTTTAATGTCTTGGGTAGCGGAATTTTATATGTAGCTTCAGTTTTTATTGGATTTGTCGTAGTTCACTCAGAATAAATTATGAAACCAAGAAATTAAATTTTTGAATATTTGAAAAAATTACATTTGTATAACGTTTGAAAACTTTTTCCAAATAGTTCTGCTAAAAACAATAGATGGGGAGTTTTTTACGTCAAGAGGTAATGTAATGTATTTATTTTTTTCATTATAAATGGAAAAAATCCCTTTTCTCTAGATAAGATTCTGTCAACAAAATTTGATGAAAATCAAGTACTGAAAAAAAATATTATTTACTAACTTCATTGATATCTGGAATAGGATATCTACCTGCTATAGTGACTGCATTAGCGTTCTATAGTCCATTACAACTCTATATTGTTTATTTCCAAAGGAAACAAGGAACAATTAAATTATAAGGTGACAGGGTTGGTCTTATGATGCCACCATGGAACATTGTCTGAATTTATTCTCCACCTCCGCTTTCAAAGCCATGGGATACGGATAGTATCGCGTATAGACTGGGGTATAAGTTAGTTACATATCCGGCAAATAAATTTGGTATTTTTTTTATCAACCCATTAATTATTTTCTTCTGCTTATCTGATATATATTCGTCCCTTATTTTTATCGTATTAATTGATTTTGACTTCATTTGATAAATTTAATTTTTATTTCGTTTTCGAGTAACATTTAACTATCACTGGTATAAAGAATCGCTCACAATTATTTTAAACTATCATTCCCCAAAATTCAATGAAAAGATTTTAACATGGGAATAATGCAAAATTTTAGATGTTTGTCTCTTGTGTTAAAAATATTATAAATATATGTTTGCTAATTTGGAATAGAATCAAGCTTGTCCGCTTGATTTTCGATTGCAGCTACCTTCTTAGGAAATTGTTGGTAGTGTTCCTTAGAAATTTGTTGGTAATATATCTGCACATTCATCTCAACTTCAACATCAGTCGGGTAATCCTGACAGTATGTCTCTTCCGGTACAAAATTAGCAGTGTTTAAATAAAAATTTCATTTTACTTTATTTGCAGGAGCATGGATAGGTACTTGTGGTGATCGCTTACCAGAGAAATATTTTGGTTTCGGTTTGTTTATATAATTTATTTCCTTCGAGTGCATACTAGCATTAGCCTTCATAATCTCTGGCCTAGGCTGTGGTTTGGGTGACGTCGGACATTGACGCACAAAATATGCTTTTTGGTAGCCATTTTCATTGTG
Organism: Protocalliphora azurea; assembly: GCA_932274085.1. Classification (NCBI taxonomy): domain Eukaryota; kingdom Metazoa; phylum Arthropoda; class Insecta; order Diptera; family Calliphoridae; genus Protocalliphora; species Protocalliphora azurea. Next base: position 117,613,446 of record OW026519.1, on the reverse strand, counting down.
GTACTGTTTCGGATGATTTTGATGATTGACCTAAGGTACAAATGACACCTTCGCCTTTCTTCTGGTAGTAAAATTTGTTTAACCCCTTTTGACCCTCAAAAGTTCTATTTCAGTAAAATTCAAATTTAGCTAAAATATAGCACCTGAGAGAAATTTAATAACACGGAAGGTATAAACTTTCGCCTTTTGGCACATATAGAATCCTCGTAGGATCGGATGATTTTTACCTTTCTTGTACGAGCGATTGAATATTATATTATAATATAATATTATTATTATATTATAATATAACATCTGGAATTTTAATGAGATCTAAAATACTGCTTATAATAGCTAGATTTAGCGAGTTTAGCATGATCTTGAACAAAACGACGCACATTGGCTAAGAATCGTTTAAAATCGGTTCAGCAGTATCTTAAGGCTAAAGTGGAACTTTTAATTTTTTTATAGCATTTAGTGTGAAAATGAGGATTTTTTATATTTTGAATCAGCTTTAATTATAAAAAACTCAATTTCAGAGGAACCTGTTTTAGAATTGTTAGGATAAGCCATGATAAGACCATGATGGTCGTCGAATCCTTAAATAAAGTATTTCTGGCGGTTTAGATTCTTCATTTAATCTGTGTAAATTGTATAAGCAATACCTACGCTCTCGAGTTAGACGTAGTCGTCGTCTAGGTGTTGTCTTTTTTCGTTGTATTCTACTCCTGAACCTCCTGAAATAGTTATCCAACCTAAAATTTCAGTGCTAGAACCGTCAGTACCGTAACCGTTACCCTCAGTATTAGTCATACAAAATTAGCTTTTTTTATTATTATTTTTTTTTTTAATATTTACAAATTCTGTAATTTTTTTCTTAAATTGAAAAATATATTATAAGAGAATTTAAATCATTTTTTATATTTGTTTTCCTTCTTTTTTTCTTTTAACTTAAAGATTAATGTTTTTAAATTATAGCTTACATTGAAAGCAGGAGTTGATACATCTTGGTATCGCTGATGTTGATGTTGTTATAGTTGTTTATATGGTAACGGTTGTTGCTGTTGTTCCTCTAAATTAACTCCCATTTTTTTTCCGTATTATTTTTATTATTTCCTTTTTTATATTATTTTATTAATTAAATTTCTTCTCTTTATATTATTTTATTAGTTCTTATGCTAACTAAAATTTATATTTTTCATTAGAAATTTTTTTGTAATTAATTATAACTCTTTAATTATTTTAACATTTTGCACATTATTCAAAAAATTATCTTTTTTATTAAAGATTATTTTTGCTAGTAATTATAACTCTTTAATTGTTTTAACACTTTGCACATTATTCAAAGAATTACTTTTTTAACTTTTTTTAATATCCTGTAAATCTGCGAAATTATTTTAATTATATAACTCGCTTTATTCTCTTAGGCCACTGCTCGGGCGTGAATTAATTTTACTTGTGAAAAAAAAAATAGAAAAATATATTTCTTTTTGGGTAAAATTCAAACTAAAACTATCTTTTTAAAAAATACAAATTTAATGTTACCTTACAAACTATGCACACGACATTATCACCCTATGTTATTACCCGAATCCGTATATTTTATGAGAACGGAAATAAAACAAGCCGTAGACATAGATAGCGTCAGCATAAAAAGCCTATTCGTTGTTATGTTGAAATGGAATCTCAAACATATCAGATTTCACCATTTATCGTCATTTTGACGTTTGGTTTTTAGTGCTAAAAATGGTTTATTGACGATTTGAAAATTTTTGCCCTAAATTTCGCGATTTTTTCAAAATGGAGTTTTATTTTAATTTTCAGCTTTTTTATATATTTTTCTCTTCAAAATTTATTAATTCATACATAAATAATAACAATTAAATAAAAATCTGAAAATGTTAAAATAAATTTTCCATTTATCGAAAAGATTTATGAGAACCAATCTATTATCATATTCAATTACGTGCTCTTTTTCATAAAATTTTTAATAAACACTATACCGAAAACCATTTGTAATTCTCATTGAAACTTTTAATTTCATAATCAAGGCATTAGAAATCCTAGAAGAGCAGTACTAAATAACATATCAAATTAATCCAATAACATGTTTGATAAATTCTTTAAGAAAGTAAATTTTGTATATCGTTGATGCGCTTACAAAAAGGTCTAATTTTCAAGAGACATGGTATATAGTGTATTTTTTGTTTAAAAGTCATACAAAGTTATGTATTCATCATATCTTCGGACTTAATTAATGTAATTTATTTTTAATTAAAAATATTATAAATAAAACAAATTTTTTGATGAAAAAGGAATAAAAATGGGCTAAATTACATGTTGCAATATGTTGTCAACATATTGTCAATTTAGACGATTGTTTTCTCAAAATTTGACGATTTTGCAACAAATTTATATGTCAACTATGTGTGTATGATGCATAATCGTAGTGTCTTCACTCTAATAGCAACATTTTCATAAACTTACTCTACCATAAATGCAAATACGTAAAAACGTAGAGCGCCCTAATTCCATGAGGTCAGTTCGTTACAATTCAGCTGATTCGTTACATTTATGTTTACGGTGGAGTAGGGAAGTCTTTACTGTTTTAAAATTTTTAACTAGTTGTTCAATGTGTTTCAAACTATAAACATTGATAGAGAAGAATATGTATATATGTAGATGTATTTACTAAAAGTTTATCTTCTAACATGTAGGAATAAATACAAGTAATGTTGCTGGGGTAAATTTCATAAACATGATATGGTTTTGAACATTTTTTTCCTTCAGTTTTCTTTAGCACAATGAACAAGAAGTATATTAATATTACTTTATAATTTCTAATTTACTGTAGTTTCCTTCATAGTTTTAAAATTAATCAGTATTTAATATGGTGATATCTCATATATATTTTCTTTTTAAAAAAAACTGCAATGTGCTTAGTTATGTAAGAATTTTTTCTTTAAGTACTTTTTAATTCATCTAAATATCTTTCCAATCGCTAATTTTTAGAATTTACTTAAATATTAGTATTTAGGAAAGTCTTTAAATATAATTTTGCAACAGAATAATATACAATCGAAAATGGTTATAACGAACACCGCTTATAATGAACTATGTCGATAGCAAACACTTTTCTTCGGTTCTATTGATTTTACCTGCATACATAAATATACAGAAAAATACGTTTATAAAGAACTCCCACAAATACTAGTTTCAGATAAATAAAATTGCACATTTCAAAATGTTTAAAAAATGTAAAAACCAACGGAAAACTCTTTTATGTATTTCCATTTAAATTATTGGACAAATAGAAATAGTTTTCATTAATTTAAATTTAAATAGTCGGACAAATAAAAGAACAATTTTGTATTTATCGTTGTTGACTTTTTTAATATAACTCATACACATTTATCGAAAATAGCCAGAAATAAACTAAAAAGTAAATATCTCAAAACATGTCAATTTCAAAACCTCAATAATAAAAGAAATCATTGAATTATTATAAAAATATAATTAATCTTAATTTGCGACATATCAAATAACTGTTGAATGCAATAAAATATTCTTCCTGATATATTAAAATCATTAATATTTAAAAATCATAATAAAAAAAACAAGCTTTAATTCCAAATATTTGCATTGTAATGAAATATGTGTATTTTGTTACCAAAATACATATATTTCATTTTGAAATTTTATGGATATAAAAAACTACCTTTATAACGAGTGAAATTTGTAAATTTATAATCGGTTGGAGTGATTTATAATTATGCAGAGGAGAATAACACTTTATAGTTAGAAGATTATACTTTTTATTTAATAGCCATGTTTTCTTAGTGACAATTTTCACTTATTAACTCTTTCAATGCCATCAAGTTTCTTTCCCTAAATCGTTGGTTTAATACAAATTTTAGTCAATCGAAAATTAATAGAAATAATTGATAATAATAATTGTTTCTGTTATACACTGCCTGCCATTTGAATAAGGAATCACATTTTTTTTAACTTTAATTAAGTATATCTAATAAACTAAAGTTCAGAAAACAATAATTTTTTGCGCATCCAAATTTCAAAGTGTTTCCTGAAGAAATATATATTTGTTATACTAAAATTATGCATTTATTTAAAGACATGTATTTCTGTGGGACTTTTTCGTGTGTCACTTGAATAAGGAATATCTTAAAACTAAGCAAACTGTAATTTATTTTTAAATTTTAGGTTATAAAAATGAAATTTATTATCTTCTAGCATTCAATTAGTAATGAGTAGTGCCACCACTTTTAGAAATAACCCCAAAAATTCGATTTGGCATCGACTTGTATAATGACTCTAAGTAATTTAGCGAAATTTAACTCCATGCTTACGTTATTGCATCTTTTAAGGATTCTATCGTCTCAAATTGTTTTTATCCTTCATAAACTTTTCTTGCATGCCAACCCCAGACATTTTACATTGAATTTAGGTCTGGTGAATATGGGGGCCAATCCAAAAGTTGAACACCTTGTTGATTAATCCATTGTTTTACTGCTCTGGAGGTATGAATCGAACCGTTGTCGTGTTGGTACGTCCAAGGTATGGGTCCAAAGAAATCATTAAATTTTGGAAATGCTTCCTCCAGAATGTATTTGTAAGTCGTTGCAGTCAGTTTGTTGGTTACAAAAACCAATTCTATGGTAACATAATACGAAATGGCACCCCAAACCATTATTCCGCCCTCTCAACTGTGGTGTGTTTGTAATGGAAGTAATAGCTATACCCGTCGGGACCATCAATATTAAACTTTTTTTCATCGGAAAATACAACTTTAAACCATTTGTCGGTCCATGTCATTGTATTTTTGACAAACTGTAGACGTTGTAATTTGCGTTTTTCATTAAGTGATGGTTTTTGTGCAGTTTTTGTCGGACTATGTATGGGCTCGACTTTAAAATACGGTGCACTGTTCTTAGACTGGCACTGACTCCACTTTTTTCACGTATTTTTGATGCCGACATGGCCGAATTTGATACAATTCTAAGAATTTTTCATCTTTCTTTTGGAGTTGTTGCCATTTTCTTCCGACCTTTCATATTTTTTCCATATATTTCCACGTTATTTAAATTTTATTTAATTGTACACAACTGTCTTTCCTCTATTAATGTTTCTGGCTACTTGGACCGGATTCTGATCCTGAGATTTCAAAATCAGAATTTTTTCTTTTTCAGAGTTATTAAGAGCCTTACCACATCCCATTTTGAATAAAAGCTATTTAAAAACTATCAAATTAAAAATTCTCTAGCCGTTTATATTGAAAGAAATTCAAATCAAAGTCTTCTTGAATAATATTAAAAGAATTCCTTATTCAAGTGACACGCGAAATAGCACCACAGAAATACATGTCTTTAAATAAATGCATAATTTTAGTATAATAAAAATATGTATGTTTTTTTATTTCTTCAGGAAACTAAAGCCAACACCTTAAAATTTAGTTGTGCAAAAAATTATTTTTTTCTGAACTTTAGTTTAGGAGATATAGTTAATTAAAGTTAAAAAAATGATTCCTTATTCAAGTGGCAGGCAGTGTATAATATAATAATTCTATAATTCTATCATGTAATATAATAATTCTGTAATATTGTAATGATATGTGAATAGTATACAGTGAAGAAAAATCAGCCTATTATGTGCTGATCAATCACCTGATCGAATCGAATTTCGATTTTATTGCCATATAGAATCAAATTTAGATAAAAAAATATACGTGATCACAAATGTTTGTCCTTGCTTAAGTTTTTCATCCAAAAATCGACTTTTCTTGAAAAATATATGTGATCACCAGGCAAAAGTTTAAATATGTACGAAAAACATTAAAATATACGCTTGAAAGAATGCATAATCATGGGATAATATGCACAGAAATATAAAAAATGGTAAATGAAAATGTATAAAAAGCACAGAAATTCATGTTTTTTTTTTATACAAAAATGCATAAATATTTATTTTGTATCTTGAAATTCTAATAGTTTTTGACTTTTTATATATATAAAAATATAAAAAACTAAAAAGACATAATCTTAACAATTATGTATTCAAACAAATAACAATATAATTTGTATACAATATTATAAAACGATTTATAAATAAAGAATGTTGAAAATACTCTGGAGGGTATATGGCCGAATATAGCATTCTCATTTGTTTTCATCATTCATTTCACAAGTGGCAAACTGAGATTAATTATATTTTTTATACTAACTCAATATTTGAGGATGTAGCGATTTTCTAATATTTAGTTTTTAATCGTCTTATAATTTCAGTTTTCTTTTTATCTATTATATAAAGTTCCTCTTTTATTTGTCCGATAATTTAAATTAAAATTAATCCAAATTATTTCTATTTGTCCAGTTGTGTAAGTGGAAATAAATAAAAGTTATTTATGTCAGTTTTTCTAATTTTTAAAACATTTTGAAATGAGCAATTTTATTTATCTAAAACTAGTATTTGTGGGAGTTCGTTGTATGAAATATTCTTTTAAATGTGTTCGCTATAACCGTGTTCGATATAAACATAGTAAGGAAATTGTGGATTAAATCAATGGGGCCTAAGAAAAGTGTTCGCTGTAAACATAGTTCGCTATAGTCATAGTTCGTTGGAACCACGTTCATCTGTAATACAATTTATTTATTAAAAAATCGTGAGTTTTAATTTAGTTTTAAAAGTTGGTCCAGATATCGTTCTATAAATTTTTTTCTACTGAACCGATTTGGCGGGTTTGCAACTAAAAAATTCTTAGGAGAACAACAAATAATTTGGCTAATTTTCAATTCAATACGTAAATAGTTTGGACGTGAGAATGTTTACAATATATGTTCAGACGGACATAGCTAAATCGACTCAGAATTTCATATGGTCCAAAAATATATATACTTTATGGAACGGCAACCCTAATATATCTTCTTTCACTACTATTGGTGGTGGAAGGCATAAAAATCTTACAAAATTTATAAGTGTTTGCTTTAAAGAAATCATAAGGAAAACCGATAACGAAAAAGAAATAGAAAACTAATTTTTTTCTTATTATCATAAATTTGGATATATTAAAAAGGACGCTTGTGTAAAATTTCATGTTATTCGGACTAACCTGTTCCAAAATTATTAATTTCTTCATAAATATTTATTTTTTTCAAAGGATAAAATTTTTAAAGAATTTTAAAAAGATTGCGAATTGACAAAATCAAACGGTTTTTTTCTGTTGTAAAAAATTAGTAAAAAAAACATACAAGGACTCTTCGTCAGCGCACCGACGATATGGGTCATTGTCAGAAATGTTTAGTACGTCTGTTATTTGCTTTAATTCGTAATATTTTTTTGCAGTAATATTATTTTAAGTGAACGGGTTACAGATTTGAACTCATAAGTCCTAAAACTAATGCAGTACCAAATTTTAGCACCATAGGTTTAATTATAATTGTAATCAAAATTATTGTTCAAATTCAAACACTAAGGAAAATTACTTTAAATTGTCTAACTTTTCTCCATTCTTCTAAATTGTTTTGTTCACTTGTTTTATCTTTTGATACTTATTCGGTGCTATATAAATCTGATGGACTTTGGGTATAAAATAAATTCGACCGTTACATACAGTCAGTCGAATTTTTGATCTCAATTTTTTTTTTAAATTTTAATATTTTTTTGTTTTTTTTTTTTTTTTTTGTCAGGTTCTGTGCACATATCCTGTTCGGGGTATAAGTATAGAAATCTATTATAATTATGCATATTTTTCTCTATATCGAGATAATGTCAATGCAGTAGGCAGTCAAATATAGGAAAATAGGAGCAAACATTAAAAAAAGTCAGTTTAGTACGAGGCACACGCAGATTTTTACGGAATAACATAAATTACTGCGTGGACTTAGGTTATGTTATTTACCATAAAATCGAACGCGCACTTAAAATTAATTTAATAAAAAAAATTGTATGAACTTTTTGGAAAAATACGCAAAACTTACACAATTTGTTTTCGCATTTTTATATAGCAAATTGCGAATTGTACAAATCTTGGATATTAGACATAATATTAACGATAAATATCGGGGCTATAAATTTAAGACATAAGTCGTTGATAATTGTTAATGGAACACATTTGTCAAAACATATTTTCGCATGGACTGCACGAAATGGACCATATTTGACATAATTAGTAGGTGTTTATAATGCTATACCGAAAATAGAGAGGCTCATCAAAAAATTTCAAAAGTTAAAAATTGTATGGATCAAAAAAAAAAAAAAAAAATATTAAATAGATTTCTTTTTTTCTGTAATAATAACATGAATAAAATATATTTTCGTACTACGTATATATGGATAAACAACTTAGATGCGAACTTAATTTTTTACAAAAATTTTTAAAATCGCGATTTTTAAAATTTTTTCACTCAATTCGGATGCAATTTATTATGAAATACTAAGCCTATAAACTACTTTTTTCGAATTGACTCTGGTTTTCGCAATAAACCCCTATTTGTAACATTAACGACATTGTACCATTTATTGCAGCATATCTAAAAAGAGAAAAAAAATTCCTTCAAGTCATTTTTTTAATACGCTCAACAGATATGGATATATGAAGCCTATGTTGTGAAAAAAATAAATTTTGTACAAAAATTTCAAAAAACTTCTTCTAAAAAAATCATAAAAGTTCGTAAAGGGCAAAAATACAAATTTTTATCATTTGATCATTACCAAATGAAAAAAGATATATTTCATTCAAATCAATGCATATAATTTGATTTTTTTTTTTTTTTTTTGAACTGATATCTAGAAAATTATTACACAATAATAAAAACCATATTTCAGAAAGATTTTATAGAAATATAAGTGAAAGACCTTCGTTAATATTAACGGTAAAAAGGTAAACTTAACCCTCAATTGAGCTTGGGATCAGCATTTTTTTAAACGTACCTGTTCTTGAATATTTATAAAGTAAACTTTTTTACTAATATTATGGACAAATAAAATAATAATTTACCTCATTCTGATAATTAAAGTCATATTAAAGCATCCAAATTAATCAAAGGATTCATTGCATTCAAATTCAGATAAAAAAATAAATTTCCTAGATGTTTTCCTTGAAAATTTTAATTTTGAAATTTTGATATATGACCTTCAAATTTTAAAGCTGATTCTTGTCCAATTTTCTTAAAAACTCAGAATATATTTGCTGAGATATGACTTATTTTATTGCGCTATAATTTTATTGAATCTGGGTATCATTTAAAAAAAAATGACTTTAAAATTAAATAGCTGCTCTTTTGTCGAAATCCCAAAAAGTCAAATTATGTAAGATATTAATTTAATTCTTTTTCAATTTTATTTCCTGTGGTGTTGTCTATAAACTGCATAGTCTTGTTACAACTTTATCGAAATTTCGAAACAACCTTTAAAATATCTAAATTTTTTACAGTTTGTGTTTAAAATTTTTGTTATGGTAAAAGTAACCAACTTTTCTACAGTCCATAAAAAAGATAATTTTATGACAAGAAGATTCGCAATAAGCCAATATTCTAAAAAAGGTGGGATGCAAAATGGATAGATAAAATAATGGTATATTGATGGAAATTTTATACTTTATAAATGTTAGAATAACGTCAAAACATGTGCGACGCATAGAAACTGATTTTTGTGATCATTAACCGCGAATAACGTGGTATACGTGGTTATCGTTGGCATCTAACAGCATGTACAAGATGCCAAGGCGAAGACATATGCCAAAATTTGCTTTCCTCGATCAAATCCCAAGATCGTAACCTTATTTTCTCGGACTATAAATGTAGAATTCAGAATTCCACATATGAACGGAACCTTGTATATACGTATGAATGTAGAGACATTTTGTGAAAAAACTGCGTACTAAGTTTTTCGTTTCGTGTGCGATTATCAATTTAAAAAAAAATAGTAAATTATTTATAAATTATTTTAAAATCTATTAGTTGCTCTCATGTGAGATTCTCATGACTTTTTCTTTTTAATAGATTTTTCCAAATCCAAATAAAAGGCACCTGCACAATTCAAGTTTGGTATAATTATATATGCCGAAAAATAGAAAAAATTGTATCATATACAATAATTCTATACACATTTTCGATCTCTCTCGTGGACTCTCTGGAATGTTGCTTCGGAGCCTCATTTGGGATAGCTTGCGTTATATCAAAATACATTGGGCCAACTTGTTTCGATTCTTGAAAGATCGATTATTTAATAAAAATATTTGTTTTTTTACTTTAAACAAAGTGCAGTTTTTTCACTTTAATTCACTTAATATTTGGTTCAAATGTATCATAAAATGTTTTGATTATCATGACCACTATTCTAGAAAACAATACTACCATTTTTAAAAATAATTATTACTGTTTTATAAGTTCTTCGCAAAATATAAAAAAAATATAAATACTATTTTAAATAAATAAAAAATGTTAGCAAAAATATAATGTTTTGAATGTGACCTAAATTACTTAGTATCTATGCTAGACAAATTTTTATCAAGACATAAATCAAAATCAGTGCGAATCTATACAAGGTAACGTCAGTTAATAAGCTGATTATTATTTTTGGTTGTTACAGCTGTCAAACATTAATGAATTCGCCTTATTGCTGTCTTTGTGCAACTGTTGCCATCTTCCAAAAAATCGAGCGCATTTTGACGTTTGCCTTGATAAAAAATTGTCTAATATAGACAATTCGTTAAGAATCGGTGTTGGTTAATATGTAAACTTATAGGCATCGTATCTAAGTTCTTATGAATTGGACTTTTACAAAATATAGAACTCGCTGCCTAAAGTGTGCTCTAAGAAATCTGCTTATGTTAAAGAATTCATAATTCTAAAATAAAACATTTTCATTTTATCAATTCATTTAAAAATAGTAAAATTCTGGTAGTAAACTTCGGGAATAATTAAAATTGCTATTGTTACATTTTGTTAAGTAATTTAAGTGCTTTGCACACCTACGACTACACATTCCCATCCAATGCATACACAATTACATCCTCCCGTATATAGAATATTCCCAGCGGAAAATATGACAGCCGTACTCTGTTCAAGCCTTTGTAAATGCCTCCAAGCTCCTTTTCAAAAAAATTCAAAACATATTACACTTCGCTCTCTATAAAAATTCCTCAAAAAAAAGCATCGTCTTCCTTTACAAACAACCAGTACTTATTACTTGTATTGTTTTCATTATATGTTAAGTGGAAGGTGTATAATCTCTCATTCATTAACTGCTAAATTTTCTCAATACGTACAGAAATATTTTGAACTTTAGATTTATAGAGTTCAAAATCGTTTATTATTATTATTATTATTATTATTATTATTATTATTATTATTATTATTATTATTAGTGTTTAGAGTTTAAGTGTTGTTGTTTAAGTGTTGTTAGAGGAGGTATTCTGTATATTTTTTAAATAAAATGAAATTCCACACTCCTTTCAAATAGCATTACATAGTTGGGCCATTTACAAAATAAATGGATCTTTTAAACCGCTAAACCAATTTCGAAGAAACTCGGAACATTGTTGACAGGAGTGTGTATCTGAACACGGACGGCGCTACTTTAGGCCAAATTTAACCACCTCGAGAGTAAAAAAGATATCGGAGCTTGTTACGTTTACAAATATGAGCCGATTTTAAATATTTTCATGGTACTAAATTATCTCTTATGGTTTAAAATATATTTCGCTTCAAAAATTAAATTTCTCAATCTTGATCTTGACTTTATGCACTTTTGTCCTATAACTTTTAAAATAAAATTTTTTAAATTAAAAAAAAAAAAAAATGGTAAAATTCTTTCTCTACTATTTTCTGAATTATGATAGAGAAGAAAGAAAATAATTATCTTAAGTCGATAACTAGAAACAAAATTTTAAAATCAAGATTTCGAAACAAGTCATTTATATATTTAATTTTTATAAAAAATTTTTTTAAAAAAACTTCAAGATCTTTTGACACTTTCTGAAAGACTGGACATTAAGAAAGTGTGTAAGTGTAAGTGTAAGTGTGTAAAATGTCGAAAATTATAAATTTTGGAAGAAAAGTTCAATTTTTTGAACCTGGAATAATTTTGATTGTCACAGGTTTAAAAAGGTCAAAATTTTTGTTATTGAATATATATATATATATATATATATATATATATTTTTTTTTTTTTTCAAAAAATTGTTTTGTGTGACGAAATTTACCTGCAAGGTATCACAATTTTGCGCAAAACCTTTAAAAACGTATCGAACTATTTTATTTAATTCGCAGAAGTACCGCTCAAAAATTTGAAGTTTTCTTTCAAAACTGATTATTTTCATCCACTGCTGTATGTAGGATGAACGTTGAAAACTTTCCAAATTACACTTATACGCTTTTTAAGTTGCAGTCTTTTAGCAAATACAAAAAAATGTTGAACTTTTCTAACAAAATTTTTTATAAAAATGAAAAATATAAATGTACTTTAAAAAAAATCCAATTTTTGAGAATTGTTTCAAAATTTTGACTTTTTTCTAGTTATCGAATTGAGATAATTACAAAATTTTTTCCTTAGCATGATACAGAAAAATATAGAGAATTTCATCATATTTTTCAAAAAGTTTAACTAATTTTATTTTAAAAGCAATGCAAACATTTTTAAAATCGTTTCATATTTGTAAAAGTTACAAGTCCCAATATGTTTTTAGTTTTCGAGGTGGTCTATGCTTCAAGTACTCATTCAAGCCAAGAATATTATGAAAATTTAACTCTTTCTCTATCTTAAGTGTCCCTGATTTCATCAAAATCGGTTATACTATTTAAAAGATCCAGACTTATTGCCATTTATTTTTCTAATTGTCCCACTGTGCATTGCACATAAGATAGCCGATTAATTTAAGACCAAATACTTGCCTGCTCTCTTATTTCGTCAGGAAGAAGGCAAGGCCTTGCCGCCAACGATACGCTGTGTTAAATGGAATCGCACAAAAAAAAAAAATAAAAATGGATTTCAAGATGGTAATATTAATTAATGAAAATTAATTGGTCTTTATTAAAATTTCAATTATTTTTTAATTACATCAATTAAAGTGTTACTGAATTTTTTATATTAATATCATTGCACCAAACAGCTTCCACCATTAATAACACGAGTTTGAGTTAAAATATTTATTGTGTTTAGGTTTCAAATAAACCAAATAGTTAAGATACCACGAATTATGATGAAGTGTTTAGTGACACAGAAAATATGCATTCCATTCTGCTGGTGTCTAATTATAGTCCACAAACTCTGCTTTTGTACTGCCAAACAGAGATAACAAGGCAATTTAGGATTGCAAACTTGTTTATGATCCTTCGTACCAGATGTCAACTTACGACAGATGAATTTGGATCTCGTGGATCATACTCATAAATGTTTTGTTCTTGTTCGATATCAAGCGATCTTTACATACATTAGTATTTGTACAAAACTTTTGTACAGAATGCAGTAAAAAGCTCCAATACAATTTCATTTCTAAATATGTATATGTAAAACTTCAATTATCAGCGAAAGAAACATCTAGAAAAACACAACATAGCATAGCAATCTCACAAAACATTTAAAAAGTTTACTCACCAACTAATTTAATATATTCCCTGGCTCTTTTCTGAAGGCGAAGAAAATTTTCGTAAGACAGAAAAAAATAAAAATCAATTTCAATTATGAAATTGCTTATATTATTTAAAATTTTGTTTGATTTTGCCTCAATCGCCAAAATGATAATATTAATCAAGGGAAAATATATATATTTTATTTTTATACAAATGTCAATTAATTATTTTTAACCATATCAAGTTATTTTTATGTTTGAAATTTTACTTAAAATTAATTAAGGTATTATTGAATCCACCATGAAATTAGCTGATTCAGAAGAATATCCTAGAAAATAGAATACAATAAAAATTTAAAAGTTTGAACTAAAATATTTATTGACAAAGTACACATATAAATACATAAATAACATATGACGAATATATTGCAAATGAATGAAATGCGGGTAACCTCTGAATTGTATTCATTAAATTACGTATGTACTTGATAGCTTACTTGACCTTGTTTTCTACGGTTTACATTTTTCCTGGAGTAACCGTCGGGGCATATATATCGTTTTTCGGTACACATCTATCATAGTGTTCAGCGTCTGGACCGGTGCAAGTGCGACATTCTAGGTGACACTGTTTGTAAGTTTTCGCATGGAATTTATAAACACTGAAATAGTAAATATTTGTTTTCTATAGAATAACTTTAAATATACTTACTTGGTAATATTACGACAATCGGCAATACAAATACCGTTGTATTCCAAGTTTATACATTCCAAATATTGTCCATTGCCAAAACCCAATCAACCAGAATTATTGCACTGTTCTGAACACACTAGGCCCTCTTTTTCTATAAAGAAAATATAATATAAATATAATAAATATAAAGTATTTATAATTAGGCATCAGACAGTAGTATTCATCCCTTCAGAACACTGCAAGAAAGGAGGTGGGTGGCTGCGATAACGATCTACAAAACAACAATAATATTAATACTAGCCGGATAAACCAAACAATTTAATTGGTTTAATGCTAACTTCTTGAATCAAGAACGGGAACATCTGCAATGATACTAATATTATTAATTTACGAAAGTTCTCAACTCCACTACCAAAAAATCTTCCTTTGTATATGTAGTACGTATGGTTTCTTTAAACTCAAAAGAAGTACAAACATTTCGAGGAAATATGAAATACACGTTTTAAATTGTTTGATGTTATATAAAAATGTGTATATTTATTTCAAAATATTAAAATTTTTAATTTGAAATTTTAAAGAGTTGACAGTTTGAAAAACAAAAATTATTAATAATTAAAATATTAGTCAAGATAATTGTTAATATAATTAAATTTGAGTATCCCAATAAACCAAACAATATTATAACGACATCGATACGATATCATCTAGATTATGAAAATTATCACTAGTAACATTCATTTTCGAATCTATAATGATAGTTTTTACAGACTAAAGTGTACCTTTCCTCATGATACCGTTTTTCAATAAAATTATGATATCGTTTTTGATTAGATATCGACCATAATGACTATAATCATTATGGTCGATGTTTTGGTACGAAAACTATATCTTTTACATTTAGATATACTAAATATAATAAAGAACTAAAATCAGGTAAAATAAAAAAAAATCCCAAATAAATATAAAATATATAAAAATCATCATATAGACATATTTTTATGAAATTATAATCAATAACAATATTTGCAAGCATGATTTTCCTTTTTCGCAATTACGTACCTAAAATGTTTGGTTTCAGTATTAAAAAACTGTTAGTAAAAGATTTTTTGTATTTGATTGTCATCTTCCTTTTGTTTGTTGAAAATTTCTTAATTTTTATATTTTTATTTTGAAGTTTTTTCCAAATGTTTTTATATTTTTTTTTCTTTTATTGGAAACAATTATTTCGAAATTTCGATATCATAATAATATCGTTTTCTGCAATAAAACATAATATTATAACCGGCACCTAATATGATATTTTATTATAATTTAGTTTTTAGTTTTTTCGTTTGAATTCTTTTTCCGAACTGTCAATTTTTTGTCAATAATATTATAAACAACTATAAAAGCTATTATATTAATAAATAATGTAATTAAAGTTATAAATTAAAGGAAATAACAAATTAATTAAAAATTTTTTCAAATATTTTTGTGCGGATTAGCAATGCGAGGAGAAGATTTTCTGATGGTATAGTAAGTTATTTTCGAAGGGTCCCATAGTATTTTCTTTTCCCACTGGGTTTGTATTTTAAAAGTTTGTGTGCTTGCGTTACATTAAATGAATATTTGCTTTTGGCTTTGTCAATTTGTCACGTGTCATTGGTTTTTAGAAACTGTTTTGTGGCTGTTTACATTGAGTTTAACTCGTTCAAATAAAATTGCACGCTATTGTTTGTGTGCACAATATCATTTAAATAACACCATGCATTAAAGAAACAAAGACCATTTAAGAGACTAAAAATATTACACAGTACAGCAAAAATCAAAAATGCCTCTCACAAGAAAAATTCCATATACATTTGAAAATAGAAACATCCAGTTTCAAGTAACAAAATTTTTGGTTTTCACTTTATTACGATTTGAAAATAATTTTTAAGAACAAAATTAAAAATTTAGTTTTGAGTTTGGTGAGAAATCGAGCATGCAAAAGGAATTTCAAAGCAATTGTATTACAGAAAGGTTTTCTAATATTATCTCTAAAATTCACTTACCGAAAATAAAAACTATTCAACTTGACTACCATTACCTCTAAAATATTGTTACCCTAAAATACATTTACCGAAATAGCTCAAAATACCGTTACCATTAAAATATCGATATTGAAAGAATCAAATTTATAGAAAAATTGACTCCGATTTTCAATTAAATATGCACAGCATAATAAAAAAACATGTGATCATCCAAAAAAAGAATATTAATATATATATATATATTTCACAGAGTGAAAAACCCTTCCGCCGGGCCGAAAGCCAGCTTATTAATAAAAAAAATATTAAACAAAAAAATACTAAGTAAATATAATTTTCATCGAAAACAATTGGCACAAACGCAAAGATGAACTCATGGACATGCGATGATTAGCTATCTAGAATGGTTCCATTTAAAATTTTTGCTTGAAAAGACTTTAAATAAAAAAGATACACCGAATGTTGATGAAAATTGAATTTTTCGCTCTTTTTCCAAAATATAAAAAATGTTAGACTTTGACAGTGCACAAAAATAATGCAACCTAGACTAATGATTTTTTTTATGTCGATACTGAATTTTACCTATTTTTATTCGGTATCCAATTTTATTACAAAAAATTAATTTTCAAAATTCAATTATCTCCAATTTTAACGTGAGCTGGTTAAAAACAATTTACTGATATCTATGGGAAAAATATGAAAAAAACATATAGTCCTATCTCAATCCCCAGTTGATTTGCTTATTCTTCAGGAAGACGAAGAAGACAATGTTGACGATAGCAGTGAAGGAAGTTATTGTGAATAAAAATTTTTGATAGTCTATTTGTTATATAAAAATATTAAAATTAATTTAAAAACCTATTTTTTGTTTAATTTTTTCATGAAGTACCAATATTTCGGTAAGGGATTTGAGAGTTTTAGTTGAATTTAGGAAGACCATCTGTGTGAAAATTTAATAAAATAATGAATCGTTTCGAACGGTTTTGTATACTATGTTCCTAGATAAAAGCTATCACATATACTAAGTTATATTACTTAATCCTTAAAATTAAAAGAAATACATCCACTAATAAAAATAATTGAAATTAACGAACCAACGAACAGACAGAAAGAAAATTTTAGAATTCTAAAAACACACTTTTTTACTTACTAATAAATAAAATAATCAAACCTGGTCACTAAAGTACTGATATCATTTTTTCTTGAAGTAAGCGCAGTTTTTGACACATTTAATCCCAATATATAGACGGACAGATATTGCCATTTTGTTAAAAAAGTCATAGAATTCTAAAAATGCATTTTTGTACTAAATTTTATATTTAACGATGCTGCACGAATAATCGCCTAAGGGAAAATCGCCTAAAATCTATAAATGCCCAAAAGAAATAAGCAGCGAATTCAAATATTCTCAAAATGAAGACTATTGTATAATTTTGGATATTTTTTCACTTTTTGGGCAATTTTTCATTTTTTTAGGTGATTTTTGCATTGAGTCATTTTGCTAGCAGCCCAGTTTTGTGGGGAGGGTATTTTGCGTTTGTGCTGATGTTTGTAGCACCCCAAAATATTTGTCTAAAACCCAACTTAATGTAACAGTCCGTCAATGCAAACCTTGTAATCAAACTACAAGTCGCAATTTTAAATGAAATAAGCATACATATGTTTCATGGTCCAGGCCTATTGAAATTTTTTAAGATTGATCTATTATTTCACCCAGCCCCTATACAAATTTCCTCTCAGAATAGGTGTTTATCGAATTTTGGCATATATACGATTTATATAAACATTAATAGGTGAACGTATTAACAACTCTTTAGAAAATCACTTTAAAGGGCGTAAATCCCACAAAAATGATAGTATTGGGTTAATATTTGACACTAATCAGTGCTATATAAATAGGAACCACAGTGCCAAACATTATGAGGACCGGCCCTTAATTGACAATAGCTCCCTTATAAGGTCCACTTCTGGAAATCCCCCTAAAGTGCTTAAATAACATAATATAATGCATACGTATGTTTCATGGAAATATTCACTACGCTTGGAACAAGTATCGGTCCACAGTTGAACGAATTTTGAGCAACATACCCAATGATATAGGATATTATATGATCGGGTTTGATCGACTATATACTTTTAACTTGTTTCATATGAAATAGAATCCAAATTTGCATGGGAATATTTTGTTGGGTCTATTTTTGCAATATATTAAAAAAAAATATCTAAAACTAATGAGAACGAGAAAAAAAAGTTTTTATTTTTAAAAAAGTGTTAACTTTTTTTGGCAGTTTCTTTTTTGGAATTTAGCCCATTTTGACCTCTTTTAGCCTCTTTTTTCTCATCGACTGGCAACACTGGTCATGTCATTGATTTGTTAGTGTATATTTATATTTTAAGGAAAATGTATATTTTGTCATATTTTTCATAACAATGCATATTAATATATTTTTTATTTTTTCTATGCCAGCTGATCAAACGCGATTTAAAAAGTAAGCGAATATTTTGCTAACAGAAGATGCAAAATATTCGCAATTTCTGTTTTTTCTACACAACTATCTTATAAGATGAACTTTAAACTTATAAGATGAACTTTAAACTTAAACTTTTGAAAATTGCTAAAAAAAATAAATATTTTTTTTGTAAAATTGTTTCCTTTTAATGTTTTTTTTTTTTTACATTTAAAAAGCATTTTTATAAAATTGTGCTAAGAAGTGCGGATTTCTAAAACAAAAGGGATTTATTAGAATACGTGTTACCCTTATTTAAGATTTAACATAATATAAACAAAATGGTTACTCTCTTCTGCCGGCTTCATCTCACAGATTATATCAGCTTTAATCTCAGTTGTACACTTGGGGTTATATCATATAGCATTAATCTTTTAAAACATAGTTTTTCAGCCTGATTATTCATAATAGTTTTGAACAATTTACAAAAGGTTTTATTGAAGGTTAATAAGCATTTAATAAAATTGCATAAAATTTAAAAATTAAATTTTTGGTTAGAACAGATTGATAAAACAAATGTTGAGAAAAATGTTAGAATTTTTTTGCAGTTTTAATGCATTTTTAAAGTAATTTTGCATTTTTGGACAAACTATTTTATAACCATGCTTTATTTTTAGAAAACCGGATTTATAGCCCTCGGAGACAACTTTCACACAGACTTGAAAAAAAAATAATTTATTTTTTAAGTTAAGACTAAACAGACTTGTAATTTCCGCTAATTGTGTTGGATCTAATAAAAATGCATATGCTATAAAATATGTTTAAAGTGAAGATGCATAATAATGGACTCCTTTATTCATTAGTAAAGTACTCTAAACACTTCATTCGATTTTTAAGATGTTACTTATTTCCTAAAAATGAAGAAGTGCTATTGATTTTCTCCTAAAAGTGGAGTATTTGAATGTTGTTTTTGGTAGAATGTAGCAATTTTACAATTGTTTTCTTAATTGCAATCACAGTTCACGTTATTAAAAAATATGTGTATTGAAATGTAGATGCATAAGTAACACGAATTATTTACCAAAAATTATGAATTTTTATTCATGGTGGTACAAATTGCGAGATTGGGGTATATTAGGTTTGTCATTTCGTGTGTAACATATCGAAAATTCTGGGTCTTGGTAAAATTCTGAGTCGATTTAGCTATGTCCATACGTCTGTATGCTAAAAGCAGGATGGAGCTCGGGGAGACTACCTAGGAGGATGAAATTTAGCTTAAATATTTACCTCATATAAGGTTTGTTTGGTATTGAAAATGGGCAAAATCGGTTAGTAAAGAAAAAAGTTATGGGCCAAAAACTAGTAACACAGGCTGTCAGTTATAATTTCAGTTCATACTTTTCCAAATACTAGAGATACAAGGAATCCGTTGTAACTTGAGTTTTTACTTTTCGGCTGATATCTCTTAAACAAAAGCATGTACGACATCGAAAGTTTGTACAGATAGTTCGAGTATTGATAGAATCTCAGAAAACAAATATATATGTGATCCGCCCACTTAACCGTCCACCTCCCATACAATGAAAATTTGTACAAATAGTGCAAGGACCAATGTAAACTCGGTGTGCAATGGGAGGTGTGATTAATTAAGGACCGATATTCATAAAATTTGGTACACAGATTAATACTTATTTGCATTATTCATTAAAATATTGCTATATTTAAGGCATTTATGAGCTTCAAAACCCTATTCCGGGAAGACATTTCAATAGACTTCGTCCTTATACTAAAATAATTATTTGTGTCAATTTTTACATAAACGGTCAGCCAGCCAAATGGACGGACATCATCAACATCAGGAAGTGATTCTGAGTCGAATGATATACTCTAAGGTGGGGGTACGAAGATTTTTTCTGTGTGTTACAAACATCAACATAAACGCAAAATACCCCAACCTCCTATGATGGTGTAGGGTATAATAAAGAATAAATACAAACTAATTTATTTATTAAAAAGTCTGATTTTATATAAATATTATAGCATTATTTTTATCAAAGTCTCTTAATTCTTAAGCATGTCTGAAAATGATTTTAAATTAATACAAACAGAATGGAACCAACTTCTTCTCTTTATATCATGGGTTTTAATATATTATGAATAAAGTCATTTGTATGAGGTTAATAAATATAAAACTGTTTAATATCTTTTTTTGTACATTTAGCCAAAAATATAAATTTATTTTGCATAAGAACGTTAATGCTTAAAAATACAAAATATATTATGATACACAACTAACCATTCACAGTGACGCCAATCGAAAAAATTTTATTAATAATTCTGTATCTCTTAAACTACTGATCTGATCGAATTGAAATATAAGATTAAGTTCTAGAGGGGACCCAAGCTTTTAGAAAACTCATCTTTTAGTCACCCTGTGGTAATACGTGTCAAATTTGACAAAATCGTAACTTCTATTCGCAACTTCTTACAGCTAAAAGGACTTTATTTTGTTTTTCGTGAATAAGTCCTGATGTATATGAAGAAGATTTTTTAAATATTCAGTAATTTTAAATACATTCTGAAATAATATGATTAAACATTTTTTTGAGTCAGCACAAATCTTTCATTTTCTTCACAAAATTTTGTTAATAAATTTTTTTTTTCTTTACATATTTCAAAATACAAGGCTTCGTAAATGGCTAATAAAGAAATTTTGAATTGATTTAGATTTCCATCCTACATCCAGCTGTAATCAAAAATGGTCAATTTTGGATAAAAATTGCTTATTTATCAGTTATCAATACTCGACCAGAAACAAATGCAGGAGGGCAGATTTTATAAAAAAAAATCAACTTTTCAAAGACTTTTTTTAAATTGCACAAAACATGTAGTAGCATTACAAATTTACTATTACTTCTTATGTGTTGTATAAAATAGGTATCAATATTTCATTCCTTAATAATAATAAACTTTATCGATTATTACGAATATTAACTCGTTACAAAAACAACACGCACCAGTATAATTGTGTGTTACGTATACGCACATATGGAAATACACAATAATATACATATATAGTGAATTTAGTGAGTTTTCTAAAAAAACCTTTATAGACATGTTATATATCAGTGAATTGGTAAATAAGTTCATTTTTATATTCGTTCAATATTTTAACAGTTTTTGGAAAGTAGAAAGTTTTGCTTAAAAAAATATATATTATTATTTTGGTTTTTAATTTTTTTTATATTATTCGTATTTGAAAAATTACCAAAAATTGGTTCTTGGTATTATTTAAACGATTTTTTGAGGAGTGAAGAGTTAATGTTTATTTACATATCGCATAAGAAATGAAAGTAAAAGTACAAAGCTAATATGTCTTTTTGTGCAATTAACAAAAAAAAAAAGTTTTTTTTTAAATTTAACTTTTTTCATAAAATCTGTATACTTGCATTCGTTTATTGCCGGGCAGGAAGTGGTTTAGAACTAAGTCGATCTATATATATATCTCTTGATGCAATGGTAACAATAAACTTTAAAAAACTTGCGGTAAAAATTAAACTTTTTCTAAAATTCAACATTTTCTACTAATGCTGGACGAAGGGTGCTTGACTAAATCAATATAAAATTTCTTCGTTAACCAGTTACGAAGCCTTCTCTTTTGAAATATTTTAAAAAAGTTTTTTTTTTTGTTTTGAGAATAAACTTAAATAATTGTACTATATTTTTGAAAAAAAAAAAAACAAATTTTCATACTAATTTCAGAGTGCTGATTTTGAATATTTTTCTCGTCTAGACAGATTAAGATAATCAAAGCGCTTTCTCAGCATACTATTTCGGAATGTACGAGAAATTACAAAGTATTTTTAAAACTTTTCCCCTCATATAGCTCAGAACTTATTCACGAAAAGCAAAATGAATTCGAGGCAAAAAATCAAAAATCCAAGGGTAAATATCGTTTTAACTATAAGAGATAACTTAGGTAAGTAAACATATTTTTCTCTATCTAGCGAAGTACTTTATAGAAATATAAATATAAAAAGAATAATCTTTGAAATCAGACTTGATTTGCAGAAGTAACGATTTTTTTTTTAACTTTTATATACCCAAGGTGGTCATCTTTGACACCCTATATCTTATCTCATATTATCACAGAATGGCTGCAAGATGATGTTTCTACAACTTTCTAAATAATTTCAATTAGATCCGGCCTGTAGTTTAGGAGATACAAATTTATTGCCAAAAATTTCGCTATGAGCTTCATAAATAATAGTATAAAAATATAATAAATGTAAAAAGAACAAGCGCATGTCCTTTTTTTTGTCTTTTTTTTTTTTTTTTTTCTTCTTGAAATCCAGATTTCGAGTGAGAACGAGCGAGTATTTCGTATTTCGAAATTCGTTTTGTTTTTCATTTCCGTACTACAAAACAAAAACAAATCAAGTCAAATAAAGCAAGAAATAAAGCTAAAGTATAATTTTGTGTGTGAACGTCAATGCAAGTTTAAAAGAAAAAAATGCAAGTTTAAAAGACTTAATAAAAACATAATTGAAATTACACAAAAAATCAATTATTTCCCCGTAATTAATATTATCATTTTAATGATTGGAGCAAATTCAATAGAAATGTTGATTAATATAAGAAATTTTGTAATTGAAATCCATTTTTATTTTTTTATGTTTACAACTATTTGATAGCATGATTTACGGATAAATACAAAACAATCATGCCAAATTTTATTTCAGTACTAACTTTAATGGTATTTATAGACGTCAAAGTAATTTGCGAATAGGTATCATATTGATAGTATGATTTCAGAAAATATTTATATGTGGATTATGTAAAATAATGCACCGATTTTAACTATTTCCTATAGTCTTCGTCTAAAAAATGACTGTGCTAAAATACTAAATAATACTTAAAACTGCCACATATATTTCGAAATAAAAATTTACATAAACGCTGACAGAAAATTTCATAAATTTTTAATATCATAATGTTTTTAAAATTAATATAATTTCAGAATAATTTGTTACAAAATTATCAAATATTTAAGGATAATTTGACAATTTTAAGGTTATTTCTGACTTTAAAAGGTCTTCGTCTTGGCCTTTTATACATGCTCTTAGAAGCTACCGACAACCATATGTACTCTACGCGAACTATTCGCTGTTAATGGTCACAAAAATCTATTTTTTACATATATATCGATTATTATGCGTCGCACATGTTCTGATGCTATTTAAAATACTTTTTCTGAAAAATGTTTTATGTACCATTATATTATCTATTCACTTTACATCCCATAGTGCACTGAAGCTTAATTTGGAATACATATTTTTAAAATTTCTTTCGCTATTTAGAAATAAACCATACAAAAGGCCCAATTTGGGGTTTTTGGAGAAAATACAAATTTTTTAATTGTAATAATATATTTGTTTATAAAGATATCTTAATGAAATTTGCAGGAAATGTGGATCTTATTAATGTAAATAAAAGCGCGTTAACAAAATTTAAATCAGGGTAGGGTTTTCCTGAATTCCCAAAAAAACTAATCAAAATACCCAAAAATGGGATTTTTTACATTTTTGGCTATAGAATCCACATTTTTCCGAAGGCCCGTACATTTTGATTTAAAACTTTTAATAACATATTGAGGATTCTTAAAATATATTCTGTTTGTCGACTCGTGCTTTGGGATTTGAGAAAAATGGTCTAAAATCAAAACTTTCATATAAAATGAGTCGAATTCGGGAGGGTGTGTACCATGGCCAATTGAGTTATTCGGCTTGGTTTTTATCTTAAAGTCATCTCTGTGAAGTTGCTTTTCAGAGAAGTGCAAAATTATTATATACTGTTAAAGAAAATTTTATTTTAGATCAAAAAGAGTGTAGATACTTTTTCGGCTAAAAAAACACAAAAAGTCGTCTTTTTTGCAATTTTCATATTCAAAATCGTTTATTTTTGGACTCGGTAAAGATATCGACTTCAACTTTTTTTATTCAATAGATAATTTTGTTCTTTAACTAGATAGGAAAAAAGCTAATAAAATCGTTCGGAAATACTAGGATATATATGAAAAAAACTGGACCAAAAACATACAAAATTATGATGCTTAAAAATTCAAACGCAAATAACTCGAAAGCTATGCCTATACCTAATTTCGTGAAAATCCAACCAGCCGATCAGAAGTTGCAGATTTATTTCCAAAAAATTTCGATTCTGCCCCACTCTGCATTGTACGTTATGCATTTATGCCACATATATGATTGTAAAAATGTAAAACTTTTTTTTAGAACATTGGTTTATTGTAAATCTTCTAGTGTAAAATACTGGTCGTAAAATTAACATTTTGGTACATTTATAGACTGTAGAAAAGTTGGTTACTTTTATCATCACAAAAATTTTAAACCCAAATTTTAATGGACCACCCATTTTTTGCACTAGGTTTCCGCGATTGAGTCTAGATAGGGTAGTGTTCTGCTAAGTCTCATAAGTTAGTATCAATAAAATTCAGCTGCTACTACCTGCTATACTTCTTACCATAGCATTTTTAACAACTACTAGAAAAAAGGAATTTTTTAATATTTTTTAAAGTTCAACATATTTAAAGTATGGATTATAACATTGTAACATTAACGATGATATAATTAGTAAACGATCCACCAAGGAATATATTTTAGATATCTTAATACGCAGGATATAATTTTAGAATTTGTAGAAGTTATTATTTTCATATTCATATCTATATTTCGTGTCTTAAAAAAAAACTGAAAAAAGTTAACTTTGAACTGTAATAAAAACGAAACTACATCGAATTTGAAAATTTTGAAGAACTTCAAATTTTATATTGATGTAGCTCTTGTGTATATCGAATTTCGTCGAGATCGGATATGGTGAAGTTCTTCGGGTGCACAGTGGGGTCAAACGCAAATTTTTTGGTAATAAATCCGAATCTCCTAAACTACTGGTCGGATCAAATTGAAATGTATGGAAGAGTTGTAGAGGAGGACCTAAGCTTTCAGAAAAATCATCTTGTAGTCACCCTGTGGTAACACGAGATAAGCTACAGGGTGTCAAAGTTGACTACCTCGAGTATGTAAAAGTTAAAAAAAATCGTAACTTGTACAAATGAAGTCCGATTTTAAAGATTTTTATATTTCTGGAAAGTGCTTGGTAAGATAAAGAAAAAATAAGCTTACTCATCTAAGTTATCTCTTACAGTTAAAAAGATATTTACGCTTGAATTTTGAATTTTTGATTTTTTGGCTCGACTTTTTTTAAAAATATTTTTTTAAAAATATTAAAAATATTCTGTTATTTGCTACATATTTCAAAATAATATGCTGAAAGAATTTTTGGATTATCTCAATTCGTCTAGACGTGAAAAATATTCAAAGTCAGCACTCTGAAATTGGCATGAAAAATGGCTATTTTTTCACAAAAATATAGTACAATTCATTCACTTTTTTCTCAAAGTTCCGTTAATAAAAAAAATTTTTTCCTTATTAATTTCAAAAGATAAGGCTTCATAAATGGTTAATAAAGAAATTTTGAATTGATTTAAGTTTGCACCCTACACCCAGCATTGGCCGAAAATTGTCAATTTTAAAAAATAGTTTCATTTTTATCGATTAATAAAAAAAATGTCACGCGAGCTTTTTTCAATTTGGTACACATATTTTTTATAGAAATAGATTTAGAATGATTTAACACTAAACTGCTTCCCGCCCGGCCAAAAACGAATGCAGGAGTGGAGATTTTATGTTAAAAGTCAGTTTTTTAACGACTATTTTTAAAAGCATATCAGAAGCATATTAGCATAATATTTTTAATATTATTTCTTAAATCAAGCTTTCATTCCTAAAAAAATCAATAAAATAGCTCCAATAACCTATTTTTGGTAATTTTTCAAAAATAAATTTTTTTTTAAAAAATAGCTGAAAATCCAAAAAAATTTAATTTTTTTAATACAACTCCACTAATTTTGCAAACACTTTAAAAATGTTAAAAGAATATAAAAGCAGACTTATTTACCAATTCAACGATATATAAAATGTTGATATAGGTCATTTAATAATAGTAATATAATGGCCTCAAAACTACCAAGTTACGTCAAAAGTTGCAAAATTCACTATTTTGTTCCGTATTTCCATATGTGTGTATACGTAACATTTTAGTTTTCTAATGTATTATGTAGGTATATATTTGTTATTATAAAGTAGTAAATTCTTTATTTGAGTAATGTTTATTTAATTTGTTCTACATATTTACATACTTATTATACATATATCCCGTATATTTATTTTATTAAGAATTTATTATCGAAGATATTATTAGAGATTTTCTTGAAAATAATCAGAAACATCAAACGTTATCAAATTTTTAACTTCCTTAGCTTCGGAATCCTCTTTCTTTATTTCAAGAGTGATTTTTGGTAGCCATCGTGTTCTTATAGAATACATAACTGGATCTGATGATATTAATAAATATTCCATTAAGTCCATATTTTGCGCTATTTTCGAACATTTTCGGGTATTGAAAAGTCGGAAATGTTTAACATCTTTATTTCGGGCTTCCTGTGCTTCCTCTGTTAGCTCTCCCAATGGCAAAATACTATTTTCTATTATTTCTTTACCATGAGCCAATACTTTGTGAATTGTTGGAGTCATTGATTTCCAGGGGTATGTAATGTTAAGTAGTTCTTTAGTTTCGTAAGCAAAAATTTTAAATTTGTCCGCATTAATTTGTTTTTTGCTATTAATGGCTGCCAATATAATCTTAAAACGCTTCAAAATATTTAAGTCAATGCCTGTGATTGAAGATGTGAGTTCCGGATTTTCAATGAAACGTCTTGCTGTATTTCCATCATTTGAGCTTCCATAGCCATGTAGAGGTTTATCAATTATTAATCCGAGTTGTTCTATTGAATTATTTTCTTCTCCTCTTTTCGTAATTCGTGAAGTTCCAAATTGTTTTTTACTGTAGCATTTTCCTGCCCGGGAATATTTCTGTACTTCATATCATATACAAGATGTAAGCAGAACTCCAAAAATATTATCCTTGCGTGGAGTGGTGATATTCCAAATTTTAAAGAATTTTTATTAACAAGGACTTCAGAATTATCCTGAAATTGTGAACTTATTTTTCCACTTATATTACATTTCCATGTAGATGTTGTATCTGTTATAGCGTTTGCAATTTTTCCATCAATCATCGTTAATTGTTATTGAAATGTAACTTTAATAGTTCTGTTTGATACTTTTACATATATTGGGGGCAATGCTTTAATTTCTTTTTCCAATAGGTTGACAATGCTGTTTATTGTAACCGTGGTTTCTTTTGTGTAATCAAAAAGGATTGGACGGCACAAAAATTTGGAACCTGGATTTAAATTTATCCATATATCATCAAAAAGCGAGTCATTTCTTGTCGATGAGGAAGGCTTATTTAAGCGCATTCGAAGTGGTACCAGAGACGCTATAAACAGCGAGGAAAATTATTTCCAGAATTACTTCCATCCAGTTGTTTGTATTCCGAAAATCCTGATGTTCCATCGCAGCCCCATTTGAATATTAAAATAAGTTCAGAGTCTTTGGATTTTTCAATGTTATCATTGCTGAAGGTAGATATAATTCTAGAGGCAGTATTTTCAAGTAATTGCAATATATTAACTTTAGCACTTTTAACAGAAGCATTAACTGGGTGCTCCATAGGCTGTAAAATATTACTTTTCGCTTCTCTCGCTGATTTCCTACTGGGAAAGATATCATATCCTTTTTCGCTAACAGATTTCCTCAAAATCTCGTATTGGTTTCTTGATAATCCTAAATTTAATATTAGAGCTAAAGCATCTTCAGAGGTAAAGGACGATGTTGATTTCGGTGTCACTATGCTTTCGATTATCCGATGTAATCGATTGGGAGAAGCTGTTGGTAACACATCTATAACTTTTTCTACTTCCTTTGGTTGCGTACGTGTTACTAAAGCTTTAAATGTATCTTTTATTTCGGCATTCGTATGTAAATTTAGAATAGATTCCCGTTTGGTCCTCTTTGTTCTTAGCTGAACTTCATCGTAACTTTTTTTTGGTCGACCCTTTTTCTCCTTTCCGATGAAAATTGTTATTTCTCC
This sequence comes from Protocalliphora azurea, assembly GCA_932274085.1. Taxonomy (NCBI): domain Eukaryota; kingdom Metazoa; phylum Arthropoda; class Insecta; order Diptera; family Calliphoridae; genus Protocalliphora; species Protocalliphora azurea. Next base: position 117,584,607 of record OW026519.1, on the reverse strand, counting down.
CTCCAACCACTCTTCATTTTTCTTCTTGAACTTTGGTATTGACCAATCTGAAGCTTGCATCCTTTTTTCGTATGATTTATAAAAATTTTCGAGCTTTAAACTGTCTTCTGCAGTAAGAGTTAAACCAAAAGATACTACTGTATCAATGAGTTTTCTTATTTTTTTCTGGACGATTTATAATATCAGATAGATTATCCCAGATTGCTTTGCAAATAGAAAAGTGTTTTAATGTAATCTCCATAATGGCAAATTCACTAATAAATCTGCATATTTATAAGGATACTTATATATAGAAAAAGAATATTTATATCAGGTAAATGGTGACAGGCAAAAATGAATTAAAAAATTTAAATTTTTGCTCAAAACCCCCAATTTCATTCAGTTTATTTTTATGACCTGTAGTGTTAAACAGGTACGTCAAAAAATGTACCTATGCGATTGTAAAAAAAATAATTTTTGTTATAATACATTAATTAAGTAGCTAGGTAAATTATTTAAAAACTTAAAAAAATGTAATAAAAAACGAAGGAAAATATACTTATTTATGTACTTAGGTAATTTTAAAAACCTTTTCAGTAGAAAAAATTATGAACACTTTAAATAAATTCATTAATAAATATTATTATCTCGTAACAAAAATAAGCAATGCAGTTGAGTGTTACGTATACACACATATGGAAATACAGAACAAAATAGTGAATTTTGCAACTTTTGACGTTACTTGGTAGTTTTGAGGCCATTATATTACTATTATTAAATGACCTATATCAACATTTTATATATCGTTGAATTGGTAAATAAATCTATTTTTACATCCTTTTAACGTTTTTAAAGTATTTGAAAAATTAATGGAGTTGTATTAAAAAAATTAATTTTTTTTTTTTTTTGGGTTTTCAGCTATTTTTAAAAAAAAATTTATTTTTGAAAAATTACCAAAAATAGGTTATTGGAGCTATTTTATTGATTTTTTTAGGAATGAAAGTTTGATTTGGGTTTTATACATTACATAAGAAATAATATTAAAAATATTATGCTAATATGCTTTTAATATGCTTTTAAAAATAGTCGTTAAAAAAACTGACTTTTAACATAAAATCTCCACTCCTGCATTCGTTTTTGGCCGGGCGGGAAGCAGTTTAGTGTTAAATCATTCTAAATCTATTTCTATAAAAAATATGGGTACCAAATTGAAAAAAGCTCGCGTGAAATTTTTTTTATTAATCGATAAAAATGAAACTATTTTTTAAAATTGACAATTTTCGGCCAATGCTGGGTGTAGGGTGCAAACTTAAATCAATTCAAAATTTCTTTATTAACCATTTATGAAGCCTTATCTTTTGAAATTAATAAGGAAAAAATTTTTTTATTAACGGAACTTTGAGAAAAAAGTGAATGAATTGTACTATATTTTTGTAAAAAAATAGCCATTTTTCATGCCAATTTCAGAGTGCTAACTTTTAATATTTTTCACGTCTAGACGAATTGAGATAATCCAAAAATTCTTTCAGCATATTATTTTGAAATATGTTGCAAATTACAGAATATTTTTAAAAAATTTTTACCTCATATAACTCCGGACTTATTCTCGAAAAACGAAAGAAAGTCGAGCCAAAAAATCAAAAATTCAAAATTCAAGCGTAAATATCTTTTTAACTGTAAGAGATAACTTAGATGAGTAAGCTTATTTTTTCTTTATCTTACCAAGCACTTTCCAGAAATATAAAAATCTTTAAAATCGGACTTCATTTGTACAAGTTACGATTTTTTTTAACTTTTACATACTCGAGGTAGTCAACTTTGACACCCTGTAGCTTATCTCGTGTTATCACAGGGTGACTACAAGATGATTTTTCTGAAAGCTTAGGTCCTCCTCTACAACTCTTCCATACATTTCAATTTGATCCGACCAGTAGTTTAGGAGATTCAGATTTATTACCAAAAAATTTGCGTTTGACCCCACTGTGGGGTGTTTGAAATTTTTTTTTTTTTTTTTTTGTTTTCTCCCTAATATAAATGCAATACATATAAAAATCAGTTTCTTATTTATTGTTATAGGTTGTTGTTATAGGTACATTTATATATTTATATTTCATATTTTTCATATTTCTCCGCCTTTGTGGTTTATTAAATTTATTTAAAATTGTCTGCCCTCGGAAAATACTCAATTTTATTACAACTCCTTCCGCATAGCAAAATGAACGAATGCATTTTTTAAATATGTTCGTTACAAACGAGGCAAATCTAATAAAATTATATTTTACGTCGGGGGTTTAAAAAATAAAATAGGAACACAAAAATGAAATTACAAAAAAAAAAAAAAAAAACTGTGTAATAAGAATTTAATAATGTTTGTGTTTATATTAGGGCTGTTACTTGTTATAAATACATTCGATCATAAAAAACGAAATAAATATCACGTATACGCGTGGTATTTTCAGTACATAATCACATTAACAAAATAAAATTCTCTTTATACTAGATGCCTGCCTACACACACATTGATTAAATTAAACTTTTAACATAATATCACTTTTATTATAATTAAAAATATCTGCGTAGAAATAAAATCAAAATTTCCGCTTTTCTTTTTAATTTCTTGACAAAATGTAATTTAACACATATCTTATTGTTGTGTTGATTATAAAGACACAAGAAAAAGAAAAGGAATAAAAAATGCAGATGTATTTGAAAAGATATATATTTATGTATTCATTTACAAAATGCCTTGTATAAAAAGACAAAAAATTTCAAACTTTGAACTCACACTTTGGGTTTTTTTTATTCTTCATTCTTGAAAAGACAGAAACAAAATATAACAATAAATAACAAGTGAATTTCAAAAAATACGAAAAAGTTCTTTACATTTTTATTAAGACGAAGAATTCAATGAATGAGGAAAGGAAGTAGAGTGAGAAAGGAAAAATATAAATAAATTGCAATGCGTAAGTGGAGCATATTTTCTAAGGTCTAAAGTGTAAATTCGTCAACTCCGCACAGAAGGGTCGGCTTTAATAAAATTTGGAAAAAAGTTAATATTGAATTCTTCATGTCAATTATGGACTGATCTTCGTAACAATTCTCACAATTATTTATATTTTATTTAAATCGTGATTAAGTTTAGTCATTTATAAGCTTAACACCACATTTCGGAGGAATATTGTATGGGAGTTAGGGGATAAAATGGACCTAACTCAAAAACTTTCAATCGACTTTGTTTACATACCAAAGTAAATCTTCAAGTCAAATTTTATTACGATATTTTAAATATTTCAACCTGTGCAAGGTTTACATTGACAAACACCCAGTCAAACGGAAGGACGGACATTATCTCGACTCAGTAAGTGCTTTTAAATCAAGCGGTACAATTGAGTGTTGGACTAATTTGCATATGCATTGCAAACATCAACATAAACACATATTGTCCAAATCTGGTGTAGTAAGTTATAAAAATTCGCATTCATACAATATAAAATATTTTGTTTTTCAAATTTAAAAGAAAAATTGCATTAAATGCAAACAACTTTTTCTTACTTCGACATCTTAAGACTTCCTCTTTTCATTGATGCAGAATGCTTGTGCTAAAACTTGCTAGTTTAGCTAATACCAAGTTTTGTTCAGGTCTACCCCACTGTACAATGTGCTAACAAAAATGAAAACAAAAACACCAACAAAGCTAGCAATAGTTAAGGAATCGATGAAAAGGTAGAGCTAAAAGGTTTGTTGCTAAAAATAATAATCTAAATTAAAAGTAGCTGGTAAAACATCTGAAAATGAAGAAATGAATATTTTATTAATGGATAAATGATTTCGTCATGGCTTTTGTGTAAAACTTATTCATAATTTATTGAATTCACAATAATTTCTAAATAAACAATTTATATTTTTAACATCACAATCCTTAGATTAAATTCTAAAAAAAAAAACCAAAACTTCTCTAACAATCCCAGTCAAAGAAGCAAACCTTAAAGTTTAAAAACGTCCTTCTCCATCTCGTCATGCGTGAATATTGAAATAAAATAACTTACATTGGTTTTTTCTTAATAAAGCAAAAAAGAATACACTAAAGGTTCTTAAAATGATCCAAAAACTTCTCTAACAACCCCAGCCAAAGGAACAAATCTTAAAGATAAAAAAACGTCCTTCTGCATCTTGTCATACTTGAATATTGAAACAAAATAATTTACGTTGGTTTTTCATAATAAAGCAAAAAAGAATGCACAAATTCTAAATACAAATAAACATTATTTCTGTAAGAGTATTTCTTTTATTCATTCACTCACTTCATTCATTTATATTTCTTCTTATTATTTCTTCAACCGTTCTTCAAGTTGTTGATGAAATTGAAAGCGTCGGGGAATGAGGACAAGAACTAAAGCAGCGCACTTTGGGGTAGAAATACCAAAAATCATGCTTAATTCAGGGAAGAAGTAAAGCCCATAATTTATAATTTTGTTGTAATAATTAGGTAAGTAGTACGTCAAACAAATACTTTCTGAATTTACAAATATTTTTTTTTAGCCAAAACCACTGTCCGTTTATACATTAATAACCAATATTTGAGTTAATCTGTAGGTCGCCATTATAAAGATAACGTAATGAAACTTGGTATGTGAGCTTTTCTTGGGCCAATACCAATTGGTCGCAATCGGACCATTATTTCACTTAGCCCATATAAAGTTTTTCGGGGAAAAGGGGCAAACGCTTATTTTTGTGCATTAAAGTGATTTAATAATTTAAAACTTGGCCGACTACAACTTACTTAATCCTTTTGAATATTTCTGTAGAAATCTATATAGATAACATTTTATATAAAGCAAATAAATTATTTGAATTAACTTTAATATTAAATGTATAATAATTTAATTTTTGTTCACAAAACAAGCATATTTTCATTAGATTTTTTGGAGAATATTCGTTTTCTTCCAAATCGCAAACTATCCGCAAAATGTTTTTTTTATTTCCATACTACACATATTAACTAAAAATGCAATTTTTTATTTTCACAAAAATTCGTCTAAAAGCTTTTTGAATTTGTATATAAAAGTAAAAAAGTAGACCGATATTACAAAAAAAAATATTTTTCCAAAAAAAATGCGTAATTATATTTCTAAATTCCTAGACTTAATAACTCAATTATAAATAACTAAAAAAAATTAAAAAAAAAATGTAAATTTGGCTGCGCACAATACGAAGAATGAAAAAAATGAGAGAATTTTTTTTTAACAGATAATGATGCTTTATCTATTTTTTTTTTTATTTTTATCAATTACTTTTCCAAAATGTTAATTTTTAATGCTAATCACCATTTTTCTCAATTTCACCCCTTTGTGCAGCGGTATTCGATGCTTTTAATTAAAAATACAAAAACTTAGGGGATATTGTTAAGCGTATAAATTTGCAATACGTGTGTGTTAACAAGTGTTCGTGTTTTGTATAGCATACAGATGTGCGTTTATAGGAGGTCAACTTGAAAAGATCTTTAAAATTTGTAAATATAAAATTGTCATTGAGTGAAAATTTAAGAATAACGCACCAGCAAGAAATCCATATCAAAGAAATCATTATCAAAGATTTTCGATTATATATATATATATATATATATATAATATATATATATATATATATTATGGCTCTTTAAAATTAAGTTGTATAAACATAAAGCATGTGATTAACGCGAACTGTAAAATCAGTTCGTTAACTGTAAACTGCAAAATCAGTAAGTTAATTACTTATAGCGATTTTAAGTTGAACATGTAAAAATGTTTACAAACCGGAAGTTTATGTATAATTCTGGTAAAAATTATTCGCAGTGTCAAACCTACTGAGTAATTTAAATAAAATGTATGATATTTTCAATAATTGATGGTATTGGCTTTAGGGTTTTCTAGTTTATACTCAAAATCGTGAATTTTAAAAACCTTGCGAATAATGGGATTCGAATATAAGTTATTTCTCCATATACACGAAAATATATTTTATTAGATTTTATTACAAAGAGATACTATTTAATATTGTTATTCTATTGATCCACATTTATATTTCCATTAAGCATTATTAACAAAACCTAATTATACAAATTATGGTAAATTTCGTGCCGTTTGCAAAATTTATTTTAACAAATGTTTACCGTTTTCAAATACCAATGACATTGGACTTAAATTTATGATCTCGACCAATGATATTTATCGCCGTTCAACATCTATATGTTTCAGGCTTATACAAATTTCACTTTGTAATATAAAAATAAAAAAGATGCAATTTTTGCGTAATTTTCAAAGAGCCTATAAAATATTTTTATTAAGTTTGTTTTTAATGCTCCTTTGCAAAAAACTGATTTTTTCAAAAATGTTCGCTCTTGTTACCAAATTTTGAGACTATCAAATGAGTTGACTATTTCGAGCAATTGCAATAAGTACCAAGAACTGTTTAAAAATTTTTATTCCGTTGTGGCGCGCCCAAAACACCAAAAATTTTTAAAAATTAAAAAATTTTGTCATCAAAACTTTACTACCCTATATGTTTATCCTCATGGTTCGATTATTTTGTATAAGATCGAAAAAAAAATTTAATTCTCATAGTTTCAAGCCTTGTGAGTTCAGATCAGTAACTAGTTTTAAGATGTTTATACCTCAAAATATTACGTCTGAATGTTTCAATTTACGTAAGGTATTTTACAAAAATCTTGATTTCTCGAGAATGAAAACATATTTTAAAAATATGTTTTGCTGATTACATGTTAGTCGAGATGTATCTATTGCATGTTGTTTTTTTTTAGTTCTTTATCGAAAACTGTATTTTGGAGGTATTTTAAAAATGGTATAGCTCACGTGAATGAAATAATTGAACCAAATTATTTTGAGGATTAGTTTATAACATATCAATCTTTCATTTTAAGGGGTACAATTGCAATATTTTATATCTTTATATAATTAGATGTACTTTAATAAACATATTTATATTTGGATTAACAATATTTTATATTGGTTAGATAGATAAATAGATAGATAGATAGATAGATAGATAGATATATAGATAGAGAGATAGAAGATAGAGAAGGTTGACGTGATACCAAATGTGCCACACCTCCATGGCTTGTGAGCAACTCCATGCTTGTTATAGCTCCAAAATACTGGTAGACGCGGATTCTTTCCTCTACCTCCACTTTAAAACATTCGGGATAAGACATTCTCAAGATATCATCGATGGAGCCATAGGTCCGTTCAAACCTTTAAATACTATTTCGGTATTTCCTGCGAACATGTCCGTCTATCAGCGATGGGTCCTTCTTAGCCGACTTATTTAGTGCAACTATGGAGGCCCTAACGCCGTTTTTCGCTTTTTCAAACTCGTTTGACTGTCGGTTTCGGCCTGCTCATCCATTGGATGCTCTACCGCTACCTACCGAACAATTGTTTTGGCCAAAGGCCTGGACATGAATGATGCCCCCGTCGAGCTCTCCTGCTTCATATCCAGTGTCATCGTAGTGGTTGCAGTTCCATGCTCTTTTCTCCTTGATCTTAAAAGTGCATGATACCTGTTTATTTCGTCCGCGGGAAACGTATGGCACCAAGACCGTACCCAGTGCCAGAGAATGCATTCATTTTGGCAGAATCACCAATTAGAATACATCAATTGCACCACATCCAGTCCAGCAAGCCAATCCGTTTCCAAGACCGGGTGTGATGCAATGGATACATTAACGCCGGCAAAGGGAGAGGACCCAGCACCGTACAAGTAAAGACTCCGTACGGAATTTTATATTGGTTAATAATATTGATTTACAGTTTAAAAGATCTTCCTTTATAATGTATACCATCGTCAATTGGTCTCTATATAGTCTTCATGATCACGATGCCAGTATCCTTATAACCAATAAATTGCTAGGTGCTAACCTCGTTATAACTAGTATGCGATAAGTAATACATGAATTCGCTGTTTTTATTTACTTGTTTTTTTTAGAAGAATGTATAAACAACGTGTTCTCTAAGTATTAGAATCGAATATAAAATACAAAACCTTAAGGCATGTTTGCATTTTTTATTTTTCTTTTTTTTTTGTGTGTTTGGTAAGTAAGACAGAAGTCCTGCAAACATTTAAAGGATATCAATATAGCCAATCGTATAAATATTATCTCTTAGTCACTTCTAGATGACAATCGGAAAGCATAATTAATTTACGAATACAAAATACACATACCTCTCCATATCTTGTTTGTCTTCCAAAACAGTTCCAGAGGGAATACTTTTTGCTAACAGAAGATAATTTTAGTACAGTTTGTCGACACTTCCTAATAATTTTAACATTAGCAAATGTTTGCTGTGTTATAAAAATGCCTTTCACCACCAGCACATACACGCGTACTCATATACTAAGTAATAACAATATTGACTGCACTGACAAAAACACAAACTAATCCTCTTACACTTATCATCAACAACGCACAGTGGAAAATATGAATCTTTATCGTATCTAAAATCAACAACTTTTTTCTTTGTATAATGTTCTGTAATCAACAGTCTAAACTTTATTAGACTGTTGTATATATATATATATATATATATATATATATATATATATATATATATATATATATTATTTCCTTTGAATAATTATCGAAATCGTATATAGGGTCTACTTTATCGAATGGTACTAATGGTAAAAATTTTGATTATTTGTAAAATTTGTGGAAACAATTAAAAATATATAAATATATTCAAAAATCTTTTTCGAGGTTATTCGACTCTTTTGAATGCTGTGGATGCGATCGCGAAAAGTCGTAGCTAAATTTAAGAACTGAAGAAGAAATGAGTCTTTAATCCACCCAAAATAGGTTTTACCTGGACAATACAGAGCAACTAGTTAAAATCCATAACCTTACCTTTCAAAAGTTATATACTTTTCAGCTATTAATATTTTGCAAAAATCAACATACTACTATAAGCATATAGATATCCTAATTAATAATTGGAATTATCTCTTTCAGAAATAGTACAACACTGATATCTAATAAAATGAAATGCAAAAAAAATTGATGTTTTTATTAGTGTACCAAAAAACATTTAAATTTTACAATCCAACATACCAAAGTTCAGATATTATTTTAGGTTACTTCTTGCAGCTTTACTTTAAAAAGCTGTGCATGCTACTAAAGTACGATGTCTCCACTTTACGCTAATATATATTTTATATAAGAAATCAGAAATTTGCAAATACCATTTTAGCTTCGAAGCGCTATAATATTTTCCACAGTGCAACGTCTCGCTTCTTACTTTTCGTATAAACAAAAGCTATGTTAGCTAAAAGTAAGTACTCATACTACCAAAATAAATTCTAATAAAAAACAAAAAATTAATATAAATTAAAAACATTGAAAAGAAACCAAATTATACGTTATAAATCTTAAATTGGAATAAAAACGCATTTAGGAACAAAGCAGTAGCGCGCTTTAGTCAACCATTCAATCACACATTAAATCACAATTAAAGCAAAAGTAATCAAAACGGAAGTGAAATTCCCATGGAAATAAAATGCTGAAAAAATGGTGATTTCACCATATTTGCAGACATTGTTGAAATTGTAATTTAATTAGGAACTTACTTATGTTCCTATATTTCATTTCTTGTTAAATCTTAAAAATAAATTTCAATTAGCTTGGACCAAAAATATGTTGCCTTAAATACAAACTACTTTTATTGACAATTCAGTTACTTTATATCAAATGGAAAGCTACTGTTTAGTTATATGAAAAGTTTACTTATTTTAATTATATTAAAAATACATAGGGAGATGTTAGAATAAACCTCATAAAATTTAAACCTTGGATGCAGAGAAAAATTGTGGGTGTGATGATCATAATCTAAGAGCAAGATAATATAACTGAATTATATGCTTGCTGTAAAAATCGCAATAATCCATCTTTTCTGAAACAATAAGTATATAAAACAATAAGAAACAATAAGTATATAAGTATTAAAAAAAATATTTAGAAATTATTCCTTTCAATAACTATTATATGTTTCATTAAGAAAATTACATAATACTTAAGTAGTATTTCATGTCATATAACCCAAACCTTGTCTATTTGTTCTTATTCATACCAAATCTAAATAAGAATTACAATAAAGTTGGTTTTTTGTTATGGCAAACATTTAGCATAAAATAGTTAGGGAAAACATGATATAGTTGAAAACTAAACATTTTAGAAAACAAAATATGATTGGAAACAAATAAATTAATTTTTTGTAACCATAAAATGCTCACGTGTAAAAAGTTAACATAATATGTGATTTGTAACATTTTATAGTTATATGTTGCATAATTATCATACTTTGTTTCTGCTAAAAATGTAATATATTTGGGTCAATCATATTAAAATATTTAATTGGGGTAACCATAATATAACAAAACTTAAACATAACTATTATCATGAACACAACATTATTGTCTGGGAACATAATATTGTTGTTGTAGTAATACCGCAAACCATGTTTTTTCTACGTGTGTGGTTTTAAGAACCAGTATTTATGCCGTAAATAATTTTTATAAATTTGCACATATGTTATAGAGGTTACAAGTTGAAATTTTCTAAAAAATATTAAAAATAAGCTTGAACAAATCAAGTCGAATATAGCTTGTTCTCATTTATAGTTCATTATACTATAATTAATATTTAGTTTGTATATCGGATACTACTTCTCTACACAATTTTGTATATTTATGAGAAATTTACTGACACAAAATCTTAAGATATTCAATGTAATAGTTATTTAGATACTCTCCTAGACCTATCCATAACATTTTCATATCAATTGCGGAACTTGATAAGAAAATTTTAAAATATTAAGTCTTTTACTGTAATAGTTTTTTAGATATGATATTTTTAAACCGATTTTGGTGCTTATAAAACCACTCTATTCGACATTCGATAAATGAAAATTTTGAAAAAAGCCGATAGTATTTAAACCAAAAAATTTAAGGATTTTAAACCAGTTCGAAAGCCGGGTCAATCGCTCTAATTATCGTTCCTAGAACCAATAAGATGTTTTTTGAAATCAAGTTCAAAATCTTCCTATTTGTTTCTTAAGGAAAATTAAATATAAAAGCTTAATCTGTTTTCTTTATTTCTTCCAAAACAAAATTATAAATAAAAATGATTTAAATTTTATACTATAATCTAAATTTAAAGTGATATTTATGTGTATATTTGATTTAATATTTGTGATTGCAAAACGACCTATAACCAATTACTTTTTATAATTCAAATATGAAAAAAATATTGATTTGTTTTTGATAAATTAAACAAAAAATTAGACAACAAGGGAAAATAAACAACAGTTTTATTTATTATCTTATCATTTCTTTTTTTACGTAAAACTTTTTTCAATTTTGTTTACGAAATTCATATAAATTTTTGAAAAATATGGTAATATTTTTTGTGAGAAAATAAAAGCAACAAAAAAAAATTGAAAGAATTTAATATAAAATTTATTTTTTAACCGAGCTGCATTGCGCATTTTTCATACAAATTTGTATGGAAATTTTCGGACCGGGATTGTTGTGTTTATACATTTATTCGCTTTATTTCAAAAAGATCTATATAGAATTTTATGAAAATATTAAAAACGAGTAATAATTTGCAGTCGCACAGTTGATCTAAAACGATTTTTTTTTTTAATAATTCTGTAACTCGTGAACCGTTGGAAATATCTCAATAAAATTTAACCTGGCCAGAGACGAGGTGTTTTCAAGTTGATTTGAAGGAGCACAGATTTCTAGCGGGTCAGGGGGAGGATTAGGTATACCTCCAAAGCCAAAATCGCCAAAAATTAATTTATTATTTGCGAGAAAAGAAATTTATATATAGATAGCCCTAGCAAATCCCTACAAAAAATACGCTTACATCTGTAGATTTTCCAACCATGTATCTCTTTTATTTTATTGGCCCTTAATTTTTTAAATATCCATCGGATTTCCTGCAAAATTCTAAATAATATTGCTGTAAAAACCATATAAATATGCAGATTTGGTAAAATTTTTTATTGATCTGAAGTTGGAATCTTAAAAGAATTTCATATTTTTCGGGTTATTTTCAAAAAAGGTTTTAATATTTTTCTACTTGTAAAATATATTTTTTTTCCTGCCCATATAATTTTTTAGAGATTTCAAAATGAATCTTAATGTAGATGCGTGTACAGTAAAAGGCGCGTAATACAACGGTCTTCCCATAAGCTCTATCCAAAATTTATCAATGTTCCAAGATTTTTTTTAAATTTGTTTGTAAAATTCTCAAATCCCAAAGCTGGGATTAAACAAAAATTGTATTAATTAAGTACCTCCATATATTAGATAAATGCACAAAAAGTATTTTCTGATGGACGCTTCTTGTTACGACACTGCTCAGTGGTGCAGAATCGAAATTTTTGGAAATAAATCTGTAACTTCTGATCGGCTGGTGGGATTTTCTTGAAATTTGGTATACGCGGAGCAGAGGAGTGTACAATGTTAACTTTGGAAGACGGCCACAACAAACCCTTTTTAATCGCTTACCAAATTTTTCTTTCTCGTCCGATTTCAAATATTTTTATATATTGGATAAGCTTAATTTGGAATACATATTTTTAAAATTTCTTTCGCTATTTAGAAATAAATCAAACAAAAGGCCCAATTTGGGGTTTTTGGAGAAAATTCAAATTTTTTAATTGTAATAACATATTTTTTTATAAAGATATCTTAATGAAATTTGCAGGAAATGTGGATCTTATTAATATAAGTAAAAGCACGTTAGCCAAATTTCAATCAAGGGTAGGGTTTTCCTGAATTCCCAAAAAACTAATGAAAATTCTCAAAAATGGGATTTTTTACATTTTTGGCTATAAAATCCACATTTTTCCGAAGTTTCGTAGATTTTGATTTAAAACTTTTAATAACATATTGAAAATTCTTAAAATATATTCCGCTTGTCGATTCGTGCTTTGGGATTTGAGAAAATATGGTCTAAAATCAAAACTTTCATATAAAATGGGTCGAATTCGGGAGGGTGTGTACTATGACCAATTGAGTTATTAGGCTTGTGTTTTATCTTAAAGTCATGTCTGTGAAGTTACATTTCAGAAAAGTGCAAAATTATTATATATTGCTAAAGGAAATTTTATTTTAGATAAAAAGAGTGTAGATACTTTTTCGGCTAAAAAAAACACACGTCTTTTTTGCAATTTTAAAATTCAAAATCGTTTATTTTTGGACTCGGTAAAGATATCGACTTAAAACTTTTTCATTCAATAGATAATTGTGTCTTTTAACTAGTTAAGAAAAAAAACTAATAAAATTGGTCGGAAATACTAGGATATATATGAAAAAAGCTGGACCAAGAGCTTGCAAAATTATGGTGTTTAAAAATTCAAATGCAAATAACGCGGACGAGAAAAAAAAATTTGGCAAGTGATTAAAATTTTTTTATGTCAGAGGTACCTAACTTTGTGCCCCCTTAGCTCCGCCCCTGAGGGGTTTGTTGTGCCTCGCTTCCAACCTAAACATTGCACGCTCCTCTGCTACGCCTATACCAAATTTAATGAAAATTCAACCAGCCGATCAGAAGTTCTGTAACTTTATTTCCAAAAAATTCCGATTCTGTCCAACTGTGCTGTATATACTGCGTTTTGGATGCCGATTAATTTTTTACATGCAAGAAAATATATTTGGCTCGGTTGAGATTTAGTGTGTCGTCTTACTAGCTACACTACAACCGAATTGTATTTCGATGCGTTAAAAAGTGGTTTCCACATAGAGATATAAGTTGGGAGTTTTCGATTTTAATACTCAGTTTTTGTGATATATAGTAAATGTCTCAATAGAATAAAAAAATCAATCGAATAGCTGCCTCTGAAACCGATTCATAACGCTTCATAAAACTAGTTTTGAATGTTACAATTTCGAACAAAAAACATTGATTAAAAAACTGGTTCTAGAACCATTCCATATAATAACTACCGGATGGATAATACTTCTACAGTTCTGGAGGTTACAATTTCAAACAAAAATCATTGGTCGTAACGCCAAACTAGAAAGGATTCAGGCTATTTTTATGCGTTCTAGAACTAGTAGAACTAATAAAATTTTTTCTGGGAGTAAGCGATTTAAATTTTAATAAAATGCATGGAAATATTCATGCATACGTGTTTTTAAGAATGTAAACTGTTAAATTTTGATTCCTTTATTTTGGATTTTACCTCAAACAAAGATACAAGTTTACTTTGAGAATTTCTTTTTTTTATTTTTTGCGGTAATAATCATAATATAAAATTCCTATAAATCTATGCACAGTACGCACTTCAAAACTTTTACCATGTCCTATTGAATTGAAATTTTCGTAGTATTAAAATACTTATTATGGTTGAACTTTTTCATTATAATTAGATTTAGTTTTGGTCCATAAATTCTAACCTAAATGATTGTCCACCTTGATGTTTTATAAAAGTAGGAAGGAGCGCTATGTATGTCAACGTTATATAATAAAAAAAACATAAAAACATTTTTTTTTTTTTTTTTTTTTTTTTTTGAGATATAGCGGTTTCATGATTATATGCCCAACTTTGACCTTTGAATTTTTGATAAAAAATAACTAAATATTGTTGTCTAAAATATTAAACTAGAGATCTGCAATCTATATTTTAGAAATTATTACCAAGTAAACAATTAAAACTTTTTAAATTTAATTCAATTTTCAAAACGTTAAATTTTTGGACCAGAAAGGACCCTGAGTCTGAAAGTTTATACATAAAAAATACTTCATATAACCAATATTTGCAGTGAATTTCATTGAAATCGGAGATGTCAAAACCGAAAATGGATGTTTTCTGTCCGTTTTTATACAGAATAACTCTTTTATATAATCTTTACATACCTCTTTTTGGTTTAGTTATTGACTAGTTCAAAAATTTTTTTATGAATGGTTTCATATTCTAATAAAATTTTGAAGATAAATTCAAAGAAAACTGGCAAAAAAAGGTTTTTAAAAGTAGTTATGTGAAATTTTACACATAACTCATTTTATATATCACTAACACATAGCTATGTTTGCTAACTTCTAAACCAATCAAGATATATTATTACGCAATGAAAAAATAAAAATGAAAATTGTCACATAACTGATCACTTCGGAGCATTGACGATATATAAGTTTTAATACAAATAGTTTCAATACAATTGTGGAAAAATACACATAGTACATTTCATCGATGCGCCAACTATATGAAAACCAAATGTTTTTGAATAATTTAAAATATCACTTTTGTATGGAATTTTTGCCAAAACTTAATATTAAACGCTTGTTTTTTTTTACAATGAACAAACAATTCGGTTAGACAATTTATGCGAAAAACAATAAATAAATTTCAAAATTATTTGCAGTTTTCCATACAATTCATCGAAACAAATTTTTCGTTCGTTTTATAAAAACAGGGGGTAAATAGTGTTTTTACAATAATGTAAACTTTTCATTGAAGTATTAAAAACAGTAGTATTTTTGCTATACGATTTTAAAACAATGTGAACATTCAATTTCCGCTTTTCCCGGAAGAATATAAACAAATATCAGGGATTCCCTATGACATTTTGCCGGGAAATCCCGGGAATTCCCCAGGACCCCACATTCTAGTCACAACTATAAACGCACGTTATTTGCGCAAATTTCAGAAGATATAAAAGTCGTAAAGTAATGAAATTTTGATATATATTAAATGAGTTGAAATTAAATATATTCCGATTAAAAATATTTTTCTATTTTAGATTTTTCTACCCTTTTTGAGGAATAATTTAATTTCGCAGTACTAAAAACTATAAACGCACTTAAGTGAAATCTTAATAATTTATAAAACTGAATGAACAAAATATACAAATTATATAAATTAATAATGGGTATGACTAGTCTAAACTTTAGTTGATTGAAAAATTCTCTCTAGGCACTTCTTCATCAATTTTATGCTCAATTTCTTGCTGACGAAAGTCTTCGAATTAATTAATACTGCTTTTACATACAATTTTTTTTCAAATTTATAGTTTTCTGGTTAAATCCAGTGCTGCAATATTCCTCAGATACTTACAATAGAGTTTTCTTACAAAAACCATTCTGGGCAGCCAAAAATGTTTTAACGATATTTCAGATGAATTTTAGGAACTTCGAAAATTATCCATGAAAAGACGAAACCTCTCTTTTATATTGCCCCTTGAGCTATTTGTACAAAAGTTCGTTGGCGTACATGCTTTATTTAGAAGAGATATTGTTGAAAAAGTATGATTTAGAGTTACGACGGAAACATGTTTTTTTAGTATTTGGCCCACAACATGTTCGTTTACTAAGCGATTTTGCTCATTTTCAATACCAAACAAACCTTATATAAGAAAAATATTTCAGCAAAATTTCGTTCCCTCTGAGCACCATCCCAAGACAAGATCGTCTTATATATATATTTTATATTTACTTCATGGAGTTTAATATGATTATTTCGACATGTTATACACGGAATGACAAACCCAATATACCCCCATATTTTTTGATGGTATAAAAACACCCTTTTTAAAAAGAGGTTCCCGAAATACTTTGGAAACTTCACAAAATATACCAAGGTTAATTTGCAGGGTATATATATATATATATATATATATATATATATATATATATATATATGCCTGACGAAAAAAGTTGCAACTTTATTATACAGATACATATAATAAAGTTGCAAATTTATAATATCTCGCGAAATGAGGATCAGTATATTCTTATAAAATTCCCAAAATATTGTATCTGAATCTTTATTTCCGTGAACTGGACCATTTCCAAAACACGTATTTCTTTCAATAGCGTTATCAACATTTTTTTATAAGAAAATAAGCTTCAAACTATAATTGAAACATACAAACACTTGGAATATCCATTTAAATAACTTTTTTATCTCTTTTCGCTAGTGGAATAATTGAAATTTATTCGGACTTTTACAATATATTCTTCCATAATAATTTTATTTCACTTGAGCCCGAATAATTTTCAAATAATTCTAAAAATTTATTACAATTTCTTTAGAAAAATATCACAAAAACTAATAAGAACAAAAAAAAAATAAGTAAAATACGTTTCAGAATAAAAAAATGTTAACTTTTTTCTGTCCTTATTTTTTTGGGCATTTAGCCTCTTTTGACATTTTTAAAGTTCAATTTAAACTCTTTTTTCTCATCTCCTGGCAACACTGCTCACGAGAGCGAAATAGTTGAACCGAAATATTTTGCGGATTACTTTCTAACATATCAATCTTTAATTTCAGAAGGGTATATTTTTGTGTCCTCATACAAATCGATGCAATTTAATGAAAATTGCAATATAATGTTACATAATTTGCATTATATAGAAATTAATTATTATGAAGACAAAAATTAATTTATTAATTAATTAATTTTACTATTTTTTCCAATTTTAGATATGTATTATTTTATGTGCAAAGGTTTGATGAAAATTACTTACAGTTCCATATTTGAATACACAGAAAAAATTATTACCTTATAATTTAAAAATTGATACAGTCGTTTCATTTTACATATAAATTTAATTTAATTCAAGCAATTCAAGTAAGTTTTTTTTCATTTGAATTTTTAGTTCATCCAATCATTTACTTGATTGATAAAATTTTCAATTTTTTAATTTTTTAGAGTTATTAGTAATTGATATATTCATTTTGGTGAGAGGTGCGAATTTGAACAATTTTAAATTTTTTATAATATTTTGCTAATTGGTTACTTTTTTCTGTGTAAAGAAATTATTTTATATTATTTCTTAACTAAAAAATTCTCACTAAAAATGCTAAAGAGTACTAGAATTTAAAACACGCTATATCTATTTTTTACCCTACACCATCATAAGTGGTTGGGGTATTATGCATTTGTTCTGATGTTTACAATGCACAGAAAATATATTTGTACCCCCACCTTATTTATTAAGTCTGATAATATATGCAAAAAAATGATGAACATGTAATTCTGAATGACTTTAAAATAAAAAATAAGTTATTTACTTTGCACACAGAAAAAAAGGTTGTTTGGAAAATGATTGTAATTATATTGCATAAGAATTAGCAACCATTTTTAAATGTAGTGATTCTTAGTTGTAATATTTAATGATGGAATTAAAATTGGAGAAACAGAAAAAATTGTTACCTTATATTTTTCAATTAACGCACTTGTTTCATTTTACATCAAAATTTATTTAATATGCTCAAGTGTTTTTTTCTCAATTAAATTTTTAATTCATTCTATCATCTACTTGATTTAATAAATTTTTAATTGGAAAATTTTTTCTGTTCTTAATTTTTTAGAGTTACTAGTAACTGATATAATCATTTTGATAAGAGGTGCAAATTTAAACTATTTTTAATTGAATGAATTATTTCAGTGAATTATTTCAATGACTTTTCTCTGTTCAGAAAATTTAGTTCAAGATACCAATGTACATATTCATTTCAATTTGTGTTGAAAAACTTAAAACAACAACTGAATTTCAATTAAATAGTAAAGTTATAGCTGAAAATTTTAGTAATTGGAATTACAAAATTCTTTTGTAATATATAAAAACAAATTCGGGACGCTCAAGCAAATATTTTGCTCATAAATGACTTTTTAAACTTAATTATTCTTACACATATCAAAGATAAAAACTATTCTAATTACTTTTTTAATTATATCAATTATTCAAGTGACCAAAATTTAAATTTTTATTATTTTTTACAAAAAATAAAACAATTTATCGGCATTCAATTATTTTACTTATTGTATCAATTATCAAACTAATCAAATAAAAATAAAAAAAAAATTAGTGATAATTTTAATAATTGTATATACAATTTCTTTAATAGGTTGAATTTCAATTAATAAAATATATATGTAAAATACGTGTATGTAGCATTCGTAATTTAAAATGGGAAAATTTTAACTTAATTTGTAGCAATAACTCGATTCTGAGTAATTAATTTAATTATAAAAATATTTGAAATTATTTTAAAATTCTTATTAAGAATTTAGTTGAAACTTTTTCGAAAATATTTTTTTCTGAGATATATAAAAATTTTACACAGAAGAGAAATTATACATATAAGTTTGAATAAACATAATTAAGTTAGCAAAAACGTCTACTTAAAGCGTTTACCGACAAAATTTGCATGGCAAAAAATTCAGTTGCCGCAACGAATATGTCTTCTCTGTGAGCCTCTTTAAAAGTTAAAAAAAAAAACATAGGTCTCTAAGTAAGCGATGATATACAAAATTTAATTTTAAATAAATTCCTCAAAAATTTCCTTGAAAACTTATTACTGCCACTTAAGGTTGATTATGAAATAAAAAGTTTTTATAAAAATTTCAAACGGATTTTTGGCCTTTTGTAAAGTGTTTATTCGACATTTCATAACAAAATCGTTCGTAATTAAACCGAATAAAATATTACATTGGTTCCTACAAATCTTTTCTATAAATT
This sequence comes from Protocalliphora azurea, assembly GCA_932274085.1. Lineage (NCBI taxonomy): Eukaryota > Metazoa > Arthropoda > Insecta > Diptera > Calliphoridae > Protocalliphora > Protocalliphora azurea. Next base: position 117,565,100 of record OW026519.1, on the reverse strand, counting down.
GCTAAGACATATATATATATATATATATATATATATATATATATGGGATATGTCAACAATATTCCAATAAAAAAAGGTATAATATAATATCTGTTTTTCTAAGTTTTATTAATTTTTAAAAAATATTATTTCTTTGTTGGAACAAGCGCTTGCTTTTATTAATCACATAATAAAAATGTGTTGTTTTAAGGAGAAGACAAAAACGGAAAAAGGAATTAATAAAAATGGTTGTTATTTACTAGTGTTATCGGTTTTTAAGGTAACTTGGAAAAAGTAATTGAGTATTTAATACTAATCGGTACTTAGTGTAAAACAGGGTTGTTCAAGGAACAAGGCGCCACATCATTCTCCCCGCTGGAGCGGACTCATCTGAGTTTTAACGGGATTCGAATATGCCGACCGCTGGATGTTGTCTTAGACAGGTTGACTTCAGGTGGAAGGCTGACCCTTGGTGTTGCAGGTACTTTTTGAAGACTAGCGGGAACGTCTAGTAGTTGCTGTTGACTAACGTGAATGTCTGGTGATTGCTGCTGGCTAGCTGGAATATCTGTTGATTGCTGCTGACTAGCTGGAATGTCATTCGACTCGGTACTAGTCACAAAAGCTGGTTTTAGCCTGTCTATACTGATGTTGTTATGACGATCTCGTATGGAAATTCTAAAATATTTTTTGAAAGGTTTTGTTACCAAATAAGAACCATCGTATGGATGAGTAAGTGATGGTCGGACTGAGTCGTTGCGAACAAAAACGTGCGACGAGGAATACAGACTTTTTGAGACGAACGCTGGCGGTGTTGAGTGATGGACGGAATCAGTCGGCCTAAGCTTTTACATTGCTGCTCGGAATTCATCAACAAAGTCGCTGCCGGAACTCGTAGCTTGTGACGGTTGAAAAAATTCTCCTGCAATCTTTAGCGTTGAGCCGTAAACTAATTCTGCTGGTGAAGCGTTTAAGTCTGATTTAAACCCGTAAACCAAGCAGGATTATGGGTAAATGAAATACCCATTTGGCTGCACTATGGCACAGGATTGCCGCTTTAAAGGTTCGGTGCCATCTCTCAATCATCCCATTTGCTTGCGGATGGTATGGTGTAGTGCGGAGATGGGTTGCTCCGATCGCCTTAATTAATTCGGCAAAAACTGATGTCTCAAATTGACGACCGCTATCTTATGTTATACGCATTGGGACACCAATCCACTGGGACAAAAGGGCTTTTACGATGGATTCTGCACTCATATGGGGAATTGGGACTGCTTCGGGCCAGCGTGTGAAACGATCGACTATCGTTAAACAATAACGTTGACCTTCATAATATGGAAACGGTCCAACGACATCGATGTTGATATGGGCGTAGCGCTGCCTAGGTTGAACGGATGTGCCGTTGAACTTTTGACCTTTGGTATTGCAGGCAGTTCCGAACAAAAACTGAACAATTTTTTCGAATTCCAGGCCAACAAAATCTTGTGGTCGCCAATTAGTGGTGGCCCGAACGCCTGGGTGCGACAAGCCATGTACTCTCGTTAAAATTTGTTGACGAAATTCCTTCGGAATAAAAGGGCGAATATGGGACGTTGCAGTGTCACATGTTAGCTGACTTTCACAACCTGGGATTGAAAAGAGTTTTAAGGAATTCATTTCAGTACCTGAATTTTCAAGCATTTTCTGGAGCTCCGGCTGTATCGGAGGCATCTACGTCAGGAACTTAAATTCGTATAAACCGAAAGGTGTTCTAATGGCGGTCTTCGCGATATCATCGGGATGTATTGGAACCTGATGGAAAGCCTTTGTAAGTCAATTTTTTAAAAAAAAATTTTTACCTCTGAGATTCATGGTAAAATCTGATAAATACGGCAGTGGGTAACGATCCGGCAACGTCTCCTCCAAGTTCCGTCACTTTTCCTTACTAAGTGCAAAGGACTGGACCAGTTGCTGTTAGATGGTTGGCAAATACCAGCCTTCATCAGGAATTTAAATGCTTTTTTTGCAGCTGCCAATTTCTCTGGCGATAGACGACGTGGACAACAAAAAACGGGTTGCCCTGTCGTGTCAATTCTGTGAGAAATTGAGGATTTTGTCGTAGAGCTTACGGTGATAGTCGTGTTATATCGGCGAAATCTTTTAAAATGTCAGCAAACGGATCAGCAGCGTTAAAGGTTTTTATAGCGGTTATTTCGCAAGATGTAGGAGATGTGAGCTGAGAAGCTACCGCGGTAATGTTGTATATGAGGCGGTTACGTTTTACGTCTACCAGCAAATTGTAATGCTGAATAAAATCACATCCAATAATCAGTGACGTCACATCGGCGACTAGAAACGTCCAAAAAAAATCACGACGTAGGCCAAGATCAACTCTAACATGTTTTTCGCCAATGACATTGATAGGAGGACCGTTAGTGGCATATAAAACCATGGCCGTAGGGCGAATGTCAAACGAGTTCGAAGCTAGTGGAAGAACAGAAACATCGGCGCCACTGCCTACTAGAAAATATCGTTTTGAAAATTTGTGCCTTACCTGTATACGAAATCCGCGGCAACTGGTGGTGGTGAATTCGCTGGAAACCGCCACCTGCCCAGGGAGTCACTGAGACTGTTGGTTTGGGGTTGATGCGCCAGTAGACACAGCATTAACTTTGTACTGCTTATGCCTACAAGGGCTGCAGCACTTTTGAGCATTTTGTCCGTGCTTGCTATAGTACCAGCATTCGGCAGCTGTGGTGTTGTAAAGGTAAGTAGCGCGGTTTCTTGAACGGCTGCGTCATGCTGTGGTTTTTCGTGAACGCGAATCGGCTGCACGAAGTTCGTTTGTTTCCTTTGATGGTTTAGCCTACACGCTTCCAATTTGATTTGATGCCATTGCTTCAACGGTAGCATCGGCAACCTTAGTAAACTCAGCTGTCGTACCAGCCGAAGCTGGGCGAACTCTAGTAAACGTTTAGTCCATAGCCCTTTAAGTGCCGCCTCATCTAAAGTTGTACCAGCTACCCTCTTCATTTCGAAGTATAATTCTGATGGCTTTTTGTCGCCGAGGGGAAGCTCGGATAGCAGGCGGTTTAGACGACGCTGTTGGCAAAATGGTTAATTATTTTCTCTTTAATATAGTGGTACCTGTTGACAGGCGGCATAGAGACGATTACATCAGCAAGCTGAGCTATAACATTTGTGACGAGGACTACCAAGATGGTCGCGGTCTTCTCCTTGTCTGCTACTATGCCCGATGCCGTGAACCAAAAATCCATGGAAGTGAGCCATGCGTCGATGTTAGCACTTGACATAGGTGGTACAAGCAATCGGGCATAGATAACGAAGACGTTCCTTTGAGGTGTGGTAGTAGCATGGATTGATTGTCCGGGATTTTCGTTTGAAAGGCCACTGTCTTTGGCTGTGAGGTGTGTTGTGGCATCTTCTTCAGCCATTGCAAAGAACGTTAGGACTTTTTTTAATAATAAATGGCGGTTGAGTGATGCCGAGTACTGCCGCATACAAAAAATCAGGCTTAAAACAATACTTCGTTGTACCCAATGTTCGGGAATTTATTGTCGGGGTCACCAGTTTGGGATATCTAAACAATATTCCAAAAAAAAAAGTAGAAATAACATTTGTTTGTCTAAGTTTTATTAATTTTTAAAAAATATTATTTCTTTGTTGGAACAAACGCTTACTTTTATTAATCACATAATAACAATGTGTTGTTTAAACCAGAAGACAGAAACGGAAAAAGAAATTAATAAAAATGGTTCTTATTTACTAGTAATTGAGTACTAATCGGTACTTAGTGTAAAACAGAGTTGTTCAAGGAACAGTGCGCTATATATATATTATAATTTTTTAACTTTTTGTCAATCATAATGAGTAAATAATTTAAAATTAGTTCCCATTCTCGCGAAATTAAAATTTTAGTAAAAATTCTATGATTTTATTTTCAAAATTCTATATCATTAAAATTTGAATATTTCGAAAATTTTCCATCGTAATTTATATTCATTCATCATTGGAAAGATCTCATTCAATACTATTGATATATGTATTCATATAGCCTTTTAGTGGTACAAGTAATATTTTCGGATTTTCAGTCCATAAATTCCATAAGTTTCAAAAATCTGTTTAATTCGCTTATTATCGCGATTTCAGAGGAACTTATTACATTTTTCAGAAATTCGTCTATATTTAAGTATAATAAATACCTCCATGCGACTTATTTGCAAAAATTGCTAATTTAATATATATATATATATATATATATATATATATATATATATATATATATATATTGATTGATATCCCCTCTAGGCTCTTAAATATTTTCATTAGAAAGGGGATTTTTCATTTACAGAGCCTTTTAAAAACAATTGGTTAAAAAAGTTAATCTTACTCAAAATTGAGGATTTTATAAACCAATTTATGATGGTCACAACAGGGCCCACTATGACACACTATGAAATTTAGTTAGTAACATAGTATTTTTTATTTATTAAAATTATTATTATTATTATTATTATTATTATTTTTATTATTATTATATAAACAAATCAGTGGCAACAAGAAAAAACTACATAACTTAAGATATGCAAAAATCTTATTTTTGCATTTTTTAATTCTTTATATCCAGTTCTATGCCGTATCAAGCATCTAGCAAGCATTCTAAGAGATATTTGCATTTGAAATTAAAATTTTGTATAGTGTTGCTTGAAAATTAAAAAATATAAACTGCTCTCCTGCAAATTAAAAAAAAAAAACAAAAATACTTATGTAGATTTTCCTTGTTGCCGCAGAAATTATAATTATCATTCATAGTTTTGTAAATGAAATTAAAAAATAACTCTCTAGTTATACGACAAGTAAATTAATTAAATATTTACCCAAAAAATCATATTACTCTAAAAATATTTATATTTTTTAAACAGCATATTTGTATGTATTTAACTCCTCAAAATAATTCTTCACATAAAACCCCATAATTTTGTGCCCATAATCTATTAAAGAAATAATCATTAATCTCAGCAATGGCAGAAGTAGAAAAACTAAGAACAAAAACCGAAAAGAAAACAAATTAAGCTTAAGCATCATTGACAACTTAACACCTCCACCACAAGATCTAAAAAACATCAAATAAAAAAAAAATACTAAAATCCCTTAGCAGAAACATCGCATAAAAGCAATTTAATGTAAAATAACAAATAAATCCTTACATGGACTGCTAGAGACCAAAACTCTTCATTTCTATAAAAAAAAAAACAAAAAATATGTATAATGAAAAAGGGAGTAAATGGAGAAACAACTATGTAGAGTTTTTATATCTATTTTTTACATTATCAGTCAAAAAGCCTAAATTAGCTAAATCAGCATTAAATTTATGCAGATGTTTATACACATATTTTTGTTTTTTTATTTTTCTTTTTTCCTTTTTTCTTTTTTTTTATCACTTGTGCTGATTTATAAAACGCAGACATGTTTCTTGGTGGCTTTTGAATAAGAGCTTAAAAGTTTATTTTACAAACTTATATGAAGGATTTAGTAACTAGTTCGAGTAGTATAGTTTGGTTTACTGACCATCACAAAAGCAACTGATTTTAACAAGTTAGAGTGCTTTATTCGACTGTGCCAAATCTTGTATACACTTCACCCGTTTTGGGATGTGTTATTCGAAAATTAAATACTTTATATTTAATGTAATTAAAAATATATTAACCTATACTATATCTATGTAAATAATTTTCATTTTCTTATAAAGTTGAAATAGAATCAAGATTTTATAGATCCTTATATCCTTACATATATTATAAAAATGAGGTGTAAGTTTGTTTTTTTATTTGTTTATCTGTGTAGCAATCAAGTCTAAACGGATGCATTGTTTTTCAAGAAAATTGACACACAGACAATACCAGTGCCAGATGTAGTTATAAGCTTTGATAGGTCTCAATTGGAAATTACACCCAAATTTTACGCATACTTTAATAAAAATATATATTTTTAAATTTTACAAGTTATTAATGAAGCTATTTACATGAATTTTGATGCACTGATAGGGCTTGTTCTGCATAATGTTATAGGTATGTTTCCATATTTTACGCCCACTTTTTTAAAACCCTCAAAAGGATGGACCAATTATCTTAAAATCGGAGCAGGGAGTATAGTACCCCCCATATAAAGTAAATATTCATTAATTGCACCTGTAAAAGCTAGTAAATAACAAGTTTAAATTCGCATTTATTTAAGGAAGATGTAATCACTTCGATGCAGAACAAATATTTTATAAATGTAAGACAATATTAAATTAAAAAACGTATGGTGGAAAATTTATGGACCGATTTGACTGATTTAAAAAACTAAAATTTGAAAAAAAAAATAGTTGTAATAGATTTATAGAAAAATGAGTCCCATGGGTTATATAGTAGCTTCAAAAATGGCTTAATTTATTGTCGTTGTTTTTCATTACCCATGAAAAAAACAACTATAAGGGAAACTAACATTAAACAAATAAAAAGGCAGATTTGCCAATAACTCGGTTTTTTATAAACTGATTTGCTTGATTCAGAAAACCGAAATTCAAAAGAAATATTTGTGATCGATTAACATATATAAGAACAAAATCCGTAGCTTATCTGGGACGTAGATATCGGTCGAAGTTGCGTTTTGACCGATATCTCTGTAAATAATAGACCGACTAAGGTCATTCTTTCACCAGCGAAATAGAGAAAAAATTTCCGATTTTGTTTTTCAAATACCAAGTCCCTAGCTTATACAGGGGCTTCATAAAATTAAAAACCGATTTTTTAATATCTCCGCTTTACAGCTGCAGTGAAGGGTATAACAAGACTAATAGAATTGTGTCTTTTCTGAAACTATAAACTTCAAACGATGGGACAAGCTTTTCTTCGAATACAGCTTTAAAATTTTCTTAACAAAACATTTTCTTTGTAAACATTGTCTCTTAAGTTCTTTTTTGTCAAACCCAAGAAAATTTTTCCTTTGGCAGTCAATGTATTAATTTGCCATCATTCCTTTGATAAGGATTAGTTATCTTAAGATTTCTGTTCTTTTTCTTGTTCATGTTTTTTTCTTAAAATCATTTATGATTGTGTTGGTAGCGTCCTTGTGGTTTGGTTTTGCTTTAAAGTAATCCATTCTTTTTTTCTTAACATTTTATATGTTTTTCTCTTTTCTTGTTATAACAGAAGTATATTAACATAAAGTGCTTATCCTTCAATTATCAGTTTTAGAAAATCTGCTCTTATCCTTAAATTTTATTGCAAAAAAGGTTTCTCTGATACTTACACACTTTTTTTGTACTCAACTGGGAATTTAGAAATATATATGTACATATTCTTGAAAAATAGAAAAATGATTCGATCTAAAATTTGTTAATGTCAAAACATTTAAAAATAGTTTTACATTTACATTTATCAAATGTTGTCAAATAATTTCTTTTGGACAACAAAACAATTTTTCAAAGATAATTATCTTAAATGTTTGTTTGAAATGAAAATGTCTACCTTTTTAATCTGACTTTGCTAATAAGTTTGATTTAAATCTCAGTATTAATCAAAATTAACAAATGCTTCTAATAATACAATTACAAATATATTAAATACGTTTCATATAGGAAAAACTCTTTGCTAAACACAGAGGTGACATTTTGCAATATCTATTTGCCTTTTTCAAATATAATATAAAACTAAAATTATTTTAAACTCAAAAATGCTTGTTTTAAATGTAAAAATTTTTTAATATTACTAATTCTAAAGTTGAAAATCAATTTTTTTTTTTAAATATTTGTTTATTCACAATCATTATGCCAGAAAGAGAGAAAAAAGAGGCCAAATTGAACTTTAAAAAACGCCAACAAATGCTAAATGTCCCAAATATAATGGCAGAAAAATGTTATAGTTTTTTCTTTAATTTAAAAACTTATTTTTTCTCATTAGGTTTTTACATTTTTTTAAAAAATGTCAAAAATGGGTGATTAAAAAATCGCACATAAAATTCCCATATAAATTTGGTGTTACGAGTGATTTTTCGTCATTTTTAAACTATAATTCATTTTCGATTAAGCGTTTCCTAAATTGTGTGTGATTTTTCTATTTTATAAGTATTTTAAATAAAAATAAATAAAATTATAAACAAATAAAATTATGTTAAATTGTGTTTATAAAAAGTTTCTATGGTTAATGAATAATAATTTTATAATAACCGATTTAGTAAGTCCATAAAATGAGTTGTTATTTATTTGGATAAGGAAGCACCGCAGTCGAACATTTTTATATATATAGCATAGATTTTTTGTGCGAATAAGTACAGAAAAATGCTTAAATGGATGATTCTGTAAAAATAAAATTAGTAATAGCTAGTACGATTTTTTTTCTTCGCTGTTGAAATACTAACATTTTAGCCCTTTTAAGATAATTTTAAGAAACAAAAAAGGCTAGAAAAAAAGACTAAACGAAAATTTGGAGGCTAAAAAATAAATAAAAAGGGTTTATTTAGCTTTAACAAGGCTAAACTGGCAACACTGTTCACAATAAAAAACTATTTCAATTAGTTAATTTCACTTTAGAATCCCAGCTAATTTAATTAAACCATAATGTATTAAAAGTGCATTTCATTATATGGTTTAAATTTAGACAGCCACAATGAACGATACACTTAACTTTTTGCCAAAAAACAAAAAAGGAAAATAAAAATTTTAATTTTGTGTATCGTAAAAACTTTCTCCATAACGAATGCATTTATTTATTTAATGAATAAGTGCTACCATTTAATATAGTTTATAAATAATAAAATAACTGTCAATGATGTAAAGGATAAACCTGAAAAAATAATTTTTTTTTTTTTTTGAAATCGTAAAATACAGAGCAATTATTTTCACGAATAATGGTGACAACTATTTACCTATAGCAAATAAAATTTCGATGAATGATATGATCTATAATAAACATATGTATTTAAAAAGTGACAATCGGCTTAGGTGAATCTTTTGTACCCAACATCTGTAACTTTTGGATCGCTCTAATTTATAATTTCGCGGAGTTGGGCGGATCTCGTAAATTTTTGGTTTCCGAACTCTATACAAAATTAAATTATCGTACATACTTTTGTTTAAGAAATATCAGCGCTAAGGTATAAAATGAATTTAAGGCAGATATCCAGTTTTTTTAATACATATTCCATAACTTTTTTGTTTATAAACCAGTTTTACCCATTTTCAATACCTGTTGTCTGTTAAAAGCAGGATAGTGCTCGGACGCCCCGACATAAATATTTGCTTATATAAGGTTTGTTTGGTGTTAAAAATGAGCAAAATCGGTTCATAAACAAAAAAGTTATGAACCAAATATTAGAAAAACTGGGTGTCCATCGCAACTCCAGTTTATACTCTTCAGTCGATATCTTTTACAAAAACGCATGTACATCAACGAAACTTTGCACGAATAGTTCAAAGACCAATATAAATTCGGAAACATAAAATGGAAGTGGACTGGTTGTGTAGCGGATCATGACTTGAATTTCGAAGGTGACGTTGAATCTATTACTGACCTATTTTTCTTGCCATAATCATTCGTTTAATGATGATTCATTTATTTTTGAGGAATTTATTGATTCTGGTTTGAATTTTTCATTTCGATGCGTTACTGATGAAGAAGTTCTTTATGCGATAAACAAGGTTAAGTCAAAGGCTGTTGGTGTTGATAATACATCTAATACTTATATCAAATTATTTTATCCTTATATTTTCAGTTATATACTTAAATTGATAAATATTATTTTTACTACATCTATTTTCCCCTCTAGCTGGAAAATTGCTCGTGTTGTGCCAATTTCTAAATGTAGAGTTATTCATGGTCCTGGTGACCTTAGGCCTATTTCTATTTTACCAGCTATATCGAAGGCAGTGGAACGTTTTTTGAAGTTTAAAATAATTGATTTTGTCTTACATTGTCTTTGCGAGTCTCAGTTTGCTTTTAGCCCTGGTTATAGTACAACGACTATGCTTCTCTCTTTAACTGACAATATAAGACATGGTTTGAACAGTACTGAATTATGTATATTAATTTCTCTTGATATTTCTAAGGCTTTTAATTCCATTAACCATGAAAAAAGATTATGAAACTTAAAAATGAACTTAACTTTTCGCGATCAGCCTTCAAACTTATGTTCTCATACTTGAGTGGTAGTAAGATCTAGTGTCAGGTTTCTTAGCTCTGAACTTCCTCAGGGATCTTTGCTGGGCCCACTGCCATCAACACTTCTTTATCCATAAGTTACATTTATGCTGATGATGTCTTCTTACTGTTTAGAAGTACACAAGAATTTCCAGATTTGCTAGAAAGTAATATTTTTAATTCTGAAATCAAGGTTAACGGAGCTCCGATTGAATTTGTTGATCGACTTAAAATATTAGGTATTTTAATTGATGACAGACTTTTTTTAAAATGTTTAAAATGTTTTAGTATGCTACCAAGTGACACCACAATTTGGAATTAAAAAAAATATTCGGTAAATATATTAAAGCTGGCGGTCGTTTTTCAATCAAGAATATTAAATCAATTCACTTAAAAAATTATAATATTATTTAAATTATTTGTTATTTATAATTTAGATTTATAGAATATAAAGAAGAAAGATTCATCTTTTTTGAATTGAATTTTCTGTAAGAAACAAATTGGAAGATTTTGAACATGATTTATAACAAGTATGGAGTTAATATACCAATATAGTCTAAGCTTCGTTTTGAGGATATGATGATGATGACTTGGATAAAATTTGTGATATAGAAGGGATTTGCACTTAAAATTAAGTTAAACAGTAAAATTATACCTTTATACTTTACCATGAACATTAACAAGTTTTGGTAATAGTCTTAGACCTATTGATTTAGCTATCAAAGAGTTAAGTAATTCAAATATTAATTAAATATTATTTTTTAAAAATTACTTCAAAAGGACAAGTTAAGTCTTTCCTGTAAACTAAGTGATCTTAATTGATATATGAGCATTTCTTCTAACACGTTTACTTTTGGAGTTAAGATAATTCGAAATTTTTTTTTAATGGCACGTCAACGATGTTTAGTACCAATATTCGCTAGCTTTAATGAAACACAAATAAGTTAGCCTGAATGACATTTAGCGAATGGCATTAGTGTTACGGGGTTTGTAAAAAATTGCCAAAATTCTATTTTTAACAACATTTAAAAAAATTACCACACGTATATAATCCACATCAATATTTCTAATATAGAAATTAAAAGTGATAAGATGATGACGCCGAAAATAATCGCGATCATAAATATTTGTTAGCGTTTCATTTAACAAATTTTAATCAACAAAGTATTCATAGATTTTTTCGTTTTTTAATTTTATAATTTTTTTAAAATTTTTAAATGATATTAAAGTACAAGAAATAATAATAATAAGAAATAATAATGTTATGATAGTTAAAATTAAAAAGTTTAAAAATATTGTTAAAATTTCACTTTTAGTCCGATATCAAAAATAAATTCACATATGTAACGTACAAAAAGGTACACAAAATACACAAAATACGTTTTATAATAGTGAACATAATCACAACTATAATTCTGATATAACCTACCTTTAGAATATCGCTACAATAACAGCTGTACATTGATATACATTTTCAACGATTTCAATTAGCACCTCGGGTATGCCTCGCCGATTTATGAAATATTAAAGACACCGCGATCTCATGCAAAATTTTTGTTGAAACCTATTTTTCGCTTATCTAAAGCAGAATGAATGTACTTATTATAAATATAATTTTACATCAAATATAAAAAAATTTTAACATAAAGTACGCAAAATTTTAGATCGATTTTAAAGACTTATAACATTTTTGCAATTTAGTATCTTATTGCGCCACTACGTTTTTAAAATGTAATTATGAAGACTTTTTGATCACGCGATACTCGTGAAAACGGCACCTCTTAGCAGTGATGGGATTTGAAAATTTTTAATTAGGGCCAAAATGGGATCGATAATGTGCCAAATGGGGTTGAAAAGTGTCAAGATAACTAAACCTCATTAGAACTAGGGTTTGGGGTTTCCCGCAATATTTCGGGAACGAATAATCAATTTCTCAGAAAAAAAACTTTGGTTGTAAGAAAAAAGAAAATTATTTTCCTTTTTATTAAATAAAATAAAACGTAACATTATAAATCATAATGAATTAATAAGGGTCTTCATGAAAACGCGCAAACCACTCGTAAACTGTGCACTGTGTGAAAGTTTTCACACTCGCAAATGAACTATCCAAAATTGAATAGAAATTCATTTGCAGAGCACTTATAAGTTTGCACGACTATTTAGTCTTGCAAACTTGGTCTCTTTAATTGTGCATTTATAAATCAGCTGTATTTTGTTTATATTTAGATGTTATTAATAACTGCGATGTAAAAAATTATAGTTATGTTAAATAAAATAAAATCATTGTATATATATATATATATATATATATATATATATATATATATATATATATATATATATATATATACTCACATTAATAAAGATTTTTCCCTCTATCTTACATTATTAAATAATTTTATTATATTCATTTCACTTACCTAATTCATACTAATTTAGAGGTTATAAACACGAATCTGGAAAATATTTAAAGTTGATTCGCCTTATTTTCTATAAAAAAAAAACTCACGACCTAATATTTTTTTGTAATAGTAAATATTTTCGAATTGTAACTTCTTATCAAATTGATAATACAATACAAAAATTTAATTGCCAAAAGTTTTGATATTTAATAAATTGCAGGATATATAAAAAAAATTATATTGTGGAGACTAATTTCGAAAAATCAAAAAAAAAGTCAAAACAAAAAATCAAAAATTCTAAATTCGTGCGTAAATATATAGTTAACTGTAAGAGATCATAAAGATCATCCCGTATTGCAACAGGTGAAAGATTGGACCGTCCTCCACAACTTTCTCATACAACTCAATTCGATCCAAACAGTAGTTCAGGATGTACAGATTTATTACCATTTTTTTTTTCTTTTTTGATATGCTTCACTGCGTATAAGTTAATAACTATGTATTTGACAATAGTGGATGAGTGGTGTAGTCCAGATATTCCCACTTCCGACTACTATTTATTTCCTTTGATTCAGAATGTTCTAGTTGGAATACGCTTCACTTCAAAGCAAAGTGTAAAAAATTGGCTTCATTTGGTGCTGGCCTCAAAGGATTAGAAATTGTTTTTGAATGTATTCCATAAATTGCCAGAAAGATTGGAAATACTCGATGGATAACTCTTATAATACATTGTACCTTAATCTTGCAATAATCATTAAGTTTTCATAAAAAAACTATTGGAAATTTAGTTACGCATATATCACTCTTGGTAAAATAAAAATCCCAAAAAAAATACATACATACATACATACATAAAATTTTGTATATTACAATATACCCTTTCCACCTTTCGTGAAGGGTATAAAAAATCGAAATGAATCACTGGACAGATATACGATTTTATTACTTAAATGTACAATGCCAGCAAATATAATAAGATGAAAACTTCATTCATTCATACCTTAAGTTACTAAAGTCTGTTTGCAAAAATTTTATCTGCGTATATTTTATATACTTTTGCATTGCAATACTTTTGCTACTTTTTGTAGCGAAAGCAGTTAACGATAAAAAAATGGGTAACATACTATTGAAGGTGGTAATAAGTAAAAAATATCTGTAAGTAATGCTTATGTAAGGGTAGTAATGGGACACATAAGCAGTGTTGCCAGTTTAGCCTTTTTAAAACTAAATCTAACCTTTTTATTTTTATTTTAGCCTTAAAATTTTCGTTTTAGCTTCTAGCCTTTTTTGATTCTTAAAATTGCCTGAAAAAAGCTAAATTGTATATCAAGAAAATAATTTCTCAAAAAAAATCTAAATTACATTATTTAACAAACATTTTCGCCTACGGCGCTTCATTCTCCAAATTAAAGATAACAAGTAATTGACTTACTAAATCGTTTACTATACTTATTTTTTAATAAAATACAGTAATCATAGAAACTATTTATGAAAAAATTCTTATAAAACGAAAAATCACCCAAAAATTTGGAAATGTTTCATCATAAAAGAATTTTAGTTCAAAAATGACATCAAAATCTCTTCAAAACATTGGGTAATTTAAGGTGTGGGATTTTTTTGGGCGATTTTTCATTGGGTCATATTGCGGGCAGCCGTTCTTATTTTATTAATAAACTTATTACAACATCTTAAAAAATTAAAAACTATTAAAAAGGATAAAAAATAAGTTTTCAAATTAACAAAAGTTTTAACTAATTTTCTGGCTATATTTTTTAGAGGCATTTAACCTTTTTGACCTTTTTTAAAGTTCAATTTAGCCTCTGTTTTCCCCACCTCCTGGCAACACTGCACATAAGTAAAGGGTATTGTAAATTAAGATGTTTGTTATTTAGTATAATTCTATCTATGAAGGAAATTACAATTTCCTAAAAAATTTATGATACCTTACATTTTGTTTACATTTCAATTTAAAGAAGTATCCACTGCTTTTAAAAACTTAAAAATGTATTACACGTCTTACATTAATCCAACCAAGTCTCAATAACTTTCAATGTTGTCAAAGCTCACACAACAAATAGTCACCATACTTTTGCATTGAATATTTTAAGCAAACTTTAAATTTAATGATTATATTTAACCACAAAAATACCTTTTGCGTAAAATAAATGTAAATATGTATTCCTTAATCAGCCTAGCTTTTACAAAATAATATTAAAAGTTACCCTGTTTTTGATCATGTTTTAAGTTTACTCAATCGGTAATATAACTGACTACTACTGCAATATAAAAATGCTGAAGAAAAATATAAATTTTCACTGGTATTGGAGCGTGTAATGGTATTGGTTGAAAACTTAATTACATTTTTCGACATTTACGTAAGAGTAATGTGTTTCCTTGGTTTTGTTAGTTAGATTTACACCCAACAAATAGTTATGTATACATACACACACAAACGGTTACAAATATTCAGAATAATATAATGGAGAATTGTTCCACTAACAACAACTACGTCTATATACATAGTATATACATACCTACACATATAGTCCACCTTCAATGTTGTACTTTTATTAAAATGCACAGCAATTTTACAATTTTCACACTACTACTTACTGACTGCTGACTAGTTTACTACTGCTATTTCAACAATTACATACATACACATACATACATATATTTCATGCAACTGTATTGTGGATTCAAATGCAAAAGTTTTAATGCATTTCGGTGGTTGAGTGGTTGTGCTATTATACAAAATTCAGCTTTAGCTAGCAGCGTTTCTTTATATTAAATATTTTGCGTTGTTTTTTTTCATAAATCCATAGTATAGTTTAGTCCATGCATATTCTAGTAGCTGTTGTTGTATACAGTCTACAGAATGATTGAGACAGTGGCGTTTTTCTGTTTGTATGATATAAATATTTAAAAATATTTTTGGGCGTTAGCTTTTAATCTTTAAGTTAATCGATTAGAGCATTTTATTAGAGTTTTTCTTTTTCCGATATTTTTCCACCCCCCGGAAATCTGGATTTAATTTTAAATTTCCTGGAATCCCGGGAATTCCCGCCAAAAATAAATAATTGCAATTTTTAAATATTTATAATATAATTCAGTTAAATAAAGGATAAAAAATGTAAAAATAAACTAATTAATCGTAAAACGATAAACTAATTCAGTTCTTTTGACAGTTCTATTGACATTTTGAAAATTAAATGAAAACTTTCTATTATATAACAACTCAAGTTAAAAGTCGAATCATTACTTTGCTTTTCGCATTGGAAGTAAGCTTGTTGTTAAGAAAGTCCCAAAGAATTTACCAAATTTCTGATTTTACAATATTCTTTCCAGATTTATAACCAATTTCTATAAATAATGGTTTTTATCTTGTAAAAATATAATCTAAGGAAAATATAAACTAAGGAAAACCCGAGCTGAACAATTAATTTATATCATGTTCATTCTTAGAAAATTGGTCTTATAATTGAAATTTTTATAATTTACCTGATAAAAAAATCCGTATGCAGTTAATAGTGATACTTTTAGGCCCACGTTTTTGGTGCTTTAAAAATATAAGTTGTTGTTTGAGGATTCCAGACATTTCCAAGAGGTTCCTCTTACAAATGTCGATTTTTACTTCTTACTAGTCCGTGTGTAACATATTATTTTTGACCACAATGAAAAAATATAATATAATAGAATTATTTTATTTTTCATCTATTATACAAAAATGCATGAAGGACTCAGAAACTATTAAATATATTTAGATATTTTCTTAAAGATATTTATACTCGTAACAAAATCAAATATTATAAATAAAAACAAATTATAAAAACCTTATATACTAAAGTAAATATATATGAGTTGGAAAATATAAACATAAAAAGCCCAGAAATTTTTCGGAATTCCCGTGAATTCCCGTCCCGAGATTTTCCGTGAGAAGCTCTATATTTTATGTGAAAATATTTAACGGTTCATGTATATAAAACCAACAATATGCCTAATGTTAAATAACTATGAAAAAATCCTTTTCATAGTTAAATGTAAGCACTTGTGAATATATATAAATTTTCCTATACAGTTTAAATAATTGTTGCTATGTAAAAGTTTGAAAATTTTAGAGTATTGTAAATATTGATTATTTTCAATATTTTTGACAAATATTTCGTTTTAAATCATCAAAAGAAAAACATTCTAAGAAAAATGTGTGTTTTATCTCTTAAGTCGCCCTTCTCTTGTATAGGTTAAAAAAAGAAGTAAATTTACCCACACTGGTAAAGCGATAGCCGTCAACAGAAAAGGATGTTTTCTTGTAAAAATATATTCGGATGCCAATTCACACATGCAGAAAAAATTTCACCAAAAAAAAAAAAAAAATATATAATTTTTTTTTTTTTTTTTTAATTTGCAACTCTCACAAAAGTGGTTATATCAATTACAGAAAAATTTTTTCCAATTAAAAAATTTATTATTACAATGAAGTAGATGATTAAATGAATTAAAAATTTAAAAGAGAAAAAAATTTTATTTTTACTATTTCTTTTATTTTATGTTTTCTTGAATATATTAATTATATTTTGATGTAGAATGAAAAATAAAAGGTAATAGTTTTTTCTATGCATCATAACATTACGGATATCTCAAATGTCAATCGGAGGAATTGCAATTAGTTGCTAGGTAAAAAAAATGGATTTGAACTTCGAAATTGCTTATATCCATTAAAATATTTTTTGATTTTTCTCCAATCATCAAAATGATAATATTAATTACGTGAAAATAATTGACTTTAAAAAGAATTTAATTAATGTTTTTAACTAAATAAATTATATTTTTTATTGAAATTTTGTTCAAAATAAACTGTTCTATTAATTGACTAAATTAAAAAAAAAAAAAACTGAACCGCACCACTGCAAAAATAAATAAATAAACAATACAATTTCGAATGTTCTAAGTAATTTATTTATTACAAAACTACATGAATTAATAATTAAAAATATATTTTTCTAAACAATGAGAAGTGAAGCGTACATAATGTCACTAATTATTTTGTATGCCAGCTCTTAATTTGTCTTAATGTCAAGAGATCTCGGGAAACGTATCTTCAGACAGTAACGATCATCTCTTCTGTACTGTCCAATATGAGAGAACCTACACCACAAAAGAAAGATTAAACGACTGTTTTAACAAATCCTCAATAAGAATTAAATCGTGTTTACCTTTTATATAAAAATACTATTAAAAACAAGTGCTAGATACCGATGCTAAGGCGGTCCTTGAGCTTGATTTTACCTTTTAGCATCTATGGCGCCTACATCTATAATAACTTCAGAATAATTACCGATCTCATTAATTATTAAAAATTTATACTTACTTAATAATTTACAATATTCTTATCTCTAAAACCATTAAAATCTTCAGTTTCTATAAAATAAATTAACAAATTAATTAAGAAATATATTCGATATTTTTTTCTGTGTGGGTAAAAATTTATTTTTTTAATGCTAATAATACGTAGCATAAACTCGATAATCCGAATTATTGAATCATCCGGATTATCGACGTTTTTTCCTGGTTCTATTTTGTTAAAAAAACTATTAAAATATATCAGTTATTTAGTATATAAAACAGTGATATCATTAAGTTCAAAATTTTCACCTAAAAGGTGAAAATTTTATTCAACAGTTTTATTTTATCAAAATGCTTATATCAATTAAAATATTTCTGAATGGTAACAATAAAAGAATGCATCTATAATCAGCTCTCATAGCATAATACAGCATTTTACAAGCCATACTAAAATTTAAATAAAAAAAAAAAAAAAAAATACTATTTATATTCAATTCCTATTACAAAGTTGCAATCAATGCAGATTATAGAGTATATAATGATTTAGGAAACGCAGTCCGTATTACCGAATAATCCGAATTATCGAATTTATATTGTACTTTTAAAAAAATTGTTTAACAAATTTAGCAATTAAAAGGAACACAAGATGTCAACATCATACATATATTTATAGAAAATTCGTTTGGTGACATTATTATTTTTATTGAGTAGTTAACAAGAAACGACGAGTAAAGAAATTAAATTTATTTTAAATTTATTGCTTATATTTTTAATCTCGGCTATAGTTTGTATATTATATTTAATGTTGAGTAGTTAACAAGATAAAATTTGCATTAGAGTGATTTTAGTTAGACATCCTTATATATATAAACTATGATCATATATGAACCGATCTTTGTTAAACTTCATACTGTGAATTTAACATTTATACGAAATTTATAAATTTATTTTTATAGTGGACGAACGTCGCCTCGTGACGTGTATATTGTCCTTCCACTATAATGGCGCATATGTCGCGATGAGCGACAGCGTTATTACCAGCTTAAAAATCAATTATTTCTTTACAGAAATTAACTAAGGAAAATTTAAAAACATTGTCATAAATTTAATCTGGCAATACTGAGAGATGCCGTCGCTCATCAAAGTTGAATCTGTTTCAACTTTATTTAGAATCTCTTATTTAATTTTTAGGGCATTTAGCTTTTTCTGACCTTCTTTAAAGTTCAATTTACACATATATAAATTTATTCAGGGGGGACTATAGCCCCGGACTAAAAAAGTTGTTTCTGATGATGAACATTTTTATAATAAATTTTATTTACATTTCTTTAAATTATAATTCAAAAGTGAAATGGTTCTTGTGTTTAATGAATTTAGTCAAATATGTATATATTTTAAAGTTTAGTCTTTCATTTTAGATTAAAAAAATTTTATATATTTTTACCATAAGTGAACAGAACATAAACTTAAGATTCTTAAAATAACATAATATTGATCTTATTCTCATTTTTTACCCATGTTTCTAAAAAAATATAAGTCGAACTAAAAGTTAGTTTAAATTCATTATAAATTACTTAAAGGAAAGGAAAGAAATACTTTTCAATTAAGTAATATTTGTAATATTAAGTAATTGTTGGGTACATCAAAAACAATGACTTTAACAGAGTGTTGTCAATGAAAGGAAGTACTTAGTGCTGTTGTCATTGGAATAATGTTATTTTTTATTCTTATTCACTTTTTTTAGTTCTTCTCATAAAGTAACATTGATGTACATATATAGGCCATTATCAAAAAATGCTAACCTGGTTGAAACTGTATTAAATCCTTGAAAAGTCTTGTGGTAAAACTATCTTAAAGAAACATGTTCATCTCAACTCACAAGACTTGAAACTAATGGGGTGTAAAATTTAAGTACCATAGGTTTCATCTGGTAATCATAATTGTTGTTCAAAGTTCAAAAACTTAGAAAAAGGCTAAAAATTATTTAACTTTTTTTTATTCTTCTACACTTTGTGTTCGCGCATTTATACTTTTTGTTCTCATTCGATCCTATATACAAAATAATTTTACTTTGGGGAAAAACTTTTTGTGGTTTTGATGACAAAATTTTTTGGTTTTTAGGGCCCTTCAATGAAATAAAAATTTTGAAATAGGAGTTGATACTTGTTGTAATTATGCGTATTTTGAGCTATATCTCATTGATGTGACCGGAATAGTCAAGGCAGTAGATAGTCTCAATGTTTGGAAAACAAGAGAAAAAATTTTTTTAAAGTCAGTTTTTATGTTGCAAAGTGCAATTCGTTCAAATCTTAGATATCTTAGATATATAGACATAAGACCGGCGCCAAATATAATTGATCGAGATCGTAAATTTATGTCAAATGTAATTAACATTTGTAAACGGTACACTTTTGTTAAAACAGATTTTACTAAGGTATACAGTGTTGTTAGAGAATATATTTAGTAAAGTGCTAAATTGTCAAAAAATTATGCTAAATTGTTTTACAGCAGTAAATCATAATACTAAATTGTTTTGTAAAAATCAAAAAAAAATAATAATATTTTTGTTGCTCTTGTTTTTAGTTCAAATGGCAAATTATGAACAGAAATTCAGAATTATTTCTAATATTGGAAAATAAAGTGAAAGTATTGCTTACACTTTTAAAACCGAAAACTAATATCGTTAAATTTACTAAGAAATTCTTTAAAACTATCAAGAAGTATTGAACTAAAAATACTGTAAAAGAGTGCTAAAAAGCATTTAGTACATTTTTCTAAATTGTCAAGGCATTTTAACCAAATTCTAAATCGAGCACTGAAAGTGCCAAAATGGCAACACTGAAGACACATCGCATGGACGCACAAAATTTAACATAATTTACATAATTAGGTGGTGTTCGTAATGCTTAATGGAAATGTAGAGCCGCGTCAATAAATTTTAAAAGATAAAAATTTTATGAACCAAATAAAATTTCTTTGGTTAAAAAAGGATTACAATATTAAATAGAATTTCTTTGTAATAAACTCTATTAAAATATACTTTCGTATTCTATAAGCAGAAATAATTTAGATTCAATAATTTAATTTAGTTTCTTCACTTTGAAGAAGGGAACCAGATCTGACTAGTTCTTCGGCAATTATATTTCCGGGGTACTTGAATGACTCCTTACCCAGATCAACTCTAGGTTTGGATGTCCCGATACTCCGAATACCCCATAGTACATTAGCCAATTTACCGCTCTCCTAATGGCTGAGATTTCCGCTTGAAGAGCACTGCAGTAATCCAGCAATTTGAAGAAAATGTTCCTTCTATACGCGAGAAAAAAGACACCTCTCCCAACTTCTTCAGAAGATTTGGATCCTATCAGTATAAACATCAATCGATCCGGCCTCTGTACAGAAAGCGTTTGGGAATACAGTAGTCAATATTGGCAGGGATGTCACCCGAAATCACCAAAATGGTCACATGGCCATAGCTCCTACCGTTCCATGTACCTATGGCACGAAGCCTAATCGCCGACATGATGGCGATTTGTGTGGCCATTAGATGCACTGACATCCAGTTCGTCACAACGAATAATACCTTGGGTGGTGTTGTACGAAGCGCACCTGTAATTAGTAGCGCTGAACTACGCAGAACCTTATCGAAGATTCCGCAGAAGGTGGATTTTCCATCGCTTTCCACTATACTACCGCTTCATATACATATAAGTATATTCTTGATTACCATATCGAAGAGCCATTTTGTATTCTTAGGATTTAATCCCCAAGATATCTCCATGGCCTTTCTACACATATAAAGGGCAATATTTACCTCTGACGCTCTAGCTTGGGTCTTCTGGAGCCATGGTAGTTTGGAGTCCAGTATTATACTTATGTACTTCGCACTGTCCGCCACCTTTAATTCAACTTCATTTAGGCAAGGGAGTTGGAAAGATGGAATTTTGTATCTCACTGAAAAAAGAACTGGTTTCGTTTTTCCTGGATTCACGCTAAGGCCACTATTTTTACTCTATTTACTGAGTAGTCCTAGCGCATATTTTTCAGATACAGCCATAGCAACGTCATCCGCATACGCGACGGTTTTGAGAGTCAAGTTCCCTGTGCATTGTATTAGTGGCAATATTCCAAAGAAGTGGAGATAGAACTTCCCCCTGAGGAGTGCATCTATTTGTTGGTTAGAAGTCTCCATATGTTGCCAATAATGTTTATGTCTTTTCATATGTATGTATGTTCTGTCTTTCCATAGTCATTTTAATAGCATCCGGAGTCACATTGTTAAAAGTTCCTTCTATATCAAGAAAGGCTACTAATGCATATTTCTTGTGCTCGAGAGGATTTTCTATTTACCCTACAAGCGAATGCAAAGCCGTCTCAATTGATTTGCCATGTAGGCATGTTGGGACGCTGACAATAGGTTGGGGTTGATTGTTTTGCGAAGGTGCAGATGAATCAGCCTTTCCAATGCTTAAAAGGGTAAGAATGATAGGCTAATAGGTCTGAAGTTATTCGGTCTCGTACGGGAGGTGTTACCCCGTTTTGGTATAAAGACCACTTTACATCTAGTCCATGAGTTGGGGATATAAGACCATAATAAACAAGCCGAGTATATCTGAAGCAGCCATAGAACTATAATATCTGCATTATATTATAAGTCTGCAGGTATGATGCCATCTGGGCTCGGGAACTTAAAAAGTTCATCCTCTGTTATTTGAATCTGAGCGTCATTTAGGTCTGAAACTGTAGCAGAATTATCCGTTATAGAGAGGCTGCCAGGAAAATGCTCATCCATTAAGACGTCTGAGGTCTAATGGCCACTTGTTGTCCAGCTGCCACAATATATAAAAGAACAACAACATGTTTTTTCATGTTTTTTTTTATTTAAAAATGTTTCAAGATTCTGGGGGGGTTACGACGTGTTTTGGTAAAACTGATAAAATAAATTAAATATATTTAAACTTTTATTAAATATTTATAATTTATGTTAAAGGTTTTAAATATAAAAATGCTATAATTATTTATATTCTCCTATCTATCTATATATGAGGAATTTCAAAAATTTGAAAATTTTGAGTAAAAATATTTTCAAAATTTTTTTCTTCTGACACCATCGATTTACGGTTTTATTAACCAATATTTAGGCATGCAAAGTCTGTTCGAGTTAATCGTTTTTTATCAATGCGCGCAAAAGTTGTGAAGGTTTAAATTCAAAAAATCTTAAAAACATCTAAGGTACATGTCAAAACTATTACTAAATTTGTAATATTTATCAAAATACACTGAAAACAAAAATTTTTAAATTTAGTTTTTGCACAATTTTTCAAATAGTAAAAAATTTTAATTGGTTAAGAATTGCTAAGAGTAGTGCGTAATAATAGACATAATTAGGGATACTTTGCTATAAATTAATTAAATGAATATCAGCACTGGTTTGAAAAATTTTCCTTTATATTCCTTACAAAAAGCGTAATATGTTTTATTAAGCAAATTTTCGAAAAATTTCAGACATGTATCTAATTTAGTGATAAGTTTTACATGGAAAATAGTTTTTTGATCAGTAATAACATCACTTATACTTCGCGATAGTTGTTAGCAAGAGCAATGTGTTTGGAGATGAATGCCACTGTAGCCAATTTAAATGATGTTTCTTTATTTTTATTTGGATTTATTAATATCCAGTTTACGCGATATTTTGGGCAATTTCCATAAAGGTGGAATTTGCCTGCTTTTTTTCTACCATGTCACTTCGCTGCTATCCCAATCACTTCGCTGTTATCCCAATCACTTCATCTTTAGAATTCTGTCTTCTAAATTTAAATTCACTGAAAGGCGCAAATTTTCTATTAAAAAAATCCAAAAATCGTAAATTTTTGGTTTCATTTTTTATCACCGCATAACTTTTCAATGGATAGTAAACCGGATACTTGTTATACAGCAAATTAATTTCCTAAGTCTTGTCTTTAAAATGGTTAATGGTTTAAATAAAAAAGATGTAAATTGTCAGTGCAAAACTAAAATTAATCCAAAAATCCTTGAAAGTTTCAACTCGGTGTTTTTACATTTTTTAATTTTGCCATGAGATTTTACGTGAATGATTTAAAAATTGGATTTCTTAGTCGTTTTGTAAGATCTACAAAAGCCATCAACACTTATCCTACAAGACACTTAAAGTAGATTTCAAAAAATGCGAAATTCTTTAAAATTCCCCATATATAAAAGAGTAACGTTATTGGGTGATTGACTGACTATCTTACTGATTCAATATGGCACAGCCCAAACGCCCGAAACTAGAAAGATGAAATTTGGGCTGTAGGTTGGCCTCCTATCGAACAGATCCGCAAAAACGGAATTTTTAAACATTCGAATATTTATGTGGTAAAAACGGGTGAATTCGGTAATCTTATATCGCTAAACTAATAGAGATACAAAGAAAGTCAAATATTCATAGTCATTAAATAATCGGACAAATGTACTTTTGGTACTTTCTTGGAATTCAGCACTTTTAGGCTGTATTTCGGTACTGTTTGGATTCCTATATATCTTTTAATCCAATAACGCAGAAACAAAATTTACATCGTATTCGTAAATTGACAAATATGAAAAAAATTACAAATATGAATTTGGTACTTTTTGGAAATTTTAACATTTTTGGTACATTTTTTATAAAACATTTTTATGTATTTATCGACATATACATACTATTTCCACTGTAATTTTGAACTTCATTGGAATATAATTTCGGTAACATTCATGGAGATAAAAACAGTACCAAAAAGGTACTTGATACAATTTTGATAAAATTTAAAGAATTGGTTTCACAAAATAAGGTAACGGGACGTTATTTGGAACTCGGATACTAAAACGTAGATAGGACTAAATTCGGGTAATTATTTCGGCGCTTTGTGTAATACATAATTTTTTTAGTAATTCAAGGTAGGTTTATATATTTCGAGTCATATCTGTGGCATGCAAATTTAAACACATAGAGCATATTGAAAATTCATGTTGAAAAGATCTCTTCCAGGGCGGAAAATGGAAATTGGTACTTTTTTCCTTATAACAGTACTTTTATAATTTTTTTCAATAAATATACCGACATAAAAGTTAGATAGTATGGTTCTGAATGAACTGGAAATCAAGGAAAGTAGTATTTATTGGTTAGTTTTTTCTAATGGTGTCAAAGATAGAAGTCTAATAGTACTTTTTTATATATTTTTAAGTGAGTCCAAATCCACAAGACGGAACTTTGTGATAGTTTTTTTGTTTTTCAAATGGTACTTAGATATATGAAATGAAATATATATGTTTCTACGTGGGTAAAAATCTACAACATTCTGCTCTACTAAAAAATTAAAAAGAGAAATAATTTATTTCGTACTTTTTGAAGCTTCGAACGTTTGGAATGTAAAAAAACTGTACTTTTTTAGCTAAAAAAAAAAATATATATATATATAAATAAATTTTAAAACGCATTATTTTATTATCACAATTATATTAAACATGATGTTGGTACTTTTTTGAAAATCCTATTATTTAGGGTTTAAAAATTTTGTTTTTACTACTTTTTTGAGTAATTTAAAAACTTTTTTGTTGCTAACGTCCTAATGACCTACAGAAATTGTATGTATATCTCAATCAAAATATCTTTACTTGAATAGTTTTTTGATACTCTTTGTTATTTAATTAAGAACTCATAGAAGGTTACGATATCCCAATACCTGGTTATTCTTTATTTAAGTATAAACCTGGGGGCATGAAATTGCAATCATTAGGAGGTATGATTGGGATGTATGTTACTAATTTTTAGGGGTTATACTTTAATTTTATAGTCTAATTTTTTTTCCGTTTTGGCAGTACAATTTGTTTTTTCTAAATAAATAAATTTACCAAGTTTATATTTGGTCTACGATGGAGATCCACAAGTCCGCTAACGTTGTAGGGGGCTAAATGTTAGTATTATTATAAATATGTATATTAGACCACCCATGAAATGTATGGAATTATCAAAAGTTTTAATTTTTTCTTGTTACACCGGCAGTTTCAGGTAGATGGGGCTTAAAAAAAATATGTGGGCAAAAATTGGGTTGATAATCCGCAAACAGGGCAGTCCACATTGACATTTGTCCTAAAAAAGGTTCTAAAATTAACCAAAACCTTTATTGCGCTACATCTCTTTAATTTAACATTTTGCAAAACAAATATAAATATAGTTTATAAGGTTTTTATGCAGAATAAAAAGCAGAAATTTTTGACATATAATTTTTTAGCCTGCTATGAAATGTGATATTAGAAGCAATCAGACCAAAAATTTATACATAGACTTTTTTAAAAAAATATCTTAGTTTTAATATGGATAAAGCCTGCTGAAGAACAAGATTTGTAGTTTTTATAAATTAATAAAATTTGGCTCATATGCAAACTATTCCAACACAGACGAACCAAAATCTGACTTTGAGGTATTGAATTCCTACTTGTTACACAAATATTGGTATAAAATGCAGAGCGCAATGTGAATTTTTGGATTATTATAGCGACTATTTTTAGATTGTTATTGGATTAAATATTCATTTGAATTTAGATGTTACCAATTAATCTAAAATTATAAAATTGGCATGTTAATATCTTTACCCATAAACACCTTTTTTTACCTTAAAAATCGGTGATATATATTAACATTTTTAACAATAGCTTGTAAATAAATAAAACTATATTTTTAGAATAACTAACAAATTCACTTATATTAGTAAAACTCACAGAATAACTGAATTTTTCGAAATTTGAAAAATTTTATATTTATCTTTGTGAAACAGTGTGACCATTTCAGCATTTTTGCAGCTAAATTTAGCATTTTTTACACAGATTTAGCCGAAAATTTTTCATTTAGCATTTGACATATTATTTAGCACTTTTTAATAATTCATGAAGCATTTTCTACCATCTTTTTATAAGGAGGAAATTCGAATATTACAACTTAATTTCTATATTAGATGAACTTCAAAAATATTAAATAAATGTTTCCGAAGCTTTGAAACAAACATGGACATATGAAAATAATATTACTATGGACATATTAAAAAATATAGTATTCCAAATACATGGTGTCAAGGGCTTTATGTTCCATTGAAGAAATAATAATGTTAGGATGAAACGCAAGAAGTTTAAGTATTACAATGAATATTATGACGGGAAACTTTACGATCATATCACAGTTAAGTATATGGGACAAGGACATACAGAATCTTTTGCGGATAATTTGAGGATATTGATAAAACTTAAGTGGTAGAACACGTAATTTGCCATTGCCCATCATTGATTTAGATGGTTAGGGAAGCAATTCTACAACGAACTGGGTGATAAATATAACTGTGAACTTGTGAATATTACGCAATTCATCATATGGGAGAGCAAATGTTGGTAGATCCTTCTTATAACTGCTTATGACTCTTTTTGGTCTAGTAACTAATGCTTCTTTATTTTCCTTCTTCTGTTTTATAATCGGTTCTTTTTTATAATAATAATGAGTTCATTTATAATAATGAGGTCAAAATTATATAAAATTAACACGAAATGCAAATATACCACTAAAAAAGTGTTTTATTAATTTAGCATTACTTTTAGAATTTTAAAATAATTTTTTAGCATTTTTTTAGCTTTATTTTAATCACCATTTATCCAAAAAAATTTTTCTCTCATTCTTTATTTGTCTATCGGTTGCTTTAAAGTTTCGTCATGCAATTTTCTTTAGCCTTTTATTGTGCGCCGTTTAAATACTTTGGTATTTGTTTTTAATTTTTTAAGCAATGTTTTTTATACCCCACATCTCCATAGCTGGCTGGGGTATTACCTGTTTGTGTTGAAGTTTGTAACGCACAGAAAAAATCATCCAACACCCACCTTAAAGTATACCAATCGACTCAGAATGTCCGTCTAGCTGGTAGGATGGCTGGCTGGACGGATGACTGACTGTCCATGTAAACTTATGCACAAAGTATATCAAAATTTTGAAGATGATTCAATGAAATTTGGCACCTAGGTGATTCATGATACCAGGACGAAGGTGTAAGGAAGTTTTGTATAAGTTTTAATCTTTGTGCCAAATTTCATGAAGGTTGGTCCATAATTAACCATAGCTCCCATATAAAACCCTCTTCCGAAAATTACTTTAACGTGCATAAATCACATACACATGTTAGTATCAGGTTTATATTCGACACAAATAAGTTTTATATATGAGAATCGCTCCATAATTTACCATAGCTCCCATATAAGCCCACTTTCGGAAATGATCCTAAAGTGCATAAATTCATATAAATATTATTATTTACGTGATAGTCTGTATTCGTGTATTTTATTTCAGATTTAGTAAAAGTATCGGTCCACAATTGTCCACATTTCCATGAATTTTGATAGACATGAACAATGGTGTGGGGTATTATATGGTCTGGCTTGACCAACTATATCTTTCTTACTTGTTTTTAAATGTGTGACGAACTCCAACTCCTTAATTTAGAAGCTGGTATTGATTATTTAAAAGGTAAGTACAAATTGAAATTATTAAAACAATTGGGGCATGTGGTACACATGAAATATTTTGAAAAAACTGCGTTCTAAATACAATTTATTATTTATTAATAGAATTGTAATTAAATAAATTAACAATAAATAACAACAAACTGTACATGGTATGTAAACTTATTTCCAAAAATAAATTATGTATCAGGTATGAAAACGTGTTAAATTTAAATATATATATATATATATATATATATATGTATGTATATATATACATATATATATGTATGTATATATATACATATAGAAACAAGTTCTTTTTTGGATCAATTTAAGTAAAAATTCATCGTAATTAGGATTGATCCTAAATCTATATTTCTTAAATCAAGGCCATTTCAGGTATATATATATATATATATATATATATATATATATATGTATATATGTAGATATATATATATACACATATATACATATAACTAAAACTCGTAATAATTACACATTCATATAAGTTAAAGTTATATCTTATTAGCTATTCCTACTTTATAACAAAATAAATAAATTTTTACTCAAAATATTAGCATCTTTTGTTTCTAGATTACTCAATAATATAACTAGAAAAATTATTACAATTGTTTTTAATTTCTGATGAATCGTTTCATTGATATATGGTTTTGTGAAAAAATTAATTAGATAAATTAAAGTATTAATAAAAAATTTAAAATTACTTCAATTATTTTTATAGTTGAATAATTTGATCAAAAAATGAAGTTTTGTAATACATTAAATTCAAATTATATATAAAAAATCTAAAATCATATCTCAATAACGAAAAAACTATTTTATTAATTGATGTTTATATGACAAATTTTGGGTCATCAAATATTGCATCAATGCTAAATGAAAGAATACCATCAATTAATAAAATTTCCGAAGTTATTTATAATCTCGATATGGACTCTTAAATTTCGGATACTTTGGAGCACTTCTTTCAGTATGTGTGAAAATAGAAACATTTAAAGTAATAAATTTGAATGTAGGTAATTGTTATTTTATAGACTCAAACCCTTATATATATTATAAAAATGATGTTAACGAAGCTATTTACATGAAACGGCAGAACAGATTTTATTAAAATTTTCGCAGCGTCAATAATGCAGTAATTGTATCTAAAAGTCGTTTGATTGCGTCCTGTTGTTCAAAAAATATCGGCAAAAACACAAAGAGTGATACCGGTGACAAAGCTGGCACTGGTGGATGGCAGGATCCTTGGGAGATTGGTTACGCTAAAATTAGAAATTTTGTGAGTACTGTTGAAGCTGAATGGTTAATGGAAACTAGTAAAATGAGAGTTAGAGTTGCAAATTCCCAAAGTGAAACTGATTACTTCCCAGAGGCCATAAAGAGCCTCTTAAATCCGTGTGTAATATATTTTGTGCAATGTCTGCGGAAACTGAGTTCATGAAATTTTGAACTCTTTTTACTTGCCCCAACGAATTTTCGATCATTGTCGGAAACAATTTTGTATTGGAGACCACAACGTCCGACGAAACGGGAGAAAGCGAAAGCGGTCGCATAACTTGAGCAGTGTTCTAAGTGAACCGCGTTTATCGCGAGACACGCGAATATGCAGGCATGGCCTTTTACAATGGAGAGCAGGATTATGTTTTATGTATGATGCAGATTTTACAGTACTTCTTCTTCTTTTTTACATGCAGCTTAAGACGAGAGATATAAAATTCAGTTTGTATTATGCGGCATATTAAACTGCATTCTCTTCGGTTCGAAGGACCATGTGTAAATATATACTAAAATAACATAAATGCCGCGAAGCCTTTGAGTACATAAATAACTGCCTCATTTTCACGTGTTTCACAATACAATAATTGCTATAATTAGAGTTAACAATTTGGAAATTTGTGCAATATACTTACACGTAGAGAAACTCATTTAATATTCTATAAGTTCACAAGTATATTATTATGTGTAATATTAAGAATAATAATAAAATAATAATAATAAATAGTATAATAATAAAAAAGCAATAAAATAGTTCAGTTTACAATTAGTTTTAATAAAGTTCAATGTTAAAAAATATAGGCAGCATTATGCTAATATAAACAATCATTGCAATATAATCACAAAATAAATTATTTATATGCAATTTATTCATTCTGAAATTGGTGTTTATAGTGTTATATAATACAAAATAATCATGCAAGATTTTAGTTTGATACTAATTTTTTTTTTTTTTGGTATTTATACACTTTAAACTAACTTTCGGGAGGAAGCCTCATATGGAAACTTATTCACCTAACCTCTTCATATTTGATAGTATGACTAATTCCGATAAAAACATATGCATCTGCTTCGAAGTTTATATAAATATGTGCATATCTAAAACCATTCTGATCACTAAAACTGTGCCAGTTATTATAAAAAAATATTTAAAATTACAACATATATTTCGAAAACAAAATTTGTATAAAATTTTGTAAAGAACGTTTTCAAAATTTTATAAAATTTTAACAGTTAAAGCTAAAAGAACAAAATATGGGAATAAGGAATTCCATAATGTTTTCTTTTTATTTTTAATATAATTTCAGAGTTATTTGTTTGAAAATCTCAATGATATTTAAGGAAAGAATATTTGAAGTAGAGTTTTGTCATACAAGGCCCCGATAAATAAAAACAACAAATTTTACTGGTATGAACATATTTCTAAAACAAATTCCATCATTTGATACCCATATCGGCACTGTTTAACAACTTACAGATTCTAAAATAATTTATAAAGGAAACATTATTTTTGAAATTTGATAGTTCTTTTAAAAATAATCGAATATGAAATGAAAAGCTAAGTACGCAGTTATATTAAATATATGGTGATATATAATAATATACGTGTTTTATTTCTATTTTTTTTTTTTTTTTTTTTTTTTTTTTGTAAATAATTCTGTAACTTACGAACCCTTGGAGATATTTAATTTCACATGGTCCGAGCTGAGATGCTTTTGAGTTGCTTTGGAGGAGCAAGATCCTAGAGGCTCACGGGAGGAGACCTCCAAAGTTGGTCTCCCCGAATATGTACTTTATTACAAGTTCACCAAAAATTCACTTATGACTTGAAAGAAGAAAAATACACATAGGTAGTCCTTATAAATATCTATAAAAAACATGCATATATATGTAGGTTATCTCTTTTAGTTTAAGAAACATTTACGTCGAAACGAATTTTACCCTCATTTTTGGTCTAACTTTTAAAATTTTTTTTTACTTGGGAGTATTATTTTGGGCCCCAAAATTTTTAAAAATATCCACTAGAAAATTCTAAATAATATTGTTGCAAATATATCAACTACTAAAAGAAAACTTCTAAATATATATTTTTTTCGGTCTATAAAAGTTTTTCAATAGTTTCAAAAGAAAGAAACGTAAATGCGTGTAAAGAGAAAAGCCCTCTCCAAACTTTGTCAATTTTGAAAAAGTTTTTTAATACTTTTTTTATAAAACTCTTAAATGTCAAAGCCCAGATCTGAAAAAATATATTGGCAATATGTCCCTATATATTAAGTCATACCCTTTACAACGACTTCGTAATTATTTAAATGAAAAAGTCAATTTTTGAAACAAGTTTTTCCTGGACTTTGGTACGAAAAAGTTTTTTTTGAATTCCCTGATTTTAAAACAAATTTGTTTGTATTGCGTCAAAATTTTATTGGAATACCTAAACTCGTTTAAATTTTATTTAGGTCCAAATATTAATATTATTTATGAAAAATATACAAAATATCTAAATTTTTAAATTTTTAGGTCATAATTCGAAAAAACCTCAGCTTTGATCATATGAAATTTTGTTTAAATAAATCCATTGGTTCATAAATTATAGATACATTTGTTTTCAAGGTTGGCTACCGTTAGCGCTAAAATGCTCTCACCAGTAAAACACCTATTCAACTTAACTAACGTTGCCACTAAAATACCGTTAACGAAATAATTGGAAATATCGTTACTGATAAAAGATCTTTCCCAAAATAAATCAAATTATCGTTACCGCTAAAATAACATTACCATATTACACAGTTTGAGAAAAAATAATTATTTTGAATTAAAAATCCTGTGGTTATTCAAGACCGACCTTTTAATAAATGACTAGGCTTTATATTTCATGGTTAGTAACCGATATCTTCAAAATTTCTGAAAATCTTGCTTATTATAATTGATTAATATTACTTACTATTAGTATTATTATTTGGTATTAAGTAAAAATATAAAACTATTTTTACAAAATTCCGGCAAGATTTCTTTTTTGGTAATAAACTAATGGACAACTAGAAAAAAAATTAAAAAAAGCTCCACATTTCTAAAATTCTGGTAGATTTTCTTTTTGATTATATTACAACGAACTAAAAAAACAAATCCAATAAAAAAAACTAAGAAAAATATGAAAACTTATATTGAAAAATGTACTGTGAAAAATATGATTTTTCTCTATTTGTATAACATTCTTGCAAGTTTCTTTTTTGTTTATGAATTAATGAAGTACTGTAACAAATATATAGAAAAGCTTTATACAAAATTTATTCATCAAATCGTATAATTCGTAAAAAACATATAAAGTTGTCATTAATCTAACTTTATTCGACAGTGCTGCTGTATGGTATAACTAAGATTAAAGTAATCTATGAACTAATAACGACTCCCTCATGGTCTCTGTTTACAATCCGAGGCTGATTTCCATAACGGGAGCTGTATGAGGAGGAAGAGAAGACGACCACTGTACGGCCTTCGAAGACTATTATGAAGCAGGAAGATAAATGCCATTCCACCTGGGTGCGATCCATAATCTTGTCAACTCAGAATATTATCCACAAAACGATAAACTGTATTCCGTATATATTTACTTTTCAAGATAGTTTTAAATTCAAATAAGATCATTTAATTTTCCAATGAGCTCCGAATACACGTCAACTGAAAATCAAATAGCTAAAAAAAATCATTGCATTCTCCCATGTAGACGTTTAAATATTTTACGTTTTAGAGATATCTTACTCTGATATCACATACAACCGCTACTGAATCTTCAATAACCTTAACCTGAATATTTCGAAATATCTCTATTTGGCCCGCTATGTTCCGAAATGTTCAAATATATTACTTTAAAGAATAATAAATTTTAAAGAATTATTTTATTATACAACCTCTAGGTATTAAGATTTTAATTAAATTAATTTAAATAAAAAAATGTAAAATAATCACAATCAGTTAAATGGAAAATCGAAATTCAGTTCAAAATTTTTGCAACGCCTCTGTTCTATACAATATATATTTCTTATACTTTTTTTTATACTTTTTCTGTTTCTTTTTTTTTCATACTTCTAAACAATCTTTCGTTGATTTTTTATCATTTGTAATGCATAATTTACCCTTAATAAACTTACCATACTTTGGATTTAATTAAATTTTCATATTAAATTCTGACAAAGGGACACTATTTACAAAATTGTATTTGTGATAAAAATAAAAAGATTTTCCAAAATGTTCTCACACGTACACAAGCATACGTACATATTTCTTTCTTTTATATATTTTATTTTATTTATTTTCCACCCTCACTGTCTGAATAAAATAAAGGATTTCATTAAATTTATTTTAATAAAAATATATTTAGAAATGTCTGAAATGATGAATTAATATATAATTTTATTGTTCTAAATGTGTGTATGTATGTATGAATTTATGAACGAACACTAGATTTTAAGATGAGTATATTTAATGTATGAATTTGTTTGTAATTATATCTTAACGAAAATTAAACAAGCCTTTTATATAATAAAATATGTGTTATAATGTTATGTATAACAATTTTCTTTTATTTCGAATTTATTAAAACGTCATATTTATTTTATTTTTTTTTTTAAGTTATTCTCAATACATGTTTTTTTCATAAACTAATTTATTTCTTCTATTTTAAAGTTTTATTTTCTTAGTTTTTTATAAACTACAAAATTGTTTTTACTACATTGATGTAGTTATTAAAATTCTCATTATTAGTGTACTTACACAGACATACATGGGTTTTCCTTCCGTTCAACCTTCTCAAATTGAACCATTAAATTAGTTTTCCTCATAAAGACTCGAAGGGTATATACTGTTTACTTTAACTTCTAGCCATACTCTGTAGTAATGTTGGCTGGTTGTGCTCCAATTTGTATTTTCCTTGATTTTCGTGAGGAAGAGAAAGGAAAACAAAAGTAAATAATAAATAAATATAAACTAAAAAAAACACAACAGGAGAATAGAAATACTAAAAAAATTAAATCAAAACAAAAGTCCATTCAATAAATAATAAACTTAAATATAAAAAAGATATCAAATTATATACTGAGAGAAATTTTACTTAAATTTTAGTAATTCATATTTTAATGTGAATATATATTTTGAACTAGTTTATACTTAAAGGACTCAAATGTCCCTTTCTTATACTGTAAAAAATATGCAAAATTATATTTTTTCCTAATCTTCAAATGAACCCAAGCTGTTAGTTATTTATCCGTTTGATAAATTTAAGGATTTTGGCGTCGATTTGTTGGAAAATACTTTTGCATATTTTGGTTCTAACAGCATATTATTGTTTTAGCAGCATTATTTTTTCATATTGTCATAGATTATCCTTATTTTAGAGCATATTCTAGCAATTTTAATGGTATATTTTTGCTTATTTTACACTAAAGAGCACAAATTAACTTAACATTTTACTTATTTCGCATCCAAAAGAATTTTTTACATAGTTTGCCATTTCTGAAGTTTTGTTTTTACCTACTGTCACATACATTTTTCAAATCCGCTTCCGTAATAATTTTTGTGTTATAAATTAATAGAATTTTGTAACTTCGATATATATTAAATAATTAACTTTTAGGCTGGAAAAATAATATGTTTTTTAATGGATATTTTCTGATTTTAAGAAATAGAAATCATTTTAATAAAATAGCCGACATGAAAAAACTTTTTTTTGGATCTACACAGAACAAAATAAACAATTGCCAATACAATAATAAATAATCGTTTTTTGTTTCCCAAGTCATTGGTTGATATGATTGTCATTGGTAGAATGTTCCTTTTTAAGATTCTTATTAACTGTTTTTATCGAAACCAAAACAACGCGAACAACATAACATGTTAATACTACCATTGCATCTTTAATTCTTATCGCAATACACTGAAAACGAAAAATTTTAACTTTATTTTTTTGCACGATTTCGTGAATAGCAAGAAAAGTTTACATTAAATACCTTAATAAGTCATGAGTAACTTGGTACAAAATGTATGATATACACGGCATATAAATAATATTTTAGCTGCAAATACAAAAAATTGTAATAAAGATTTTTGCATCAATTTTAAGGACGAAAGAAATTTGGATGTCTTATTATTATATGGAAGTTTGTAATGACATCAACGTGATATACCTCAAACTTTCAGTTTCAGTTCAACTTAAAATTCTGTTCTCGAAATTTAATTTAATTTATGAGCGCAAATTTTCTATATAAAAAAAAAAATGAGAAATTTAAAAAATTTTAAATTTTAAGCTTATTTTTTCATCACTTAACATTTTTTCGCTATATGATAATATGGTAGCCAGTTATACAATATATGAATTATCTAAGTTTTGTCTCCCGACCTGTTAAAGGTTTGCATTTAAAAGATTTAAATTATGAGTGCAAAACTGAAATGAATCAAAAAATCCTAAAATGTTTCAATCCAGTTTTTATTATTTTATTTATTAGCTATAAATATTTAAATACACAGTAAAAACAGAGTATCCAAAGAAGTCAATACGATCCTAAACTTGCAATGCAGAAGTATTTCAAATTCAGATCATTTCCAATGAATTTAACATAGGCTTATTATTGGAAGATATTCTCTTTTTTGATACCTACTCACTGAGTTTGATGTTCGTTTTTTATCAATTTAAGGAAGTTGCTTTTAATTTTTTATAAACAAAAATTTTTTATTAAAAAAAAATATATATGCATAATAATAATTTTCATTTGACTAAAGCAGTTACTATTCAGTAACAAGTATTTGTAAATTCAGTAAATATCTGAATCGCTTTTTAATAACATCTTTGGATGATGTTTATATAACTTTTTAAGTGCAAGAAACAGTGCATTTATTGAAACTTTTGAAGTAATGAAAAGTACTTCCTTAAAAATGACTTCTATATATTTTTAAATACTCGAATATAATCATTGCGGGAGACTTCAATTGCAATTTATTTAATATATCTAAATCTAGTACTATGAGGGCTGTAAGACTGAATTTATTTGTTGTCAATAATTTTAAGCCCACGCACGTATGATATGGCTAATAGCTCTATATCTTTGTTGGATTATTTTTTGGGTAGTGATATGTCAATAATAAAATTTTCTGATTATTCTGGCTTCCTTTTTTTTAATATATTCAAATACATAATTTTTAGAATACCGGGATTATAATAGTATTTTTTAAACTATTGATGTTTCTTACAGTTTTCAACATGTACCCGTTGTTAAGAGAAGGATACATAATAATAGTACTACATAAATGGATTTCAAAGATATTTTATTTCAAAGATCATTAATGTATATGGCTTTTTCTGAATTTCTGCATAATCTTTGTGTGGAAAGTTGACAGCTTACAATATAAGCTTCGTAATAAGGCTAAGAGTATTATTCGAAGGGAGAAGAGAAAGTATTTTTCTAGATTGTTTTGGGGGATAGATTCATCTGGCATATGGAAGATATTTCGAAATTCTGGATGTGCTAAGGATAGAGATAATTTTTTTTAGGGATGGTGATGTGAGATTGTGTTACTTAATGTAGTTAAATATAAAGTTAAATTTGGTTCAATTGAAATTGACAACATTCCAATTAAATTTATTAAACTTATTTTTCCACATGCTTCGGACATATTATACTTCCGGCATTATGTAAAGTCGTTAAGCATCTTATAAAGGTTCAAATACTGCAATCTATGCCTTCCATAAGGGTTATAGTACTACTTACTTAGCCTTACTAATTCCATTAAGGAGAATGTTCATGTAAATTGAGTGAGTGCATTGGCTTCACTTGATTTATCTAGAGCCTTTAATACTATCTATCATATCATTCAATAATGATCAGAAAACTAAAAGATCGATTTCAATTTTTAAATTCTGTTTGTAAATTAATATTGTCATACTTGATTGGTAGGTCACAGTTCGTTGACTTTAGAAGATGAAAATCTTCTTTGCTTAATATTAATACCGGTGTCCTTCAAGGTTTCTTATTGGTTTATTTGATTTATTCTATATGTAAAAGATCTGTATGCACGTACTAATTTGGGTACTTGTGGGATATTCTTGTATGCTGATAATATTTTTACATTGTAATGGCGATTTTTCTTCTTACTTGGACTTTCAAATAAATGTGAACGATTGTCTTAGATGTTTTTTACAGTGGTTTTCTAATAATTCCTTTATATTAATCCATCTAAGACGATAATCATAAGGCGATAATGTTTGGCAAAAATGATATCTACTCTACTAATGGGTATTTTTGCCTTAATAATACTGCTATTGAAATCGTTTATCGGCGCAAATGCTTGGGTTTGGCTCTTGACAGTTTGGAGGTCATATTGACTTCATATCAGGAAGAATTTACTCGGATAATATGTATCTACCTTTTCACGTTAGACGAAAATTAACTAATATTCTACTAACGTCACAGGTCTTAATTATCTTAAAGTAATATGCGAATGTACTGTTAATACTATTGTTAGATTTGTTTATAATATAAGACGTTGCGATCATATGTCGGCTTATGTTCACAAATTTCTTCGTTGTTCTTTAAATAAGTTTGTGAAATATCGTAATTTGGCTTTGTTTTATAACATAATTAAGAATAGTTTCACTTCTGATTTGTGTAATAAATTTATATTTTTACGTTCTTTCAGGAATTCTCAAATGTATATTCCGAGAATTTTTAAATTGTGTTTTAGAAAATCATTTTTTTTTTTTTTTTTTTTGAGAATTGTACGCTGTTGGAATTTCTTACCCTATGAACATCGTATTTTCTTGATTATTTAGCTGAAATCATTGGACTATCTCTAATACACCTACCGTTTTTTTTATTATTTGTAAGAATTGCCGCTATATGGATATCTATTTCCTTTATTAGTCATATTTTGAGATTGAAGACTTTGTATTCCTATGCTGAATAAATAAATAAATTATATGGCTATATTTCCCTGAGAGTTTAGGTGAATGATCTATAATTTGGATTTAGAATTCAAAAGTCCAAATTCATCAATAGTTCTACTGTTCTTTAATTCGTAAACCTTTAGAAATATCTAAATAAAGATCTGATGTAGGGTGATAGTGGTCCAAATTTGGTCAGCATGGGTATGTCATTTTTTTTTAATCGCCAAAAATGTGTTTATGTTTTGTAAATAAGTTTGCAATCATAAATTTCCTGGTGGTCTCTGTTTGACGGTACCAAATCAGAGTTTGTGGACTATATTGTGCAGCTATTTTAATTTTTTTTTTTTACACATGAAAAAATTTATATATGAATGAAACTAGAGACCATACATAGTAAAACTTCGTACCAGTTTTTCTTTAGACCATAAGGTTTTCTCTCAAAGGGATTTAAAAATTGTATAGCCTACTAACATTAATATACAGGTTTTTGTTCGATGCAACTCCCCTTTTACGTCCAGTTTTGACATAATATTATTTACTTTATTTGACTTCACCTTACGTTTAAACTACTGAACCAATTAATATTTAACATGGAGAATATGAAGTGCTGACTGGATGTCACGACCACTTTTTTAAAGAAGGAGTTGACTTATTAGTTCTTAATAAGCGAATTTCAAATTTCGAAAAAATTTTGATGACCGTGGTAGAAAACATCACAATATGATAAAAGTGGACGAAAAAGAAAATCGGAAAATGGATTTTTTTCTGAAAGTGGGCTAAAATCTGGACGTGGCATCCAACTTATATTTTAGCATATAGTGTTCTCCAAAAAAGACTTGAAATATGTGATCAATTTCATTTGAACTTTCAAAAAAATTATTGTAAACAAAAAAAAATCTTACATAATATTTCAGAAAAGCTTTGTACTCTATAAAACAATAAATACCTATGAATACATTGAAATTTATTCATTTAAATGTTTTTATTTGCACACATAATGAAAAAATGTTCCAAAATATCCGAGGTTTAAAAGTTCCTGAAATCTAAATTCTAACTTACTTAGAAAAACCCTTTGGAAATTTAATTAATCTGATGGTGTACTTCATTTCGCATTGGAATGATTGAGGTAATAATTGATGACCCAAAATTTCTCGCAGTGATATTTACGAAAATTATATCATTCCAATATGGGTGTCAAATGAAAGCTAAGAATTCCTTCAATATAATAAAGGTTTTTATTTTGATGTTGCAGTACAAGCCATTAATAAAATATACAATTCTGACCTTAAGCATAAATTCTACCTTAAAAACTATTATTTTTCATTATCTTTTAATTGTCTTTTTGTTGGCATTAGGCAGCTAATACAGCTGGGATCAGGTATGTCAATTGACGTTTTTAAATTGTATTAAATAAATGTTAAAATTGCACTTTTTTGCCACAATTGTACCAAAACAGAAAATTGTTATAAAAATTATCACTTGAAGTTAAGAAATGCCGTGTAACTCCCAAAATAAACTTAATTCTTTAAAGTTACTTTCATCGACATAAAGAAAATAGTAGCTGTTTTTTGTTGGCAATTTTATACAAAATTTAAATTTATTTATATACGTTAGGGGTTAACATGTTAACTTTAACGTCGTTAAATGTGCTCCCAATTTATAACTAAAAATACAATTATGAATATAAGAATGATAAGAAGTGAAAAAATGTAAAAATAAAATTAAATTCAAATAAAACATTTGTCAATTTTTTTGTACAATTTACAGATAAATATAATGTTGCTCCCAAATCGGGTCAATGCCGTTTTTTTTTTTTTTTTTTTGCTGACATTCAACGTTAACACTCAACCAGAGCAAAAAAATATAGCTAGTATTATTTAGCCTTTAATTTTTTGATGAATTATAATGATATTTATATAAATTTTGCTAACAATTCATAATGCTTTTTATTAATCTCTTCATAGTTTTTATTAAACAATTAATATCATAATACAAATTATTGATGACAATATGTCTCCGCATATTAAAGAGTCTATGATACGAAAGACCTTGAGAATTTTATTTTAAAATAAAAAGCTGGGACTGGGTGCCAAGTATAATTATATTGCTTTGTCTTAACTAATTTGAGATTTTGGAAACATTTTTGCAATTAGAGTTGAAACTTGGTTTCTAAATAAGATGATTTTCTATAGCAACTTTATAAAAAATTTAGATTAGAAACAAATTTCAAATGTAGCAAATTAGTCATTAGTGTGCCATTGTACTTTTCAGTTTCGAATTGTACCAAAAAAAAATACATTTTGACATGTATTATGGATAATGTGACACTTCCTGTAATGATAAGCTTTTGACAATTGTTCATATAGCGAAGATTTATGCTTTCCTTACAAGTTGTCTGTGATTGCGATGGACGTTTTACAGTTTCTTTTTCTACACCATTTAATGGAAATGGA
This sequence comes from Protocalliphora azurea, assembly GCA_932274085.1. Taxonomy (NCBI): domain Eukaryota; kingdom Metazoa; phylum Arthropoda; class Insecta; order Diptera; family Calliphoridae; genus Protocalliphora; species Protocalliphora azurea. Next base: position 117,524,008 of record OW026519.1, on the reverse strand, counting down.
TTCTTTATTAACTATATAGATATACGAATATTTTTTCCTTAATTTTTAGCTTCGCTGAGAATGGAATAATTTAATTAAGTAAGTAATAGAGATTTTAACCATCATATATTTTCTTCTCAAGTCATTTAAAAATTATATTACTTTTGCTACCATATATTAATAAATAAAAACTTGGGAACCTAGAGTCCATCCTTAACTCACTTTTAAAATTTTTTTAAAAAATATAAAGAACAAATTTTTTATCAAACATTCTTGCAAAAAAATTAAATATTCAAAGTTTTTGTTAATTCAATATTTCGTCACCGAAACTGTAAAACAACGTAATATCACTTTTCATAACTTTACAGGGGAGAAAAATCTTTCTAAAATCAAAAATAATTGTGCTACAAACAAAATTCTTAAGTTTTTAAATCCCTAAATATCGCTCAATGACTGGCTGGCTGGATGTCTGCCCATGTAAATCTTGTGCATAAAGTACAGGTCGCAATTTCAAAGATAATTGGATAAAATGTGGCACATATGTATACAAATGTTCCCCCGGAATAGGGTTTTAATGCTTGTAAATTCCTTATTTATGATACTATTTCAATAAAAGTTAGTGCAAATAAGTTGTATATAAGAGTGTAATAGAATCTTAAATTTCACTACAAAATTGACACAAATAAGGCTAATATAAGCACAAATCAAAGTATGCAATTTTTAAGGATCAGTCCATAAATGGACATAGGTTCCAGATTAGACCCATTTCCGAAAATATCGAAGATCATTTTGCGGGATAAACGCAATGATGTAGGGTATCATATTGTCGGGCTTGACAGACTATAACTTTTTCGCTTGTTTTGTTTGTTAAATATTTTTCAAATTATGTATATAGGTTACGTTTTTTTGGATGTGCATTTTCTGAAACCAAAAAAAAAAAAACCTAACATCAAATAAAATTTTAGCAAATGAAGTAGTAGTGAAGTCTGAATATTATCATTATATAGTTAAGAAGTAAATATATAATGAAAAAAATTATCCTTATTTTCTATAAAAAGAAAAATATATTTTTTATATCTTTTTTCCAAAATGTTTAATAGCTTTCATACCTTTAGAAATTAAAAATCATAATTCGTTTAAAAAATTTTAACAAAAAAGAAGTTATGTTCTTTTGACGTGCACTCGTTGATACGTTGTTTTGAATTTCGTTAATAAATATAATCGTTACTTTTAGATATATAATTTTGAAAATTTGTATTCATATGTATTTTGGAAAATTAAAATATATTCCATAAAAAAACCCGAATTTGAAAATTTTAATGTTATTTGGTTTTGCATTTTCAGTGACGATTTTTAATAATAGTTTAATAAATTTCTTAAAGTAGTATTATTTGAAAGAGGTCTACCTGTAAAGAAATTGAGACATGCTTTTATCTGTAGTTTCTGTGCTTATTATAAAAACATAAGCCCGGACTATACTGCTCAATTATTTTCAAAATCGTGCTTAAGTTCTTAAAATGGTTTTGTTAAGCTTTTCCTAAGTATTAAAAAAAAATATTTATTGAAAATTAACAAAAAAAAAATCTATTAAAATTATTTTAAATTTTAAAAAGATTTCAAAACACGGTCTAAATTTACTTATTTTTTTTTTTTTTTTGTAGTTTTATATTATGCACCAACACTTAGGATTTCATTACATTTTTAAAGTTATATCAATTTTTGTAAATTTTTTTGTTTTTATTTATTTTTGGTACCACATTAGTGTGGAATCAAAAAATGTTTTACCCAAAAGAGGGAGTTTAATATTTATAATAATTTTGGCATTGCCAAATAGTAATACATACTAAAGGATATTCAATAAAAAATTAACAAAAATAGAGTAAAGCATTTTAGTATAAATAAAATATATCTATGGTTTTTTTGGAAAGTTAGGACCACCCTATTGTAAATATATAAAGCTTAAAGCTCTTTGTTTAAATAATTTGATAAAGTTTTGAAATTTTTAAATAATTGAAATAGCATTTAAAACTTTATATCTTCAGTGTTATTTTGAAATAAAAAAGCAAATTTAATTAAAAAATTTAATAAATTATTTCTTATTTGCTTTCTTCATTCAATTAAATTTAAAGTTTACTTAAAATTTAGGCAGCTACGATACCTTTAGAAATATCTCAAAATTTAGAGGGTATTTCAAATTTTTGATATTTTGTTAGTTTTTCGCGTTTGACAACTTTGTAGTTTTTCTTACAATTTCTGATTTTTTACAAGTAACGAAAAGTAATGGAGCAAAACCTTTATTAACTCAAATCAAATAAAAATAAAGCACTTTTTTTATTTTTGTAAAAAAAAATATCAATTTTCGGTACGGCTCCCTTTATCAGATAATTTTGCATCAGTAAGTTTTTGATATTGAAGAATATAATTAGATCTGTTTAAGTAAAATTGATATTCTAAGTATCAAAACCTACATAGCTCAATCTTTCGTGTTTTTCAGGTCATGCATTTTAATTAATTTCATTGAGATGCATTTATTTGTTCGAAATGCTTTAGAGGATAACAAAAAAAAAAAAAAAAACTCACCTTCAATTATTAATATTCCCTGAAATTTACGAACCATCGATTCATAAAAATTTTTGTTTGTATTTCAAAAACTAAAAAGGAGTAATGAAGTAAAAAAAAAACTTATATTAAAAAAGTTAAAAAGTTATTTATAAAATTATTGTATAAAATTTGATCAGCACTTATTTAAATGTTTAGCCATTAAAATCTTGTATATAATTTCGATTTTTTCAAAACTAAAAAAACTAAAAAAAAAAAATTAATAAATAAAATATAGAACGGCTGCCAGCAAAATGATCCAGTAAAAAAATCAACTTCCATAAAAAATTGTGTTTGGGTGATTTTTCGCTTTTATAAGAACTTTTTTTCAATTATATTCATAAATATTTTCTGCCTTTAATGAAGTTTATAAAAAAATTATTACCTGCAATAACTGATTAAGTATCTCCACAAAATTAGTTAAGTCATATTTAATTTGGACAGTAGAAAATTTTAGAGAAATATAATCTCGTTTTTTTTGTGCTAATTAATACACAGAAATGCTTAAATGAATGATTCTATAGAAATAATATTAAAAACAATTAAGAAATTATTTTATTCTTTATTGAAGTACGAAAATTTTTAGCCTTTTTAGGAAAATTTTAAGAATCAACAAAAGCTAAAAAAGCTAGAAGCTGAAACGAGAAATTTGAGGTTAAAAGCCAAATAAAAAGACTAGATTTAGACTTAAAAAGGCTAAAGTAGCAACACTTAACTACCAGAAAAAAAAATTTATTATAAAAACAAAATAAACTCTTATTCGGGGATTTTCAAAATTAAAAATTATCAAAAATTCGAAAACAAAATTCTTTGTATTAGAGTTTTCAAGATTTGTGCACTTTATTTAAAAATATAAAAATTATGTTTTTCCTTCCTCTAAAATTATAAAAAATGGAATTAGTAACGTAATTCTTTTCTCGTTTTTGGCTACGTTTCTTTTTAACTTGGCGGGTTAATTTTTTTAGGAATATCGATTGTAAACCAATCTTATATATAAATATTTTCTTTATAAAACTGTACAAAAAATACGCTCACATGTGTAGTTTGAGAGATATTTAGGCCAAAACTAATCCTTCTCTCATTTTGTGACCCGTTTTTTAGTTTTTTAACCTTGGCAGACCTTATTAGAGTCCTCATATTATTTAAGAATATATACTGGATTTCGTACAAATTTCCATAATAGTACTCATATCAATATATTCTTCGTATAAAAAATTATATTAATATGAAGTTTCAACTTAAAAAAATTAAATATTTTTTGTTTTTTTCCCAAAAAGGTGGTAATAAATTGAAACGGTCTCTAAAAAATTCTGTTTTTTTTATTCTCTGTTTTTAGGATTCAGTAAGATATCTTCATTTAATTAAATTTTATGTCAGTCCAAGCATAATTATTATTAATATATATTTCCAAAAAAATCTTAAGCTAAATGTTAAGTTTTTTAAGCTTATTTGCTAGAAACTTAACGTTTCTAAGCTATTTTTGGTGTAGACTTTGCAGCTGAGAGAACCAGTGTGGTCTTTAAAAATAAACCAGTCTGAATGAACGGAGTATTACAAACACACAACTTTTTCTTTAGATATCATGCTGGAACAACTTTGAATTCCTACTAATTGCTAGGTGAAAAAATATTAAATACGTTTAACTTTTCAAAAGTCTTAATAATATTAAAGTACTTATTTTAATTTTACGTATTATTTTTTCTTTCAGTGTCCCAAGATAAATACGAATTTGTCCTTCTAAATACACACTGCTAAACAATAAACTTAAATTCAATTGTTTGTTATTTTTACTTCCATCCCTATGCAATTTGTTGTAGTTCTTGTTGTTTTTGTCTGTATAGTTTCGGTTCTATTGAACTCGATTATATTTACTGTAAACATATATACAAATATATGTTTGCATTAGTGTGTACTTGCATTTTTAAGAAAATTGATTTAGAATTAAGTGGCAAAGTTAATTTAGTCAATATTTACATTAAACGAAGAATAATAATAACTATGAAATGGACTCTTTCTATCTGAAAACATGTACATCCAAGCACTCACACACACACATATTACAACCACATATACACTTTCACGCAAACCTAAACATTTTTACTTTTTGGACAACCCAGCGGTAAAAATTTTAAGGCCTTCATTGTGTACGTATTATTCTAGAAGGTCTTTTAACCTTTTTTAATATGCAGTTGCTCATGCTAACCTACCCTCTATAGTAAGGCCTTCAAGAATGCCTTGCCTTCTCAAATATTCGATCCTTTCTTTTAGAAGTATAGTAAGAAGCTGCGTTTTTTAACATATTTTAACCAACAACAAATCTTTGAAAAAAATATAGCGTTTTATTTCCCTTTTCTTAGAAGGGAAGTAAGAATATCATATATATATTTTTTTAAGCAACAACAAAATTATTCAAAACCGTTACAAAAACCAGATCAAAATCCAAAAAATAATAAGAATTCATTTAGTTATGTTAAAAGCTTTGTTTGACCTTTTAGAAGAGGCTGCATCGGGTAGCGAATGTGTACGGCTTTGACTACCTACAATGATATCGTCTGTAAAAAATATATGAACACGGAATGCAAGTAGAAGATTTGAGAAAGAGCTCCCGGCTCTGAAAAGTCCTTATATAATTAGTAGCACAAAATGTTAAATAGTTTTATGTTTTATGATGCGGTGAACACAACGTAGATACGTATACATATATTAGATTTCCTTGTAACTTTATTAGAAAACATACTTCTTTCTTACTTTTTTTCTAATACTATATTTTATTCTAGTAAATGTTTTAATCATATTTGATAGAGGACATCTTCCTGATTAGGAAAATATAAAAAATTTGAAAAATTTGTTGACAGTGGTAATGTAACGGTACTTTATAGTTACATGTACTCGAACTAAAAATGACAAAACAATTTACTTTGAAATTGAAATTAAAAAATTAAAATTTCGAAACTGAGAAGAGTATTAATTTTGATTGAAATCGTCTTTTTTATATTTGTTTTTTTTTTTATATATTATGAGTAACATAACCTGAAATAGACTAACTAAATCAATATTATCCTTTGTCTTTGAAGATGTTTTTTAAATTTGAATTTAAAGGCAAAACAGTGTTATTATTTGCAAGCAAAAGTAACCCGGTTTATTTAAAGAAAATGAACCAACGTTAGTGAAAGGCAAAAATGTAATAATATATTAAATATATGTACATATATTAATATACAAATAAAATTGATTTCAATTCCAAAATAGCTTTTATTAAAAAAATTTTTGTTTAGTTTTGAAAAATTTAATTCTTATATGGAAAAATGTATATGCGAGTGTAAGTATGTTTCGAAGAAATCAAATAAATTTCAAACAAGGTCGAATTTTTAAAAACGGAAAAAACTATTTCGAAGTAACTTCTAGGGAATCAAACTTTATCATACGGGTCTTATTTCGTCAAATATATCTTAGTAAAAATTAAACAATGTAAATTTTTTTGTACAAAACTTTTAGCAAATTTAAATATAATACAATATTCAAGCTACCTTTGAATACACTACTACTACTACTTAAAGACTTTTCGTGTAAAAAATTTTCATATGACAGAAATATGAAAAAAATAAAAATGAAAGCAACGAAAATGGAACAAACTTTCATTTTGATACTGCTCGCGAAGTGATAATGAATAACAATGTTGAATAACTTTATCTTAAAAAACAGTTAAAGATAAAATATAATATATATATATATATAATGAATAATAATGTTGAATATAATATATATATATATATATATATATATATATATATATATATATATATATATTATATATATATATATATATACATGTACCGATATTTTCAAATCTTTAACTCTTTTTTAAGATAAAGTTATTCAACATTATTATTCATTATCACTTCGCGAGCAGTATCAAAATGAAAGTTGTTTCCATTTTCGTTGCTTTCATTTTTATTATATATATATATATATATATATATATGTATGTATCTATATATATATATATATATATATATATATATATATATATATATAATAAACTTTTATTTTTGATTTTTTATTTTATTTCTCAGAAATAAAAATTATTTCTCATTTTTATTTTATGAATTTCAATGATAATTTTTTAAATAAAACTCAAGTTGTGATTTTTATTTTCTCTCACAAAAAATAAAAAATAGTCTTTGATTTTTATTTATTTTTCTTTAAGCAAGAAGTAAAAATCATAAAATGATTTTTAATTTTTTGTGGCATAATTGTAATATATAATGTTCATGTACTATTTATCAGGTGTATGTGCTAATTAATCTGTGTGGATCACTGATTTGTTAACGATGAATAAAAGGGCAAAACTTTAAAATGAAAAGTGGTGATAATATTTTCATTCAACTGTGAGGTTTCATTTGAATTTGCACAAGGTCATCGGTCAAAAATGCTAAAGTCAATTGTATTTCAATCTCCTTATCCAATTTCCAATAACCTTCAGACACTTGACACATAAAAAAGCCGACAAACGTCAGAGCAGTACACAATAAAATGGTCAACATTAGAAATTTAAATCGATAAATTAGACATAAAAAATAGCAATTCAAAAAGTTTCTTATCAGCAATATCAATAATACTACCTTCATGGTGTAGACGGCTACCATGTGACATGGATGGCACGAATGTTCTTTTGGCACCAATCTTAGGAAATACTTTACCCACTATAGAACACAGGAAAAGGGTAGAAACACAAGCTGAAATGCGTTAAAAACTTAAGGCGAATTTAGCTCTCAGCGGTGTAGTCCAAATCGAATAGAAGGGACTCCGTAATTCAACACCTCTTTCACGTATATCGAATATATACAATGACAGATAAGCAACAACAACATATATTTTAATACAAATTTTAATACATCATATGTATATTTTTCATAAACAAAAACAAAAATATTTTTTTCTTTTCAATTGAAAACGTAAAACGTACTGCCTGTTTCTCTAAATGCGAACGAAAGCTTCGTTCGAGTAAATGTATAGAAAACAATAAATAATTTTCAAAATTATTTGTTTTTTTTTTTTTTTTTTTTTTTTTTTTTTGTTTTTTAAACAATTAGTCGAACGAACCATTCGTTCACATTTAGAGAAACGGGCAGTTGTTATTTGATTTTATATTTTAAAACTCATAAACCGAATTTTATTTTAGATTTTTATTTAAAAAAAATCAAAATTAATTTTTATTATAAAAATCAAAACAAATTTATATTTTTCAAACAATGAAATAAAAATCAAAACTACCAAATAAAATTTGATTTATTTATTACTATTTTTTCTTAATTTATAACATATATGGCCTCTGATTTTAATTGAATCAATCAAGTAGACGATTGAATAAAAAAACATTTTAAACGATTTGTTTCCCTAAGCCCATTTTAATTTTTTATTTCTTAAAATATTTACATACAAGTCATTATTTTCCATTTATTGTTTAATTTTTTCTATACATATGATTATTCTATTTTGAATTTTGTTTTATTTTATTATTTTTTTATTTTTTTTTTTTTTTTTTTAACGCACGTTTATAGTTTTTCATAGAATTTGAAATTACTGATGACTTTTGGTGTTTGGATATAAAATTGTCATATTACTTTTATATATTCCATTTATGTAATACCGATGCATGAAAATTTTTGCTGAAATTAGAAAATAATCGTCAGGAGATGTGTATATTATTTGAAGAGTTACATCTGAAGGCGACACATATTTCAAATGATGGTCATTACCTTATTGCGGTTCTATTTACCAAAGTGCGGTTTATGATTTTTCTCTTCTGTGGTGTTCTATTAGACATCAAACATTTGATTGTAAGAAAAGATATAATTCTTGAATATATATATATATATATATATATATATATATATATATATATATATATATATATATATATATATATATGTTTGTGTGTGTGTAAAAGAGGTGTTCAATTACGGAATCCCTTCTATTCGATTTGGACTACACCGCTGAGAGCTAAAGTCGCCTTAAGTTTTTAACACATTTCAGCTGGTGTTTCTTTCCTTTTCCTGTGTTCTATAGTGGGTAAAGTATTTCGTAATATTGGTGACAAAAGAACATTCGTACCATCTATGTCACATGAAAGGCGTCTGCACTATGAAGGTAGTATTATTGATATTGCTGAAAAGAAACTTTTTGAATTGCTATTTTTTATGTCTAATTTATCGATTTAAATTTCTAATGTTGGCCATTTTATTGTGTACTGCTTTAGCGTTTGTCGGCTTTATTATGGGTCAAGTATCTGAAAGTTATTGGAAATTGGATAAGGAGATTGAAATACAATTGACTTTAGCATTTTTGACCGATGGCCTTGTGCAAATTCAAATGAAACCTCACAGTTGAATGAAAATATTATCACCACTTTTCATTCTAAAGTTTTGACCTTTTATTCATCGTTAACAAATCAGTGATCCACACTGATGTGTACTCAGTATCTTTTTACCCAATTTCCTTCACATTGATTTTTTGATCCAAAATTATTCATATAATAATTATTTTTGGTATCCGATTGAAATATTAATTTTCTTTTCAATTTGCCTTTTAATTATTTCAATTAAGAGATTGATCAAAATTTTTATTTGTTTAAATTATTTTTTTTTTTAATTTTTTTAAGTGTTTAATTGGAAAAAAGATCTTATTTTAAGTTTTTACAATATTTAGTAATTGATATAATCATTTCGGTGAGAGGTGCAAATCTAAAAAAATGCTGATTGAATAAAATTATTTTTACTTTTTTCTGTGTATATATCTTATTTTGCACATAATTATTTATTCGAAGGCTACAGTAATTCGTTTTTATTTGTATGTATTGTTTGCTTTTTTTTACCATTGTTCTACCTTGAAAATTTTCACAAGGCATCATTTCATCTTTTACAAATATATTCGTAAGTAAGAGTACATAAATATAAATCTATTGTTAATTTATACTTTATCTATGACCAATAGATACTAACATTATTTATGAATGCAGTCTAATTTAAATAAAAATTCCGAGAAATAAAGCATGAATATTTTTATACCACAAAAAGTAAATAAATAAATAAATAGAGTAAAAGTGAGTAAGTTACTTATTGCCAGCACAGTTATGATGCTGTTGAAGCTAAAGTCATTTTCATTGTTTTCGAGTTGGTTTTTAAATTATATTAAAATATATAGCAACATATATGTATGTATATATTCGAACATTTGTAGCTAATGTATTCACATTTATATGTTAATAGTGTAGCACACATAAATGTATATGTAGATGTACAACCACAGCTCCTAAAATGTTGACGATGTTTGCAACATAAACTGAAAGGTGTGTCCGTTTTAATTATTTAAAATTGTTTTTCTGATTTCTGTGGTAATATATGATTTTATGAATCTTTTGTCTAACTCAGTAAACATTTTTGAATTTCTTAGAATATCTCTTAAAATTTACTTTTCTTCCATTTAAAACAGAGCTCTCCTAATCCGTATATTAAACTTTACATATGCATATCAATTTTATACCATCGCACTTCATTATCTTCTTTGTTCATACATATGTTCATGCGAATGAATATCTTTTATATATTAAAATACAACAATACAAAAGAAGACAATACCAAGCATATAGGTACTAGTATTTACTTATGTATGGGTTTGTGTAATATATAAATTGCAAACAAAACAAAAGTCAGCACGTAATACTCGGAATACCTTAAAGGGAACAATGTACTTCTTCACGGAAATCTATTGCATTCAATTAGAATAGTGTGATGTTACATACCTCATACATAAATATAAATAAAATTTAAAAAATTTTTAAAATTTAAGTTAAAAAATACTAAGACTAAGAATTTATTAGTAATAAATTCACCATGTGGGGAGACCTTTGCCCCAAGCTCCTCCGGATTTAAAAAAATCAAAAAAATATGAATTTTATTTAAAGCTCCAACTTCAGATCAATAAAAAAAAGTATAGAAAGTAACTCTATCAACTGAAGAAAAAGATATACGAACTGTAGGTTCGTAGACAAGAAATGAACTCATTTGAACAAAAAAAGTAACCGAAAACACAATAAAGCTTTTATTCAGGGTATTCCAGCAAATATTAGTAACAAAAAAAAATTAATAATATATAGAATTGAATGATTCTTATAGAACACAACCGTCTTTAACAAAATAAAATTTGAAAAAGATTAGTCTATTGTTTACATTTTCTCAATTTGAGTTATATACTCTCATTTTTTCATTCGCAGTCTTTATAATTTTAACTTGTCAATAAAACGACATACCTTTGAACTTTTTATAATATTTTTTGTTTACTTAAGTAATTTTTTCTTCTTAAAAGTAATTAGAAATAACTTAAAAAAGGGTAAAATATACACTTAGTTCTACTGAGAATGTTAATTAATTAGACATATTTTGCCTTTATTTTTTGCTGGCTAATACATGTTAAATCAAAAGTAATTTTTCTGTTTGGTGCGAAATACTAAGTCATTTTTATTGACTAATACTTTATAAAATTTTTTGAAAAAACAACAAGAGATAAAGACAAACCATTGTTATGTTTTTGCTTTTTAAAAACGTTGTTTTATTTGGTTTAAATAAACCTTAGGTTCTATTACTTGCAATAGTAAGACATCAATTCAATTTGTTTTTAAACTAAAACACAAACTTTAATACTGAACTGCACAAGTGATTGAGTTCGGTACAATATTCTAGTAACATCAACAACCATATAAGAGCTCAATTGTAAAAAAGTAGCTAACTAACATAGAAACAATAACTTATAACAACTTATATAATAGAAGTTTCTCATTAATACATATATAAGCAAGTTAATAAAAAGGCAGAAATCTCTTAGATAATGAATGTAAATCACATTAAGAGACTTTAACTAAATTTAAATAAACAGACGTTACAAACTAGAAAATTCAAATACCTTACAAACTAGAAATTTCCAAAATCATTATTTTTACTTATAAAACTAATTTTTGTAACACTGTCTTTCACGAACAAATAAAAAATATGTACAAGTATCACAACAGAATAGTTAAAAGTAAAAAAAAATCAAAAATTCTGAGGACGACATTGTTTAATTGTAAGTATAATTATACTACCGATTATATAAGAATACGTACTTATCTTCTGTTGCACATATTGTCGAGAAGTCGCTTCCTGGTCCATGTTAGCGTGTCAGCAAGTGTAAATTTTTCAATTAGCCTACAGGCTAAAAATTGCAACCACATAAACTTTTGGAATATAATTTAGCACGTAAGGAGACTATTCCTACAAGATTGTATTATAATCAGCTACAAAGATTTCAGATATGAGTTAAAAACTAACAACATAGACAATTTATTAAATTGACAGATACATTTGTAAAACTGTCAAAAATGTCTTATAATTTTTTTTATTTCAATTATTTCAATTCCATATCAAAATATTGTACGCCAAATTATTTATCACACTAAATACGTTTTCCATAAAAGCGATAAATATGAATACATTTATGGTATTTGCATGTTGATGATAGTAACCCCGAAATCTGCTAAATATGTATTACAGATTATTTTATCCAAAAAATGGTATACAATAGGACTTTTATTTTATTTACAGACTAGACACTAGACACATTTGGTACTTGCCGCATAATTTATACCTATTCAAGTACGCAGTATTTATGCGATTTCATCTATGAGAATAATTCATTAATGCATTGTTTATTTATCTTTTAAATAAACAATGCCATTCTTCTTTATACATATTTACTTGTTCATGAATATTACATATTTAAATGTTCGGTCAAATTTCACCTGACCATGACCCTAAAAATGGAAAATTAAGATTTTTTGTAAAATAATGTTAATATTTAAATTGAAATAAAATTCATGCGAACAAAGATACCCTACTAAAATTTTGATATAGTTTTAGATAAGCTTATCCTAAAATAACAAAATTAAAAAAACTTCCACTTTTTTGTACAAAAAGGCCCAAAATCTCAATCCAGGAGAAACATCTTTCAAAAATTTAAATTAAAATCGTTATTCTGTCGTTACAAAAAGCGGCAGTAAGAAAATACTTTTTGGGTATGGAGCTCCCAGCATTGCGATTTGAGAATTCAATAAAAAGAAATTTCAATTATTTGTCACAATTTACAAAGTTTGGATAGGGCTTATGGAGAGGCCTTAGCCTCAAGCTTCTCCGCCTTTACCTTACAAGCATTTGCTTTAAGGTTGCTTCCGAATCATTAAAAAATGATATAGCCAAAAAAAAGAAACACATTTTATAAGTGAATATATATTGACACCTTTTTGGAAAAAACCCCAAAAAACATTATATTTATTTAAAGTTCCTTTTTATTAGATTCATATATTTATATGATTCTTACATCAATATTATTTAGAATTTCGTAAGAAATTTGACGATTTAAAAAGTGACATATCACCCACTACCCCCCTGACCTGCTAGGAATTTGTACTACACCATATCAACTCAAAAATACTTCACCTCTGGTAATGAGAATTTTATTGAGATATCTCCAACGGTTCACAAGTTACAGAATTATTTCCTAAAAAAAGACGTTTTGGGACCACTATGTTTACCACAGTGTATAATCTGTATCTCTTAAAGTACTAGTCGGATAAAATTAAAATGTATTGAAGAGTTGTAGAGGAGGGCCGAAGCTTTCAGGAAAATTATGTCGTAGTTATCCTGTGATAACACGAGATATTCTTCAGAGTGTCAAATTTGACTATATCGAGTATGTAAAAGTTTAAAAAATTGTAACTTCTACAAATTAAGTCCGATTTCGAAAATTTTTTTATATTTTTGTAAATCGTTTGGCGAGGTCAAAAAAAATAAGCTTACTCTAAACTATATCTTACAGATAAAAATATATTTATGCTTAAATTTTAAATTTTTGATTTTTTCCTTCTACTTTATTTTTTTTCGGGAATAAGGTGTGATTCTGTAATTTGTAATATATTTCGAAATAATATGTTGAAAAAATTTTTCGATTTTCTCAGTTCGTCCAGACATAAAAAATTTTAAAATTAAACACTCTGAAATCAATATGAAAAATGTCTATTTTTTACAAAAGTATAATGCTATTCTTTCACTTTTTTCTCAAAGTTTTGTTAATAAAAAAATTTTTACTTTACATATTTCAAAAAAACAAGGCTCCATAAATTATTAATAAAGAATTAAAGAAATTGATTTAAGTCTGCACCCACATCCAGCACTATTCGAAAATGGTGAATTCTAAAAAAAGTTTCGTTTTTATCGATTAGTAAAAAAAAAATGTGGCGCGATTTTTTTTATACATTTATTGTTGATATTTAATCATAAAATAGATTTAGATCGATTTGATACTAAACTGCTTCCCGCCCGGTCAAAACCGAATGTTCAGATTTTATTAAAAAAAGACAATTTTTTAAATGACTTTTTTAAATTGCACAAAAATGCACATAAGCATAATACTTAAACTATTATTAGCATAAAACTATTAGCATAATATTTAAACTATTATTTCATTTCAAGAATATTATATAATGGCCTCAAAACTGACAACTCAAGTTAATTTATAATTTATAATATTTTTCTGTGTATTTCCATATGTGTGTATTTGTAACTTACTTTTAAACTGGCGCGTGTTGTTTAAATTTATTAAATATTGTTGATATTTGAAAAATCGCCAAATGTTTCCTAATAAAGCTTTTTAAATGATTTTTGGAGGAATGAAAGATTGACATTTATGTTATACATTACATAAAGGCGTCCATAGTCACATACTGTAGAGACATACTGTCGTACGTGTGTGATTGACGAATTTGCCACACATTCATCAATCAAAATTATATTTTTGTGAAAAAATTAATTTAAAACAAAAAAGTTTTAAATATTTTTTATTTTAATTTGAAATGACAAACAAAATATTTCATAAATGATAGAAAAAAAAGAACAATCAAATTCATTCAACAAAACAGCTGTCTGCGGTATGACTTCATTTTGAAATCAAAACGATTTAGATTTTTCATACTGCATTTAAAATCTATTTTAACTTTACTAACACATACTTATTGCCTGAGCTTATGCAGCATCTGTCTATGGTGTGCTTAAGAAATTATAGTGAAAATATTATAATAATATGTCTTTTTGTGCAATTTAAAAAAGCCATTTAAAAAATTCACTTTTTTCATGCAATCTGCACTCCTTCATTCGTTTTTGGGTGGGCGGGAAGCAAATTCATATAAATCTATTTGATCGATATAAATCTATTTTATGACTAAATATCGTAAATAAATTTAAAAAACTCGCGTGACATTTTTTTTTTTTATTAATCTATAAAAGTTAAACTTTTTCACAATTTACCATTTTCAGCCAATGCTGGATCAATTTAGAAATACTTTATTAATCATTTATGAAGCCTTGTCTTTTAAAATATATAAAGTAAAAAGTTTTTTTATCAAAAAAACTTTGAAAAAAAGTGAAAGAAGAAGAAAAAATAGCCATTTTTCATACTAATTACAGAGTGCTGCTTTTGAAAATGTTTCATGTACCGGCGAATGGAGATAATCAAAAAATTTTTTCAGTATGTTATTTCGGAATAAATTACAAATTACAAAATATTTTTAAAAATTTTATCAATCATATAATTCAGGACTTATTACCGAAAAATATAATAAGTCGAGACAAAAAATTCAAAATTTTAGCGTAAATATGTTTTTAACTGTAAGAGATAACTTAGTTGTGTAAGCCTATTTTTCTGTATCTTTCCAAGCACTTTACAAAAATAAAAAAATTTTTGATTTGTAGAAGTTACGACTTTTTTAAACTTTGACATACTCGAGGTAGTCAACTTTGACAAAATAATTTTTCTGAAAGCTTAGGTCCTCATCTACAACTCTTCCTTTCAATTCGATCCGACTAGTAGTTTAGGAGATAAATTTCTATTACCAAGAAATTTACGTTTGGTCCCACTATGATTCGTTTTTATTAATATTAATTAAATTTTCACATAAATCATACGACATAGAAAATATTTAGTATAAATTTTCACTTTATAAAAATTTGTATTTAAAACATATTTCCGATCATAAATATCCAATAACCTGTAGTTGACATATATAAATTATATTTAAAATATGCTTAAAAATTTTATTTTAAAATGCCATTATGAAAGAAATCCTTTAAATATTACTTAAAATTTAAAATATTTGCAGCTTAATGTATATATATGGATGAATACGTATATGTAAACGAATATAAGAAATCATGCATTAAATGATTTTTGTAAAGCAATTTTCTACCTGGATAAATTTCTAACATAATTATTACCAACATTAAAGTTTTTCGTAGGAAAAAAAACTAAAACAAAACCTAAAAACTAACTGTAACAAACTTTTATTGAACATGATTAACTAATGCAGCAGTATTAAATATCAAACTTATATTCGAGAATAAATGTTTAAAAACTTTTTCACATACTAACACACATTCACGCAGACTTGCATTTAGTTGTGTACACGTAAACATTATTCACAATTGCCAAAACAAGTGTAAATATGAGTAAGTGAAATAATTCATATGAAGATATGATTAAACTCTAAGAAACTTGAACAGAGTAAATGCGATTTATTTAAATTTGTCTATTTCACACAGTGTGCATCTGTGTACTTTATACCCACTAAGGGAGAACATTTTGGCGAAAGCAATGTGAAGTAATTTTAAACATAATGCACCTGAATAGACCTTCCTCAGGGAACAAAAAAACATTTAGTGAGAATATTTAAAAGCGCCATTGAAAAATCGTCAAACAAAATCATTTGTTCCTAATCTAATATTTAATTTCAATTTTTTCTTTGTGAATTCCACTTAAATTAGGATTTTTTTTTTTAATATTGAAAAAGGGCTTTCCTTCAATTTTTTCCCGGATCTGTATGGCTAATTCATTGTTTAATGAAAAAATAAAAATAACTTTTTCAGAAACAATTATAACTTCCAGCAAGTACATTTACTGAAAAATATGTGTTTTTAAGGATTTATGAATACCGGAAATTTAGTACTTTTAACAATTCTCTTTTAGCCCTTTTTGATCTTTTACTTTTCAAAAATAGGAAATTATTTTAGTGGAGTAACGTTTTTTTTTTTAATTTTTACTTTTATTTGACAATTTTTGTTCTTCCTATATTTGTGAAAAGACTAGTACCCAAATTTATACAGAGATCTTAACAATTTGTAAATATACTTTATTATTAAAAAAAAAACTGTCTTGAACAATTAAAATTGTTGGAGTGGAGAAATGTTGAAAGAACTGAACTTTTGGATCGAGATTCGCAATAATAGATTCTTCACAACCTGTATTATAATGTACCCATTTTGCTATTACTATTTTAAGATGTACGTTGCAAATGGTTGATGAGTGGTAAAAATGTTGTTTATGTGTTTGTTTTACTTTTCTTTTGCGCTCTTTCATCAAACTTATTTTTATTATACCAAAAAACTGTAGTCTTTTTAAATTTAGCCCTTTTTAGCGCTTTTTCCAAACATGTCTACGCGTTTGTGTTGGTAATAATTAGCATCACTGAAAGCAACTACAAGTCCAACTTGCTCCAAAAAAAAAACGTAACTCAGCTGTAAAAAAAACCGAACTCTTTTTATGTGTTAACAGAATTTTCTTCAGAACTCTCTCTCTCTAATTTGTGTCTGTGAAGAGAGTAATTCCTTTTTTTAAATAAAAACAAAAGTATGGAAAAAAATAATTTGAAAATTTTCTCATACTAATATTTATTTTTAAAGATCCTAGGAAAAATTTTAGAACTTATTCTAAAAAATTTTACTTTAATGTGAAACTATACTTAATATTTATAAACTGGTGGTAACTACGATATCGAAAATTTGTAACATGAAGAGCTCCCGAATACTCCTAGGCTATATGGCTTAGGAATATCTGTGTTGAAGAGTTGAATAAAGAAGAGATATGAAAACTGTAAATTTCTTTTCAGTTTTCCACCAATTTTGTTTTTAAAGATACCTTAGAATTAGATATTTTAAACTTGAATTTGCTATTATAAAAATTTCAGAGTTTTTAAGAATTTTTAACTTTGTGGCTCTAAAACACAATTCCACCAAACATGATATACCATCTTATTATCTACATTTAAAAACCTAAAACACAATTACAGTTAAGTAATAATATTTTAAAAACAAACATCTCACATAAACAGATTTATTTCTCAAACTTTTTCTTTCACAAAATATATGCCTACATTTAAATAAAATAAAATACGGGGATACCAATCATGGCTTGAAGATTTTTAATCTAGAATATTTCTACTAGACTATCTCTAAACATAGAAATTTTGTGGAAAAACAATTTTGTGTACTCCTCATATATGTGAACAATATACAAACTAATTTACAACGCTATATGTTAAAGATACTTAAAATTCAACAATGTTAAAAATTATTTTTGTTTAACTAATTAAAGTAAAATTATTTTTTGAATTAAGAATTTCATAATGTCATATGACTTAGGGGGTAAGAGTTCAAAGCTAGGAGTTCTAAAGTGTTCGTATGGGTTCGAATCCTGGCGAATAAATAATGTAATTTTTATTTAATAAATTTCAAAGAAACACTTTTAATTCATTAAAAATATATATGACAGTTCTTTAATCTGATATTTCAAATTATTATTAATTTTTTTATAATGATAACTGTCAATCTCACAATTTTTCAATAGAAAAACATTTATGGATTATTGTATATGAAATAGAAAATTTGGTAAAAAAAAAAAAATTGGAAAAACTTTTGAGGCTGTTCCTGTTATAACTCCATTCCTAAACTTATTTCGCTGAATTTCAGTGTAAATATTTTCGACACTATATGACACATATGTGTTGAAAGATGTAGTATTTATTGGACTATGGGCTTCAAAAAATCCATATCAACATACAGACGGACAGACATCTAGGCGGACAGATATGTGTTTTCAAAAGTTATTTTTAGACATAATAATCACGAACGTTTTTTCTATTTGAGGTAATGGATGGATATATCTTTAGAGATTTTCGTATAAAATGACAAAATTATAAATATCCTTCATTTTATGTGAAGAGTATAAAAATGGGCTTTAATAAATGATTAATTACAATGAAAAATAAAATAAAAAAATCTTTGATTTTTGTAACTGATTCTAGAACCGTTTCCTAACGCTTCTAGTTCCAGAACCGTACCATAGAATGGATACTCAGAAAAAAATTAGCTTCCAATCTTAAAATCAACAGTTTCCTGTATGCATTATTCGTCACTCCCAGCGTTACTTATTAGTAGTTATATAAGTAGTTTTTAGGTGAACATGGAAGGAATTTTATTTTTACGTAGATCAGTTGTCTAGCGAGTCTAAAAAATCAGCATTAAAACTCAAAGAGGGTTCAACGCCCAACTGATGCAAATAATTTTTTAATAAACAATGTTTATTTATATCCACTTTTTAACGCATAATATTTATATACAAGTTGACGGCAGACTAACAAACGTAAGCAGTATTGTGTGTTTAAATCTTAACCGAGCCAAGTGTTTTTACTTGTGAACTTTTGAACATCGCGAAAAAAATCATAAGTTATAGTACCAAAAAAGGAAGCTGTTTTCGCGATGTTTTCGCTTATAAAACACGTTATTTAGTAGGCGAAGTTTTTGCTGGATACTGGCTAAGTAACACTTCCAGAGAACTAATACTGTGGTCACAATTTTAAACAAAAATCATTGGTCGTAATTCCAAAGTGGAACAATTACAGGCTATTTTCATACGTTCTTAAACATGTTGTAGAACTAATACAGTTTTTCCTGGGATATTTATTATTTCTTCATGGTGGATATGTATATTTGAAAACAAATTTTAACAAATGAAGGAAATACTTTAAACAGTTAAGGTATTTATAATGATTGAAAAATAAAATTAAAAAGGTTTCGAGTGCTTGAAAAATATAGTTTTTTATACCCTCCAACACCATTAGTGGTGAAAGAGGGTACACTAAGTTTGTCGTTCAATATGAGAAAAAATATTTTAAGACCCCATAAAATATATATTTATTCTTGATCCATTTCAAATTTTGAGTCGATTTAGCTATGTCCGTCTACTTGACTTATTTGAATGAAACTCATACAGATTATTTGTTGTTCTCCACTGAAGCTTTGGATTACAAACCAGCCAAATTGGTCTAGTAGAAAAAAATTATAGAACGATATCACTCTAAAATTATCACTTCTCAATTTATATTTAAATCTAAATTTTTTTAATAAAATTGAGCCAAAATGTCTGGCTATGTCCACTTCAAATTACTACCAAAAAATAGCTAAATCGGCTCAGTAGAGGTAAAGTCATAGGCAAAAATTTTTATGATTTTACTACAAAAGTCGCCGTCACTTTACATAAACAGAACATAAACAATATCATGTTATAATTTGTGTATAGAGTTCACGTCTGTAATTTCGCTTCAATATGCGTGTTGATAAACGCAAAGGCATATATATACAAGTATGTTGAGTATGATGTATGATCGTGATGTGTTCACTTTAATAGCAACATATGATGATAAACTTACTGGTTTAAAATTCTAAACTAGTAGTTCGATGTGTTTCAAACTATGCACTAGAGTTGGGTTTATTAGCTCAGTGAATTGACCACTCTTTTTAGCTCAGCTCGCTCAATTCAACGGATCATTATACGAATGACTTTTAGTAAATATTTTACATAATGAACTTTTTAATTAAGAGCCAACTAAGATAGCAAAAGAGCAAAATAGTCTGTTTACTGAAAACCATTCACTCAATAAGCTGTTTATTTTTTTTTTTTTTTACAACCTAGGATTGTCATTCGAACAGAAATTCGATTATTCGAGGAACAAATTTTTTATTCTTTTCAAACAATCAACATTTTTAAATTTAGAATAAATAATTATTCGATCAATTTTTAACGATTAATTGAATAATTTTCCAAAACGAGTTTTTGTTAAATTATTATGCATTTTTGAAATTATAAGCTTAAAAAGTTTTGTTTAGTTGAAAAACCCTGTTGAGAATGATTGAAAATTTCGTTGGGATATATAAATATATAAACCATGTTTTAATAGATTTCGGGTTAAAACCTTCCACTGTAGTCTCAGTATTATTTGAAAAAAATAGAATAGCTTTTTGAAACATTTAATCAAACGCCTTAAAGTTAAAATAAACGGGAGACGATTAAGTTATTATTAAATTCTGGAAATTTTCCAGCGCATATTAATTTTTTTTTTTTTTAAATTTTCAACAAAAAGTGAAACATAAGTATATACAAATGTTTTATTTTTTAGTATTTTTCATTTACTTATTACAAAAATTACTTTAATGATTCATGTGATGTGCAACTAACCGAAGATTCTGAAATGTGTAATGATGGTGTGCTAACTGAAAAGTGATTGATGTATTGCGGCCAAAAATAAAAAATGTTTTCACAATTTTCAAAATTTTTTTATGTATTCAATATTCAGAAACAATTTTTTAAAAGTATGGAAAATGCAATGAAAAAACCTTCAATATTACAAGTAGAAAAATGGGTTAATTTTATAAAAATATTCTGCAAAACTGTTTTGTTTTATATAATTAAAATAGTATGTTTCATAAAATATGATTACAGGATTTCTTTCGTGATTTATTTGTCTTCTGTATTTTACCATTGCTCTAGTTGGTTGCTTCTCATGATAATTTACTGCGCGCAAACTGTCATGTATGGTCTAAATGACATCGGTTTGATGTGACCATACAACTTGTCAGGTGTGTCGTGTACAGAATCAGCACTGGTCCTATGATTTGGTATACTAAAGCCACCCCGTAGCTGTGAGGAATCTTAATAGATCAATAAGTTTTGACCCCAATACTTCTACCGTTGCCTTCTTTACTTTATGTAGAGTGTTCAGCTTCCACGACATTTTTGAGTCCAGTATAATGTACAGATATTTTACATTACCATTACTCTAAAAATAAACAAAAGTAATAAATAACAATTTCATATAGTTTTCAACTTTATAGAGTGATTAAAAAAATAAAGATAACTTGGTATAACTTGGTTCTAATGAAGATTTTGTCTTTAAAGAAAATTTAAAATTTTAAGTAAGAATATTTAATTTTTTTTTTTTTTTTTCTTGTGACACTAACGTCGATTTCTGGTTTTATTAACGAATATTTATGCATGCAAAGTCTTTTCGCGATAATTATTTTTATCCATCTGCGGAAGAGTTATGGAGGTTTAAAGTTGAAATTTTAAAAAAATCTTAAAAATAGAGTTTTTCGATCTATCAAAATTAAAGCAACGCTATTTTATAAAATTTCAAAGGTGATATTAGCACATTTCAAAACTATTACTGTATCTTTAATACTTATCGAAGCACACTGAAGGGAAAAATTTTTATTTTATTCTTGCAAAATTTCGTAAATAGCAAAAAATCTCTAAAAATAGTGGATAAGAATCCACATTTTTTGGGACATTTTGCTGAAAAAATAAAATGAATATCAGTACTTTTTTGAAAAATATAGTCATTTAATTAAACTTTACTACTCATGATAATATTTCCTACAAAAAGTTTCTTTAAAAAGTCAATTTTCGGAGGTTAAGAACATCTTTTTGGTCTCTGCAATTATAAGTCTTTAAAATGTTTTGACATCCTCTGAATTTTAGTACCAAATATAAATAAAATGCTTTCATTTGACTTCAATGTTAACGAAATTTATACTTCATGGTAGTTTTCAGCAAGCGAAATGTGTTTAGAGAAGAATAGCACTTTAGCCGGTATAAATTATGTTTCTTAAATTTTTTTTTATATTATTAATTTTAACCATTGAGATGATTTTTAAAGATACTTTTTGACGATAAAAAATCATATCTGATCTTAAGAAAATCCGGAACAAAATTTTAAAATTTGGTGAAAATTTTAAAAAGTGTATAAAAAGTTTGCATTTTTAAATTTTTTTCATTTGTTGAAAAATTCTGTTTACGCGATATTTTGAGAGATTTATATAAAAGCGGTACTTGGTAGTAGCGAAAAAATAGGATAACGGTATCCTACGCCTGCTTTCCTGTTATCAACGTATATTCCTCAAACTGTAGAAAATTACTTCGTCTTTAAAATTCTGTTCTCTAAATTTAATTTCACATGTGCGCAGAAAAAAATTCAAAATTTTAAAAATCGTAATTTTTTTATTTAATTTTTTTTCTACAGCATACCTTTTCACCGGATAATAAAACGGTTGCTAGTTGTATAACATATGAATTTATTAAGTCTTATCTGATTTTCTTCATTGTGCAATATTATTCATTATTAATTTCACCAAATTGGCAACTCATAATAGGGTTGTCGATTATTCTACATCGAAATTGATCGAATAAAATTCCATAATTTTTTAATTATTCGTGTGATTGAATAAAATTTGACTTTTCTTCGATTAATCGTATGAATAAAGAATAAAATATATTGTTCGAGTAATTAATTACAAGTTAAAAAATGCAAAAACTAGTTCTTTTTAGATGGTCATTAATATTGCTAAAATCTATTTTATTAATTTTTGATATTATTTATTGATTGATTGAGTTCAGTTAGCAAACTATCATTATACATTTCAGAATCTTCGGTTAGATGCACATCATTTGAATCATTAAAGTAATTTTAGAAATAAGTAAATGAAAAATACTAAAAAATAAAGCATTTGTATATACTTTTGTTTCACTTTTTGTTGAATATTTAAAAAAAATTAATATGCGCTGGAAAATTTCCAGAATTTAATAATAACTTAATCGTCTCCCGTTTATTTTAACTTCAAGGCGTTTGATTAAATGTTTCAAAAAGCTATTCTATTTTTTTCAAATAGTACAGTGGAAGGTTTTAACCCGATATCTATTAAAACATGGTTTATATATTTATATATCCCAACGAAATTTTTGAATCATTTTCAACATAGTTTTCGAACTAAACAAGACTTTTTAAGCTTATTATTTCAAAAGTGCATAATAATTTAACAAAAACTCGTTTTGGAAAAGTATTCAATTAATCGTTAAAATTTGATCGATAATTATTTATTCTAAATTTATATATAGAACTACTAACTAAACAAGTACACCTTTAACAAATTTTTAGTTTTTTTTTTTTTTTTTTTTTTTTTTTTTTGTCATATTTTTGAAATGGAAATGACGGTAGTCTAACAATGTATGACTTGTAAAAGAAGAATTTCTATAGATCAGTGTTACAAAAAAGGGTGTTTTCCCGTTATAGGTGACGGTATTTTGTTGTATTTTCCATAAAAATCCGCTGGCTGCAACATTTGTTTTTTTTTTTTTTTTTTTTGGCTGGCGGTTTCTAGCGACTTTTTTTATTGTAAAATCATGGGTTTGAAACAGAAATAAGAAAATTGAAAGATATTTTTACTTCTACAACGAAATAATACGAAGTTACCACAAACTCGTAAATTTTATCTAAAACTAACTGTTTTTCAATAAAAAACGTATTAAAATTAGTTTTTTTGTGAAAATTTTTTAAATCACCTCAGCATTCTTGCATGAAAAAATCTTTCAAACCCTGAAGAATTATTGCATTATTCAATTAGAAAGAAAACCTTTTCGAAAATCAATGTATTTAAAATTCAATCAAGATCTTTTGCTGTATGAAGATACAACAAAAACAAAATTTTTAAAAAATTACATAGCTGATTTTGCCCGCAAATGCTCTATATATCTATCACAGCTGTTACTTGTGAATCAAATAAAAAAATGAAGATAGTTTTTATTTTATTTAAATTTTTTTAATTAATTTAAAATATTTGATATTAAATGTAAAATATTTGATATATTTAATATTAAAATATTTGATGATAAATTTGATATATTAGTTTTATATGATAAATAAATTATAATAAATTAAAAAAAAAGAAAATATTTTATTTAATCAAATATTTTATTAATCAAAAGTAAAACATATATTTTTTATATAAGAAAAATCAATTTTTTTTTTTTTTTTTTTTTGTAATAATCTAAGATGGAATAATATTCATAAGTATTTTATTTAAATACCAAAAATTTCAACAAGTTTGACGGATTTTATTTAAAAATATAAATATTTAAATAAAAATAAAAAAATTTTAAATAATTATTTTTAAAATTTTATTTAAAAAAATCCAAAGGAATAAAATTATTATGTCTTCATAAAAAAGTTCATATAATTTCTTCAAATATTTAAGTCAGAAAGAATAACAATCAGAAGTTTTTTCAGCAAATAGTGTTCCGCGTGTTTTTCCCGACTGTTTAAGAACCTCTATACAGAAGGAACTAACGATTGGAGTGAGATAAGTAATGTGCCCAATAGTCATCGAAATAAACTAATTAAAAGCATTAAGTAATTCCAGTATTAAAAAAATATTAGTTATTTTGCATTTTCGACACAAATTTAAAATTATTCAAACAAATTTATGTTGAATAAAATTACTCAAAAATTACATTTTTCGAAACAGATTTTATTTTATTCCCAGCACAAACTTTGCTTTCCTGGTAAGCTAGCAGGTATAATTGGAAACAAAAATAAACTACTTATTTTTTGCCTGAATAACTAGTTATTTTTGTTCGACTTATTTTGTTCGACTAGTTATTTTTGTTTTGACTCTAGGGGTACTCAAAAATATGTACCTAAACGAAAACAAAAATAAAAAAAACAAAAAAATTTTGCTATCAGTGAGACTCGAACCATTCACACTAACCATTCTCTTTTACTGACTAACGTCTTACTTAGTACACCATCTCACACATACCATCCTAAGCGACAAAAACTCTATTTAGTTTAAAATATCTTTTTAGACATTTTGTTATAAAAAACTAACAGCTTCAGAATGGGGTTGAACCAACAACCTTCTGGTTGTTAATCCGGCGCTCTAGCCAAGTCATTCACGTGATTGCAGTATTACTGTGCTATTATACTATTGAGTACTTATTAATGTAATAAAGAGTAGGCAAATAATAATGACGCCTCATTACCAAGAAACTACTTTAATAAGTAGTTGTTATTACCGAAAACCAAAATGTTTTTGCTGGGTTTTTAAAATAGGAAATAAAATAAAGAAAGCTAAGGAAATACAATTTATTTTCACATTAGTTAAAGACTTTAGAAATTGATTTAAATTTTACAAATGTATATTTGCATATTTCTGGTGTAATATTTTTTAATATGACTTGTTAACAAATGGAATAATATTTAAATGATTTTATTTCAAATTAATTTCAGGTAACTGAAAATTGTATTATAAAGAGTATTAAATGATTTGAAACTATTTTATTTCTGTAAATATAAATTGAGTATAAAATGAATTCATTTTTAACAAATATTTCGAATGAAAATATTCAAAATGAACAGCTATGATGTCTATGTCAGCCGAATATAGTAACATCAAAATAAGAATAGATTACAAGCTTTCAAAATTGATTTAAAAATTTGATTTGATGACTCTACATTCTAGTTCCCGAAATAAAGATTTTTAAGAAATAGATATTAATTTTATGTTTGAAAGTTATAATAAACAATTTATTAGATTCTTTAATATGAAATATTTTAGCGGCAAAAATCAGCAACATTATTTAAAATGTAGGCGGTTTCTAACGGTTTTTCAAATACAATCTGTTGGGACATGGCCACAAAGTTTTTGGATAACGTTCCTCTCAGTCCTAGAAAACTATTGAGAAAACTATAAACCTCTGCAATATAAAAAAACTGTTGAGAAAATATTGAAAACTTATCATAAGATGAAATGAAACATGTTTTTGATAATATATTTTATGGACTCTTGCTAAGACTTTTTTCCAAAAACATGTCACCAATGTCCGATCAGGATGGAAGGAATTACTCCAAGACATAGCAGCTGAGAAACGATATCAATGGAAATTTAACCCAAACATTTTGATTGACAAAAATTTAACTTTTTTACATCCTTAATGTTCGAGTTTAAAAACGTTTGTTCTTAGTGAACGGAGATGCAGCGAGACGAACCTATATTCCAAATTTCATATCTCTACCTAGATGATTTTAAAACAGCCACACCAAATTAAATTTTACTTCATTTTAAGAAATCATTTGTCAAAATATTTTTACGAAATTTTTAATGTAAAATATGCAAAATTAGCTCCGAATTTTACTTAGCTAAACTTTATTCCAAAATGGAACTTTCTTCCACATTTATTTTTAACCATTTTTTTTTTTTTCAAAAATGCTTAAACAAAATTTGTAAAGATAATAAGATGATATTTTTTCTATATAATAAACAAATTTTTATGAAGGACCAATGCTTTTGAGGTTATGAATTTTTATTTTAAGATACTAATTACTCCCTAACTATAAAAGATAAATAGTACATGTAGATATATTCTTTAAAGGTTTTAATTTTTAATATAAAAATATTTGAAATCGGATGAGAAACAATTGACAGGCGGTTTAAAAGTTTACATGTCAGATTTGCCCCACTCTGAGACCCCAAATACTCTTCTGCTACTATTGTGTGAATTTACGTAAATCGAATAAGGCGATTAGAAACTATAGATTTATTTCCAAAATATTTGAAGCCTGCAAATAAATATCTTAGTTTTGATGAGTGCAATGATTGTACCGAATGTCGTTAAATTCGGAGAGGTAAGGTTCAAATTTGAATTTGATTTAATTTTAGTTTTGAATGGAATAACACATTTTACAAATTGATTGTACAAGTTTACAGAATTAGTTTAGAATTTCTTATATTTTTTCATTGATATAGTGAACATAATTGAGCACTAATTGAGAACTAATTATGATAGCCCAACTTTTTGTGTTATTTAGAGCAACTCAAGTCTCAAGATATATTTAGACATCATTCTTTTAAATTACTTAAAAATATAATATCCTGTTGGTTATTTGCTTTTATGTTGCCGATAATTTTTAAACGATGCCATTTAGAGATATCACCTTAAAATTTTACCAATTAATATAGCAAAAACTAGCTGAAATTGTACCGTGCTAAAGATTGTCAAGTACTTAATTTATTTGGCTATGTCTGGCGATCAGTCATTGTACTAAATGGATATACTTTCCCAAATTTCAATTTGTGTAGTTTTAATACTAAAGATACTGAGATATATTTTCGCTATAATTTAACCATTTAAAGATATTTTATGCCCCAAATAAATCAGAGTTTCGTAGATCTCTGATACTTATGAATATTTTGCAAACATTTTGAATTTAACTGAAAACCTCTATGTAGTACATAGATTAGTATGTGTCCAAATTAAAAAGTGAGGTTATGAGACACAAATTATTCCAAAATGGAAAAAAAACTCAGCATTATTTTTTGGTTGAAAACTATACATAATCACCTTTAATTAAGTATCCATAGTGCAAAAACTAGTCATTTTTTAGCTTTTCAAAAATGATAAAAAGCACTTCGGACCACACTTTACACCGTAGAACAGCATTTTTCAAACATAAATGAAACTTTATTCATACGAATGTAGAGATATTTTATGAAAGGATTGCGTACGAAATTAAAGGAACTTTTAAATTTCAAAAATAATATTTTTTTATCTGTTTAATTCGTTACTTGCTCAGTAGTGACGATATGGGTATCAAACAATAGGGTATGATTTAGAAATAGGGTATGATATTATAAATTTCCTTCGAATCTTTTATTCCTAAACATCCTTGAGGATTCTAATAACCTTTTTGAAATTATATTAACTTTAAACACATCACAATGAAAAACTGCCTGACACTTGAATAAGGAATCACATTTTTTTAATTTAATTAAGTATATTCCTTAACTAAAATTCAGCAAAAATAATTATTTGCGCAACCAAATTTCAAAGTGTTGGCTTTAGTTTCCTGAAGAAATAAAAAATATACATATATTGTTATACTAAAATTATGCATTTATTTAAAAACATGTATTTATGTGGTATTATTTCATGTGTCACTTGAATAAGGAATTCTTTTAATATTAACCAGTAAGGCTATGATTTGAAACTCTTTCAATACAAACGGCTATAGAATTTTTAATTTGATAATTTTTAAATAGTTTTTATTCAAAATGGCACGTAATTATGCTCTTAATAATTCTGAAAAAGAAAACATTCTGATTTTGAAATCTCAAGGTCAGAACACGGTCCAAATAGCCAAAAACGTTTGTAGAGGAAAGACAGTTATGTACAATTATTTAAATAACGTGGAAAGATATGAAAAAAACATGAAAGGGCGGAAGAAAATGGCAACAACTTCAAAAGAAAGCTGAAAAATTCTTAGAATTGCATTAAATTCTGCCATGTCAGTATCAAAAATACGTGAAAAAAGTGGAGTCAGTGGCAGTCTATTTTTTAAAGTCGTGCCCATACATAATCCGACGAAAACTACAAAAAAAAACCACCACTTAATGAAAAACGAAAATCAGAACTTCCACAGTTTACCAAAAATACAATGACATGGTCTAACAAATGGTTTAAAGTTGTATTTTCCGATGAAAAAAAGTATAATAATGATAGTCCCGACGGGTATAACTATTACTTCCATGACCTAAATAAGGAGAAATTATTTTTGAGCCGCAGACACACCCGAGAGGGCGGAATAATGGTATGGGTGCCATTATGGTACCATAGAATTGGTTTTTGTATCCAACAAAATGACTGCAACGACTTACAAAAACATTCTGGAGGAAGCAAGAGCAGTAAAACAATGGATTAATCAACAAGGTGTTCAACTTTTGGATTGGCCCTCATATTCACCAGACCTGAATCTAATGGAAAATATCTGGGGTTGGATTGCAAGAAACGTTTATGTAGGAGGAAAACAATTTGAGATGGTAGAATCCTTAAAGAATGCAATAACGGAAGCATGGAGTTCAATTTCGCTAAATTACTTAGAGTCATTATACAAGTCGATGCCAGATCGCATTTTTGAGGCCATAATTGAATGCTAGAAGATGAAAACTTTCATTTTTATAACCTAAAATTTAAAAATAAATTACAGTTTGCTTAGTTTTAAAATATTCCTTATTCAAATGACACACGAAAAAGTACCACAGAAATACATGTCTTTAAATAAATGCATAATTTTAGTATAACAATATATGTATATTTTTATTTCTTCAGGAACCTAAAGCCAACACTTTGAATTTGGTTGCGCAAAAAATTAATTCTTTCTGAATTTTAGTTTATTAGACTACTTAATTAAAGTTAAAAAAATGTGATTACCTATTCAAGTGGCAGGCTGTGTATTTCTCAATCTCACATTATGTCCTTTTAGCTTTAACCATTCAAATTTTACAATATTTTATAAATATCCTATCAGTGGCACAGTTGGACATAAGGACAAAGCCCATAGAAAATGGTTTAAATCGGACCCGAAAAAATACTTTAGTGATTATAATTACATTAAATATACGCAAGTTTATATGAAAATCGGAAAAAGTACATGTGTTCTATGGGCATAAGTCATACATTTAAATTTCAAATTGCATAATTGAGGCCCCTTCGCGAAAATTATTACAAAATTTGGCATAATTATTCTGTGTTTATATATAAATCCTGTTATTATAAAATCTATGTATATAAGGACGTGTCTCGAAAATCACGTTAGTGCGCGTACGCAGCGGTGTATAGTACTATACGTCACAATCAATATAAAATTATTTTTTATTTATTTTATTTTTTTATTTTTATTTTTTTTATTTTTTTTTTTTTTTTTTTTTTTTTTTGTTAATTGCACAAAAAGCGGCATTAAATATAATATAAAAATCATATCCCACTTCGCAGATTAAAAATACAAGTTAGCAGTTTAAAATTAAATAAATAGATATATATAGTCAAGTCAAAATATCAAATATATTTTAAAGTCCTCGAAATAATGTTGTCGTCTAAAGTAATAAAGTTTAAACCAAAAAATTTTTGCTATTTGAAAATAAATATTAGCTTCTTTACCATATATTATTTTGGAAATTATTTGTCGAAAACTTTAAAAGATATTAAAGGATTAATATTTTGAGGACATTTTTTAACTTTTATTTGGATGATTTTAACAAAAAAATATCCGTTATAATGCCAAAGTTCTCCTCTTTCGTTTGATATCCACTTTAAGGTCCTTTAAAAAAGAAAAACGGACACAAAATGAAAAACTACAGTTATACTATATTATCTCTATTTTCACATGTACATAGGAGTTGTGTAAGAAAATTTTTATTTTTTGCTGCACAGAGTTATAATTGAAATAAAATTTACTTAAATTAACCGAAGTGTATACTACATATTTATAAAAATGATAACTACAATCAAAGCGATAAACGAAAACTAATTATTACCACAAAACTTAAAAACTGCATTAATAACAAAAATATTTTTATTAACAAAAAACGTTTAAACCTATACTTTGCTCAAAATTACTAAAAGTTTTAAAAGCTTTCTTTTAATTTTTCGTCCGCATTGTGTTTATCAAATAAAATTAGAAATTTGTTGATAGCATACAATATGTAATACAGTTTATTTTTTATTACAAAACATAACAACAACAACATAAAACTACATCTACATAAAAGGAAAGAAATGACAACGAACGAAGCCAATGTAAAAGTTTGTCTTATAAATGAGAGCAAACTAATAAATTGAAAATACTTTTGCGTATGGAAAAATAGATGATGAAGAAAAATAGTAATAGAAAAGTAATACCAAATTGAGAAAAAGAAAATATCACGAACTTATAATAACATGAAAACTAACGAACTAATAACACAAAAATATTTAAAGCAAATCAAAAGAATTTTGTAACGATATTTCTGCTACAATCATAGTAAATGTTCAACTAATTGCATTATTTTTTTACATTGCTATCGGAAAAATTATATAAAAAAATAAAAGTTTAAGCTAATTTTTGTTTGAGCAAAAAAACAAACACACAAAAAGTTTTGCTATTGTATGAATATAAAATAAAACTTTGTAGAAAACTGCATCATATTACTGACTTGTGTAAAATTAAAGAAAAACAGAAAAATAAATGAGAAAAACAAATATAATGAATACGAAATTATGGCAATTAAAAAAAGGTTATTTTGACATACAAATGAAAATAATCAACTAAAGAAAATCAAAGGGAAATTGAGGCAAGACTTGTACTACTAGCTAATGCGAGTACGTACATTAGGGTGGCCCTCTTTTTATATGGTGGAAAAAAATCTTAAAAATAATAATTTTTGAAAATAATATGGCTTACATATTTTGAATTTTACAGTAAATTACCTTTCTGGTTAAATCAATATATTTAACTACCAATGAAGCGGTTAGTAAAATAATTTTAAAGTAAAAACGTAATTTTTAACAATATATAGTAAAATAAGAGTTAAAGCAAAAGTTTAGGAAAAGATATGAAACTAATATAGCCATATAGCTTTGTCTTGATGTCTTATACATCACAAGCTATTCATACAATCAAAGCAATTAGTTTTTATTTCTAAAGATGTTATAATCAGTCTAAAACTTTGTATTTCTTAGTTTTTAGGGCGTTACAGCGAGAATAATGAGGACCACCCTAATGTAGATACATTCTTATGTATGTAAAATGCAAATCTATTAAAAAACAATGACATAATTTCGAATGCCAATCAGTTGACATTTAACAATTTGTCAACAGTTTTTATGAAAAACGAAAAAAATATTAAATACGTGTGTACGTATGTCTAGTATAATGTAATTGTTCTAATTTCAAGCTGCTTAAAACTTTTTTAAATAAAATTTTTAAAGTAAAATTTATTAAGGCTAAAAATTAAGCATGTCGATAAATTATGTTGTAAGATGTCATTAGTTACATTTACTTAAGCATTAATGTGTGCAAATAAATATCTATGTTCCAAATAAGTCTTCTGACAAAACCGTAGTGCTGATAAGAAAAAAAACTCCCACTTATTTACAATTATCCTCCTTAGAAGTAGAATACACTATATTTTTTTATTTACACCTAATTCAATGTATCGATTGAATGAAATTTGGAAGAACAATAAACTACATTAAATAGATATTCTATAAATTAATACGTAAAGACCCAGAACAATTTTCTATATTTTTCAACCGCACATTTGACATAATTACTGAATTACTGAAAATATAGTATATGTCAGTTCCTTATCTTTACCACAACTTTTGATGTAAATACTTAACATTAAATTTGACACATAGAGAAAGAAGAAAGAAACTTATATTACTTTAATTGATTTTAGTAACTTTTTGATGTAAAGGCTAATGCGATTAACACAAACATTGACAACAGAATGGCACAGTGATTCATTCCCATACAAAAATCGTCAAAAATAGGAGTTGTGTTAGAACTGTATAATTTGGTACATAGTTATATATTGAAAAAGTAAAGATATAACCAAAGTTTTTAAAAAATCGTTGTAAGGATTCACATACCTCACATATGTTCTGAAATTAAAAATTACGATATTTTCTGAAAATTACGGGTAAAAGTTCTGAAAGTTGGTCAACGTTTCACACTGTGATCGTATCCTCCATAACTTTTTGGAATCGAAGTACACTAGTACCTTGTTGATATTGGCTTGGAAAATCAAAAGTTATAAAAATATGAAATTGTTTAAGTAGAGTTAGTTATCTGGGCGTTGACTTGATATAATTGATTTATATTACTCATACGCTCACACTCCCACATTGAATATTAAGCACATAAAAATATTAAATTTTTTTAATATTATTTTTAACTTTTATAATAAAGAAAATTTAAGAAATAAATTAATACGTTTCCTATTTCAATTTCATAAATGGCATATTTGAAACATAGTCCAGGAAAAACTTGGTAATGCCATGTAGTTACGAATGTAGTTACTTTTCAATCACAACAACGTACCGACTGTACTACATAGAAGTAATTTAGTAAATACTTATTTATAACCCAGTATGTAAATGATTTTTGAAAATTTATACTTCTTTTTATTGATTTTTTAATTCAGTTTACCAATTCCTATATTTTAGGAAGGGATAAAAATTTTTAATCTAAAATAGTTTCTAAAATATTAAATTTTTGATTATTGTCTTTGAAATTCAAATATATAAAATATCTTTTCAAAATGTAACGAATGGGTGATTCCAGTAGAGATACTTTTTTCAATAGCCTTTTTTGACAGATCACGTGTGAGTCGTGTCATTCTGTCACGTTATTTTTGTTTAGTACTGTTTGGCATTTCATAATGGAAAGACTTACGCCTGAGCAACGTTTACAAATCGTTCAACTTTATTACGAAAATTCACGTTCTGTGAGGAATGTGTTTCGTGCACTTCGCTCAACTTATGGTCAACATAATCGGCCTACTGAGCGGGCTATTCGCAACACCATCACCCATTTTGAGACCCAGCATTCATTATTGGATAATATTCGACCGAATAGACCACGTCCAGCACGCTGTGAAGAAAATAAAGCGGCCGAAGCTGAGAGTGTAGACGAGGACCATGGAGAGTCGATTCGGCGCCGTTCGCAGCAACTCGGACTGACGTATGGAACGACTTGGCGCATTTTACATCGAGATCTTAAATTGAAAGCGTGCAAAATACAGCTTGTGCAACAACTGAAGCCACTCGACCTTCCCAAGCGACATCGCTTCGCTCTATGGGCTCTTGAAAAGTTCCAAGAAGATCCGACGTTTTCGTGGCAAATTTTGTTCAGCGATGAGGCCTATTTCTGGCTCAATGGGTATGTAAACAAACAAAATTGCCGCATTTGCGATGAAGAGCAGCCTGAAGAGATTCAAGAACTGCCACTTCATCCAGAAAAAACAACGGTTTGGTGTGGTTTGTGGACCGGTGGAATCATCGGTTCATCGACGATCGTTATCGTGCCATGATAAATAACTATTTAATGCCTGAAATTGAAGCTCGTGATCTCGGCGACATTT
Source organism: Protocalliphora azurea (assembly GCA_932274085.1). Lineage (NCBI taxonomy): Eukaryota > Metazoa > Arthropoda > Insecta > Diptera > Calliphoridae > Protocalliphora > Protocalliphora azurea. The sequence goes on along the minus strand of OW026519.1, from coordinate 117,489,449 downwards.
GGTTTCAGCAAGACGGCACCACTTCCCACACATCGCATCATAATTACACGTTTTGGGCCGGTCGATTGGCCACCAAGATCGTGTGATATAACACCGTTAGAATTTTTCCTGTGGGGATATGTAAAGTCTAAAGTTTATGCGGACATACCCGCTTCGATTCAGGCCTTGAAGGAAAACATCACGTGTATCATTCGCCAGTTACCAGTCGAAATTCTCGAACGAGTCATCGAAAATCGGACTCAACGGATGGACCATCTGCGACATAGCAATGGCCAACATTTGATAGAAATAGTCTTCAAAAATAAGTGCCAAAGAATGTTATTTCAAATGATAATAAACATTACCCATTAAATTTGAACCTCGAAATGAATCACGCTTTAGTTCCTAATGTTTTTACTAATAATGACTTCAGTTAAGTTCTAATAATGAATTAGTTCTTTTAATAACATCTAAGTAATGACTTTCTAAAATACGTACATGTAATAATATGAGGTAAATGGCTGCCTGCAATGCCATTGCTGTGTTAAAATAATGGGTTACTCAGCGAATCTGTAAGTAGTGAAGAGATATAATACTAGCATCCTAATTCATTACATGGCAATCAAAGTTTTTGCTGGGAAAGTATACACATAGGGACGAAACATTAGGTTGACAAGTAAAAAAAGAAATTTGTTCTTTTTAGAAAAAAAAGTTGTTTTTATTTTTTAGCAACAACAAAAACCATTTGATTATATTTATTTTGTTGTTGCATAAGATAAGTTTTTAACAACCGACTTAGGTTTTTGATAATTAGTTTTGTCTCTTGTTACACTCTGATTTTATATAATCAACATACATAAAAATTAATCCTTCTAGGGAACAAAGCACTTTATAAAATTCTGGGAAGTTTTTTTTTTTTGACTTTAATAACCCTAAGGAAAAATTAGCATAAAATACTTTGATTTCCTAAAAGAAAATTGCTTTTAAAAAATTACATTTTTTCGAGTTTAACAAAAAACTGGCAACTGTTTTTTTTAGTATAACACACCTTGTTTTCTTAGCAAACAAATCTCTTTTTAAAGCAGCGCCTTTTTGTACTTTTTATTAAAAATTGACAAGGTTTCTTTTTATTAATTAGAAAATTATACAAATAAATAGTATTTCAAAAACTGAAGAGAATCTTAATATCTTATCTTATTTTTTCAACCTCATAAACCCAGTTCTCACCAAAAGCAAATATGATGATAACACACCTTGTTTTCTTAGCAAACAAATCTCTTTTTAAAGCAGCGCCTTTTTGTACTTTTTATTAAAAATTGACAAGTTTTCTTTTTATTAATTAGAAAATTATACAAATAAATAGTATTTCAAAAACTGAAGAGAATCTTAATATCTTTTCTTATTTTTTCAACCTCATAAACCCAGTTCTCACCAAAAGCAAATATGATGATTTCAGCACCCTCTGGTGGCCTCTATAAAAGCTCACAATTTCAACAAACTAGTTTAGTTTCATTCTGTTCTGATTTTTTATTTTTGCAGAGAAAAAACATGGTTACAGCATTATCACTATAACAAAATTATGTTCTCATTGTTAATTTTCTTGATTTTTAATAACTCTGTGTTCATGATAACAATATTTTTGCTTGAGTTTTGTCATTTAATATTTACACTCAATAAAAATTTTATTATGGTTGACTGCAAAAATTATATGATTTTAAATATACCAGAAACATACTTTTATTAATACGAAAAATATCATTACTTCAAAAACCATTAAATATTTTTAGTATTTTTCCTTGTTTTAAATCATATTAATATTAATTATTATTCCCATGACAATAAAATGTTTCAAATAAATATAATACTTATCCTTTTCACAAACTTAGTGGAAAATTCATAACTTGATTGTTATGAAATATATTTTGTTTTTAATGTTTGATTACCAACTTTACTGCAATTCTCATTTAGTTTATATATGAATAAATATAATTAGACAATGTTTGGTTATACTCGGTCTGATTTTTAAGGTACGATAATGCAACTACTACTCTATTATACAACTTAGTTTTTGGAAGGCAATATTTATTTGTTAAATTTATGATAGCTTTTTATATTTTGATGTTAATTCTCTGGTCATTCATAGTCCGAAAGTCTAAAGTTTTTATAACTTAAAATTCTATTTCGGAGTTTATTGAATAGATTTGAAATAACAATTTTATATTAATTAATAGTAGGGAAAAATAGACAGACGCACAGAAACGCATATCAATGCATCCTGACGCGTACTTCTTTAAACCCAGTGAAACACCTAAAACGCTATCTTTCGCGATAACTCATCTAAGTTTTTACCATCTGTAGGGGAAATATAGCTGCCTTTGCCACGATGTTGGCTTCACAAAATTCTTTTACATCGAATACTTAATATATATATATATATATATATATATATATATATATATATATATATTATTAGTTATATTCATTTGCACCAATACAAAAGTTATTAAATTTCAATAAAATTAACGGTGAGAATATATTATTGTTGTAGTGATAATGCTGTAACTATGTTTTTTCTCTGCTTGTAATAATAGCTTTTTGAATTTATAACTTTTTTTTTGCGTAATTTTCTGTCTGTTTTCTGTAGGTCACAGTTTTAAAGGTAGCTTTATAAAAATTGGTACTTAAGTCTATTTAGGGCCAATAACTTAACACAATAAAATTGGTTAAAATGTGGTCATTATTTCACTCACACTCCATATTAAAATTTTCTCGAAAATAGATCAAATGCTTATAAATATCTTAAATATATGCGTATTTAAACAAAATTTATCACAGATGAGTTTTTTCTACGCAAAAATACTACTACCAAATAACATGAGTATCGGTCCATAATTAGCCATACCTCCCATACTTTTGCATTCCATAATTCCTATGTAAATGATCGCATAAATATAAAATTTAGTAAAAATAAATCCTATTTCGGTATTAATCTTACAACCAAATTTCAGAAGGATCGGTCTATAAATGACCATAGCTTTGATATAAGACCCTGTCAGGTTAAGACAAATTCAGAATTACAATTGCGCATTAAAGTGACTTAATATGATAAAGCTTTCCCTACTGTTACGTTTCTTTTTGTCTTAAACAAGCATTTTTCCGAAAATTCTATATAGTTCTCTTCTTAAATAATGCAAATAATTAAGGAAATAAAATTTTTATTTTAAGTTCTTACTACTTCAATTTTATTTTCTTCTTAAGATAACAGGCATATATAATTTTGTTGTTTTTTTTTTTAATTTTTCTGCCGATTCGCAAAAAATTATTATTAAGTAAAAATACAAACTTCGTCTAAAAACTATTAGAATTTCTATATAAAAGTAGAAAATGCCCGTTTTTAGACAGATTTTTAAAAAAAATTTATATTAAAAATATTTCTAGAATATTAAATTCAATAAAAAAAATACGTAAATATGTTTTTTCTGTTTTATCACTGTGATTAAAAATTGCAAAAAATTCGTGACTTTGATGGTACACTACAGAGGGAATGAAGAAATGAAATATCTTTATCTATTTCTACCTAGAATCAATTACTTTTTCAAAATATTAATTTTCAGTTTTCAATTAATCGACATTTTTTTTAATATATAATTTTAATATTCTATAAAAATAGAATTAGTAAAAGCAAATATAAAATTATCTTTTATTAAGATACTAAAAGTTTGACATTTTTAATGCAATTTTAGGAATCAAAAATTCTAGAAGAAAAGCTAGAAACTAAAACAAAAATTTTGAGGTTGAAAAAGGCTAGATTTAGCCTTAAAAAACCCATAATGTGCATTTTATGGCATATTAACCAGCTCCATATCGCACATGGTTCATATCTTATTCATCTCGGTCATTTTTTTTTTTTTAATGAACAAAGTTTAACGGAATACATTTTATGTGCATTATCAGATTGTAAAGAACTTGTTGTCATTCGAAAGGCCTGAGGAATTTGTCATAAAAATTACACGTCTTCCTGATTCAAGGATTTCTACAATAAAAAAATATATTTTATCCTTTCATATCCTGAAAATGTATATTTTAATTTTTCTTTATTTTTTGCCATGAAATATATAACCGATTTGTAGTCAGAGTTAAAAAATACATACCATACCTGAAATATTTATCTGTTTCCAAAGATTTTGCTTCTTTTTAAATCTCTTGAACTGGAATTTATAAAAGACATATGTTTATTTTTTTATAAAAGTTCCATTATGTAATTTGTAATAGCCTGACGAATATAGTGGTGTATCCAAAGACGACTCACCGTGGCTCGGAAATTAATTTTATTGGCCTAAAGCCTAATTTTTGTTACCACCGATTTCCAAAATTTTAACGCCATTCAATATTAAACATATTGAATCTAAGATGGTCAAAAAAATTATATCAAAGTATTGGTAATTGTGGGTGTTGAATGCTGTTAAAGACAAATATTTTATGTATCTGTAGAACACTTTTCCCATTTGAATGAAATTACTCCCAAAATGTTTTCTGTTTTTATTTTACCTGTTCATATGACTCAAATATAAATACACCAAACCCTATAAGTTGTGATAGGTATTTTAAGTATATTATATAATTATTATTTCATTTATTATTTTTTGGCATATCTTACCTATTTTTAGTCTCTTTTAGTTTTTTAGCACTTTTTTATCATACTTATTTTTGCCACTTAGGATAACGTAGTATAAGAAAAGAATAAAATCCATTGGTATTCGAATATCAACTACATACAAGAATACGATTCATGGAACACATACTAAAAATCAGATATAATTTGGATTTTAAACCTACCGGATCAATAAGAAACAACGACACCAATAAGGAGTTAAAAAGTTTAAAAAGAAACATGTTTGGATGACTTTCTCAAATATGGATTGATTATAGATTAACCAAAACAAGAAACACGCAACACGAATGATGGGAACACAAGAAGAAGACAACATAAGAAGAAGAAATGAAATAACATATGTTGATATAAATTTTATTTCAAGATTTAAAACAATTATCGATGTACTTGTGCGCAATGAACAATTTGATGCTAGAAAATTTGGTGATTATGCGAAGGAAACTTTACGAATGTGTGCAACCAAATATCCATGGAGAAATATGTTTGTAACATGTGTCATTTAGCATCATTTAGTACCACTTGGAGATCTATCGGAGGAAGCCCAGGAAAAATGGAATAAGGATTACAAATTTCTACAAATGAAGATCTATTTAATATATAACTGGCAACGTCAATTCCACTTATCTTTTGCATTCGAAGTCAATGGAAAGTAGAATATTGTAATTTACATGCAAAAGAGTTGCTGGAAGACAGAAATAATATAGAACTAAATATGGAATATTTGCCGAATTATAGCTTTCATTTATTTTTATTTAGGTTAAAAATAAAATAAACATTAAAAAACTTTTAGTTTTTATAAAAAATAAAGATTTTTCTCTTAATATTATTTAAATAAACTAACAAAATCAACATTAAAAAAACAACCGATATTAGTGAAACCGGTTCTAGTGGAACCTGATCTAGATTTGATAAACTGGGAACTTGTATAACTTTTTTTATAGGTAAAGCTGATTTAAAGAACAAAAAATCGGCATTTTCATACTAAATGCCGTAAAAAGAATTAAAAGTTCAACTTTAGCCTTAAATTTCTCAACAAATTCTAAACCGATTTTAACACAATTAAAATTCAAAAATATCTCCCCATAAAAAAAATTTAAATATCTCCATCGATTCAAAAGTTCAGAGTTCAAGATCATATATTTTTCTACAATACGTACAATGGTTTCTTAAAGCTAGTATATAGCTACTTCTCAAACTGCTATTACCATGCAATTCTACGGGTTAATATTCTATCTAAGAGAACACAGTTTAACGGAATACATTTTATGTGCATTATCAGATTGTAAAGAACTTGTTGTCATTCGAAAGGCCTGAGGAATTTGTCATAAAAATTACACGTCTTCCTGATTCAAGGATTTCTACAATAAAAAAATATATTTTATCCTTTCATATCCTGAAAATGTATATTTTAATTTTTCTTTATTTTTTGCCATGAAATATATAACCGATTTGTAGTCAGAGTTAAAAAATACATACCATACCTGAAATATTTATCTGTTTCCAAAGATTTTGCTTCTTTTTAAATCTCTTGAACTGGAATTTATAAAAGACATATGTTTATTTTTTTATAAAAGTTCCATTATGTAATTTGTAATAGCCTGACGAATATAGTGGTGTATCCAAAGACGACTCACCGTGGCTCGGAAATTAATTTTATTAGCTTAAAGCCTAATTTTTGTTACCACCGATTTCCAAAATTTTAACGCCATTCAATATTAAACATATTGAATCTAAGATGGTCAAAAAAATTATATCAAAGTATTGGTAATTGTGGGTGTTGAATGCTGTTAAAGACAAATATTTTATGTATCTGTAGAACACTTTTTCCATTTTAATGAAATTACTCCTAAAATATTTTCTGTTTTTATTTTACCTGTTCATGTGACTCAAATATAAATACACCAAACCCTATAAGTTGTGATAGGTATTTTAAGTATATTATATAATTATTATTTCATTTATTATTTTTTGGCATATCTTACCTATTTTTAGTCTCTTTTAGTTTTTTAGCACTTTTTTATCATACTTATTTTTGCCACTTAGGATAACGTAGTATAAGAAAAGAATAAAATCCATTGGTATTCGAATATCAACTACATACAAGAATACGATTCATGGAACACATACTAAAAATCAGATATAATTTGGATTTTAAACCTACCGGATCAATAAGAAACAACGACACCAATAAGGAGTTAAAAAGTTTAAAAAGAAACATGTTTGGATGACTTTCTCAAATATGGATTGATTATAGATTAACCAAAACAAGAAACACGCAACACGAATGATGGGAACACAAGAAGAAGACAACATAAGAAGAAGAAATGAAATAACATATGTTGATATAAATTTTATTTCAAGATTTAAAACAATTATCGATGTACTTGTGCGCAATGAACAATTTGATGCTAGAAAATTTGGTGATTATGCGAAGGAAACTTTACGAATGTGTGCAACCAAATATCCATGGAGAAATATGTTTGTAACATGTGTCATTTAGCATCATTTAGTACCACTTGGAGATCTATCGGAGGAAGCCCAGGAAAAATGGAATAAGGATTACAAATTTCTACAAATGAAGATCTATTTAATATATAACTGGCAACGTCAATTCCACTTATCTTTTGCATTCGAAGTCAATGGAAAGTATAATATTGTAATTTACATGCAAAAGAGTTGCTGGAAGATAGAAATAGTATAGAACTAAATATGGAATATTTGCCGAATTATAGCTTTCATTTATTTTTATTTAGGTTAAAAATAAAATAAACATTAAAAAACTTTTAGTTTTTATAAAAAATAAAGATTTTTCTCTTAATATTATTTAAATAAACTAACAAAATCAACATTAAAAAAACAACCGATATTAGTGAAACCGGTTCTAGTGGAACCTGATCTAGATTTGATAAACTGGGAACTTGTATAACTTTTTTTTATAGGTAAAGCTGATTTAAAGAACAAAAAATCGGCATTTTCATACTAAATGCCGTAAAAAGAATTAAAAGTTCAACTTTAGCCTTAAATTTCTCAACAAATTCTAAACCGATTTTAACACAATTAAAATTCAAAAATATCTCCCCATAAAAAAAATTTAAATATCTCCATCGATTCAAAGGTTCAGAGTTTTGGCCGACGAAAATTCCGAGCCACTGTACGACTGTAATTTCTAAACTAGTCTGTTAAACACAAACAGTTTTAAATTTATACATCGTATTTTGAGTGTATACAACAAATTATTATAAATTATTAGAATTGAAGACGACATTTTTACGCCGATGGTGTCCGAATTGAAGTTATCGAAATTATTCTCTCGTAATATCTATATATTTTGTATTTGAAATATTCTTGAAGTTTTCAATAAAGAAAATATTATTTTAACCCCCCAGGAAGGGTAAATATAGGGGTTAGAATAATATTTTCTATATTGAATACTTCAAAAATATTTCAAATACAAAATAGATAATACGAGAGAATCACTTCGATAACTTCAATTCGGATACCATCGACTTAATAAATGCCGTCTTCAATCGTCTCTTCTTCAACTAGGCTTATTTCGGCTCTTCCTTCTTCAACAAGGCTTACTTCGGTTCTTCGGCTTATGTTAATTGCGATCAGATAAGTTCTTCGGCTTGTATTAGGTTTGCTTCGGTTACTCAGTTTATAATACGTTCGGTTCAGTTATTCAGCATATATTAGGCTCGACTCGGTGATTCGGCTTAAAGTAGGATTGATTCGGTTGTAGCAACGGCTTCGACACACTCGGCTGTCAAACTGATTCGGTTTCGGCTTCTGGTTCAGGTAGCAGCTTCGGGGATCAAGATCATATATTTTTCTACAATACGTACAATGGTTTCTTAAAGCTAGTATATAGCTACTTCTCAAACTGCTATTACCATGCAATTCTACGGGTTAATATTCTATCTAAGAGAACACGCAGCACGAGGTCACCTGGGGGTAACGAGCAACCGAAATCACTCGTGAGAACGAGCAGCACAAGACCACTCGTGGGAACGAGCAACCGAAATCACTCATGAGAACGAGCAGCACGAAAAAAAGGTAAGTACATAGTTGATGAACAGATAGATAGATAGATAGATATATAGACAGCTAGATGGATAGACAGATAGATATGTAAATATATATATAGACATATAGATAAATAGATATATAGATTGAAAGATAGATATATATAGATAGATAGATTGATAGATAGTTATATATATAGGTAGGTAGGTAGATAGAGAAGGTTAATGGGATATTATGGAATACCACACCTCCACTTAGAGACAAAAATTGGTCCATGTGGGTCCCCTCAGAAATGAAGTATTAAAATTGAGGGAAAAAGATTAAAAGTTTGCGAAGTTAGAGAAAAAAAACTAAGTAAAAATTTTTAGAAAATAGAAATTAGGCCTAGCACCCACTAAGAAACCGAATTACCATAACGAAGCCTATTCTGTCCTCGAGTGTCCTAGTCGAAACTACACTCAACCCACCGAGGAATTGACTACCTAACCAATTCATCCTATGATGTTGTAATCTTGGACAGTGACACAAAATGTGTACAAACGACTCGGTCTTGTCAACGTGTTCGCACATTCAATAAAAGTCAGGAGTGCCAGCTCCCCATTTTGACCTCATCTTCTCTATAATACAGTACCACGTTATGACATATATCTGAATTGCCGAGTGCGGCCATTACCTTATAGTCTGCTCTACTCCTCCAAACTTTATTGGTCCAAGATCCAATCTTGAATCTTTCCAAAAATGAAACCTAATGGTGGTTTCAGATAGGATTCACTGTTTGAAGTAACCATCGCTGAACCTTGCCTTGCCATTTCATCGGCTATTTCTTTGCCAATGATATCAAAATGGCCTGGTACCCAGCAGAGTCCCAATACATAGTGTTCCATCAACTCCCTAAATGAATTTTTGTATTTGCTAACTAGCTTAGATTTTGTGAAGTGTGTATCCAAGGCCTTTAGTGATGCTTGATTATCCACATAGAGTTACATCAGACGTTTATTCTTACCTTTAGTATACCCAAAATCTCGGCCTGAAAAATGCTACAGTCATCAAGAAGATTATATATGAGCCTTTCTTATCAGTACCCATTATATAGACCCCTGTACCAGCACCAATATCCATTTTCGATCCGTCTGTAAAAACTGCACAAACCTCATACAGATTCTCAACAACACGCGTCTCTTCAAAATCCATTTCTGTTGCCATGTAATCTGATATGCCCATGGGGCATAGCTTATACTCACCATAGCTGACTCTGAAAACAATACTGGAATGACTGACCTTTATGGACCCAATAGCCCTAATTCCTTAAGTATCGGCAGACTTCTTGCCGATATACCTCTCGCAAACTCCTAAATGGATAAGAAATATAGTATGACATCCAAAGCCATATGCGGTGTTCTTCTCAAGGCGCTTGTACTGCCAATTGAAGCACACCTCCGTGCTTTTGACAAAAGGTTCCAAAGGCACCACCATACAGACATCCATAATCAAGAATTGGTCTCATTACCGATGTGTAAATACAGTTTACAACTTTTTTCTTGAGTCCCCAATTCCCTTCTATAGAATTCCATCAAGACTACGTATGAGTCTCTCCTGAATGTTCCTGTTCCAAAACAGCTTACTATCGATTAACACTCCAAGGTATTTCGCTGAGTCTTACAATTTCAGTACCGTTTGATCTACTACCGGTAATTTAAATTTTTAAACCTTGTACTTCCTCTTAAACAGAATCAACTCCGTCTTATCAGGATTCACTCCCAACCAAGCACCGACTGCATCATCTCACTGATTGTAGAAAGAAATTTCCCTGCCACCAATTTGACCACATCATCAACATATGCTGCGATCTTCCGTCACCTGATGTCAAACTGACGTAAAATGACATTGACATCCAATACCTACAATAGCTGTGAGAGCACTTCCCCTTGTGGAATTCCCCTGGTCACTAATTTCCTTAAGCATACTTCACCCAAGTTGGAATTGATGATTATACTTCTTAGCATATATTGATTGATCAGCAGTCTTTGGGTTTTGAGCGACATGTATAAAGATGACTATGTGCCTATGCAACAGGCACCTTGTAAAGATCCGGAAAATACCATCCGTACCAAGAGACTTATATGGCTCAAATATACTAACCGTTGTTACCTTCTTAACCGTGACCAAGCTCCTCATTACGGTCCTTCCATCAATGGATCTTTGCATCCTGAACAATTAATTTTCCATAAGAGCATTAAGTGACTCAGAGATAGACTCCATCCATTAATACATCTAAGAATCCTTCGATAATATCCTTCAGAATTTAGACAGTTCATTGACGGAGTTAATGGACTCACTGAATTTCATCCAGAAAGATCTCATAGCTCTTCTAATATCCTTTTTGTACCTCTTTTACCAGGATAATTCACCGGGCAGGAAAGCTCATAGCTTTTGATGATTGTCTCAGATAGGTTCTCCACCATCAAGTCTAAACCCTACTTTGAAGCCTGCAAAACATAGTCTCGTTAGTCTTGATAGTCTCGAACACAGTTTAGACCTAAAAATCCCGCCTAGGATTCCTAAAAATTCTTCTCTCCGAACCCAGAAATTTCAGACTAAACGTTATTCTACTATGGAATATTCCATAGATACCCTTAATTCCACTAGCAGGTCCCTAGAGTTTGCCAAAGTAATACCAATAACCGCATCCCTATCCATAGTTCTGAATGTAAGAGTGTCCGCTCTATTACAGACTAAAAGACTATATATCTAATGAAATCAGAAATCGCCTCACCTTTTTTATTGATGTCTCTGTTTCGCTATTGACTGTGATGTGCATTGGAGTCGCAACCGAGCACTAAACGTATGCCATTCCGACTCGTTCTACAGCCTCATATGACATGTAGACCGAAGCCAAAGCATGCTTACAACCTCCTTTTGCTTCCACCTTATACGACCGTTAGTTCACTATTGCTGAAAGAATGAAGAAGTATTAATTGTATTTTATTCCTTACTACGATACATGTTCTTACCTTATCTCCAGTGAATATCATGAACAATTTATATCCCTTGGCCCTCAATTCATAGACCTGGTTGTTATTTATATAAGGCTTCTGGACTTCCACCTGGCGCTCGCTGAGGTATGTTGTCAATTCGGTCGAGGCCGCTTCATGATAATGCAAATTTATCTGCACTATCCTCAGCCTCTTGGCTCCATCACCTGATATTACTCGTTTGACTATACATTTTGGTGACCCTTAAGCGGTGCCTGACAGACATTTTTCGCCGATGGAATTTTCTGATCATCCCCAGACCTCACTCTCTTAAAGACTCCCTTTAATAGTACATGACCAGCTTTCCTGGACGTAGAGGGTAGCACATCTCCAGGCTGGGTACCCTTAATGATTCCCCATTGAGAACCCTTAAAAACGCCCGCAAGTAGTAGCCTCCCACGCCCACTCTAATTTGAGGTGCAGTATCTCCAGGACTAGCTGGCTTATCCACCTCCTCACGGGGGCACATAAGGTCGCTGGATGGCTACGACTTGTGGTTTCAAAGTGTGGGCAGACGTAGACTCTATGCACTTTTGAGCAATTTTCGAAACTTCGTTTACCTTCACTTAACAACCTTCGTAATATGACATACTCAGGATGTCACCGATGGAACTTGTAAATACTCTTCAGATGCTTCCTAAGTACATGTCTTTCCCCTCTACCTGGCCAACTTATTAAGGTAGTCTATGGTGGCTCTAATGCTGCTTTTATCTTTTTAAAGCTTCATCCGACTTTTCACCGTAGCTCTTTCATCCACAGAATGTGTTACCACTTCCTGCGGAACTAATTATTTGGCCATAGGCCTAGATGAGTCTGATGCTCCCGTCCCCAATTCCTCTTTCAGCAGACTACCTTCCTCTGCCAATTGCGTCAATAATTGTCCATGTTGATTAAGAAGGTCGCTGTCCAATCTTCATTGTCAACCCCGAACCTTAACCTAATGTTTTTAAAATGTCTCTCTTTAATTTTGTTCCCACGAGTAAGCCCGTGCACAGACTGGGCTGTAATAAAACTGACCTTTGCCATCAACATCAGAGGAGCTCTTTGCGATTAGTTTCTTTCAGCACTAACTAATCATCCAGATCCTCGGCATTACTGATCTTAAAAGTGCATGATGTTTGCTTATTTTGATCTACGAGAAACTGAAAGTCGCAGAGACCAGACGCGCTGTAAGAGCAAACAAAAATATATTCAAGACGACTAGAGGAAAATATTCCGACACAGAATATGAATATATCTAATGCCTCATATCCAATCCCCTCTATCCGCTAACTGGGGACGCGTACGATGGGAGTAAAAAGTCAAATATAACATGCCATCCAATTGTATAGCTACATAAAAATGCACTTTTTTGCGACAATACACAGGAAAAGTTTTGGTTGAAATATTTTTTAATAAATCATTCTTTGGTTGTAAATAAAATTTTATAAAAAAAAAAATGATTAGATTTGAACATTATGTTTTATTGGTTGAAAATGATTTTAAAACCAATACACAAAACAAAAACGATGCATTTTGACAATTTCAGTAAAATAAAAAATAAAATTATAAGAATGAGGAAATCAAAAAATATGAAGTCCAAGATTTGAAGACATTCAGAAATAAGTTATCCCTATTTCCTTACAGATTTTTCTAAAAACGATTAAAATGTATGTATATTTCAGGTCATAAATGTATTCTAACTCATAAAATAACTATACGTATGTAATATTGTTTTATTATTTTGTGGATTAATTTAGAAATGTCCATTCTACGCTCTCTTCAAACGAATCTATTGGGTTCAATATAGATTTCCCGTGATCGTTCATCCGGATTTTCCTGGTTGTCCGATTTGGTTTTATGGCGCATTTTAAACATGCTAAGTTTCCTTGCTTTTGGATGAACCAAGTGCTTTTTTGATTTACACACAACAATTCTGCAAGCACTTCTTGCAAACTTGGAAACATTGTGCCAATCTCCAATTACATTTTTTGCTGGCCGGAACGCTGCTTATCATGCACATCGAAATCACCACTTTCAGATATCAAAACCACATCTAAGACAAGTAAATTGTTGTCAAGTGGAAATAATATTAAATTTTAATAACGATTGGATTTCTTTTTTTTTATGTCGATTTGGTAATTTATATAACGTGAAAGAAGCGTTAAAGTATCGGCATTTTATTATTGTTTAGTTTTTTCTTTTTTTTATTTATGTGAATATTATTTCGGTATCAGTTTTACTAACTGTATAAAATACCAACATAAGACTTCATATACACTTATTCTTTTATGTATCCTATACCGAATTTACACAAACAATTTTAGTTTATTTTTTTCGCAGTTTAATTGTAAAATATGCAATATTTAAAAAATATAAATTTTTATTCAAATTTTTTGTTGATTCAACAATAAATATTGTTTGAATATCTACTAAAAGCTAAATATTATTTTTATTGCTTTACTTAAAAAAATCTATTAAACCATATACAAATTTTCAAATATTCAAATTTATAAATACACAGGGAAATAAAATGCATACATTTGAAAATTTTTTCATAAATATTATGAATCGAACATGATTTTTTTCGCAAATTTTTTTCATAAAAAATAAAATTTCATAGATATTATTAAATGGTTCATAGAAATTTTGCAAAAATTTTGTTAAATCTTTGATTTCGTTTAATTAGATTTGATTGCAAATGGTAAATGAAAATAGTTATACACGAAAATATTAAAAAGAAATGCCTTAAAATGGCAAAATTCCAAGGAAAATCTGCTAAAAAATAATGTTTAGAAATTTGCATAATTTTGCTTACATTCTGCAGCTCATCATTTTGATAAAAAGTGCTACTTTTCTGTTCCCAAAAATTTTCCGAAGAAAATTTCAAACATTTTCTTACAAACTAAAAATATGAAAAATTAAACAATGTTTGCAGTCTTTTGATGCCTTTGACGCATTTTAAAAAATATAAAAAATTTTTTAATACTTAAGAAATTATGCATAAATATTATGAACTGAAATCAATGAAAGTAAATTTTTATATTTATGTATAAACTTTTAAAACTTTTTTCAATAAAACATTTACTAATTTGAATATTTGATTTTACAAATTCAGTAAAAAGTATATAAATTTAGTATTACAATATGAAATTTTATTTTTTCTGTGTACTAACTCACGTGTTCCAAAAAAATGAAATTTTTGTATTTTGATTTAAAAACATGGTTTTAAGTACTCATCCTAAATAATAAAGATGATTATTTTGCCCTGCATAACCTGTGACTCTGAAAAGATTAAACTTTGCGTGATATATTTAATATGTAAGGAGGAATTGGTATATACAAAGTTATTATAGTGAAAGTCATAAAACTATTATTATTATACTATATTATTACATATGAAGAGAACCATTTTAGTGATATTGTTCTTTTGGAACTACATCAAATGACGCAGTTAAGTTAAAAACTAGGCGAATACAATCTAATCTAAGAATTATACTACAATAGCGATGTGATTTGCCTGTTAATCAACCTAAAGTAAGCAGAGATAAATGTGGCAAAAAAATGTTTCTTCAAATGTTGTGATTCCAATCCTTGAGCCCAGTATTTCAAATAGAGAACATAGAGAACGGTATTAAAAAAAGTTACATCCCAAAAAATTGGCTGACTACTGTTCGACTTTTAAAAAAGAGGTATCTATTCCTGAAAATATATATCTTTCTTCATTAGATGCAATTTTAAATTGTATTTCATAGAAAAGTTAACTATTGAAAATTGGCTAATTTGGTGTAAAAATTTGGTTTTTGGAGTAACTAAATATTTTACTTGTCATATATTCTTTGTTAGTTCAGATATTCCATAATTACTATTTATTGTTTGAAATAATGAAATACGAATAACTTTAGATTATGATAAAATCAATTCTCACAATTTCCAAATCCGAGATTTTTTTATTATGCTCACATTTATCGTTTGTCAGATAAAAGACGCTTAAAATCGATTTTAAACTCACTATCGTTTCAGAAAACATATTATGATTGTAAACCAAAGCTTTGAAATTTTGGAACATATGGGCTAAACTCAAAATTTTGATACGAAATAGATAAAAGTCGGGAGCATCTAGATGGTTTCTATTAAAACATTAGATTTGATTTCCTTTTAGTACTGGTAAACGTACACTATTAGAAAAATAATTTGTTACAAAAAGTATGCATAGAAAGGGGAGTAGCATCGAAAAAATAGGCCTTAAACGTTTATTTTATTTTTGAACAATATGCGTGCCAAATTCAATGTGAAGAAAATCAGGGGTTGAGTCAAAAATGAAATACCCATTTTTACAAAAATTGGGTGCAAAAATGGTCATGGCGTCCAATCAGGATCTTACATACCCTAAATTCGATTCCAAGAAATGAACTATCTATGCGCTAGATTTCATATGAATCCATTTAGAGGGCGGGTCAAAAGAAAAAGAAAGATTAAGTCAAATAATTTGTTGGAAAAAGTAATAACTAAATTGTACGTATGCCAAATTTCGTATAAAGCAATTCAGTGGTTGAGTAAAAAAATAGCAAAATTAAGTAAAATAATTTGTTACAAAATCTGTGAGTGAAAAGGAGTGTGGTATTGAAAAAAATGGGCCTTATACACTACCTGCCACTTGAATAAGGAATCACATTTTTTTAATTTAATTAAGAGTATCTCCTAAATTAAAGTTCAGAAAAAATTAATTTTTTCGCGCAATCAAATTCCAAAGTTTTGGCTTTAGTTTCCTGAAGAAATACAAAATATACATATTTTTTTATACTAAAATTATGCATTTATTTAAAGACATGTATTTCTGTGGTACTTTTTCGTGTGTCACTTGAATAAGAAATATTTTAAAACTAAGCAAAGTATAATTTATTTTTAAATTCTAGGTTATAAAAAGGAAAGTTATTATCTTCTAGCATTCAATTAGTAATGAGTACTGCCACCATTTTTACAAATAACCTCAAAAATGCGATTTGGCATCGACTTGTATAATGACACTAAGTAATTATTGCATCCTTTAAGGATTCTATTGTCTCAAATTGTTTTCCTCCTTCATAAACTTTTCTTACAAGCCAACCGCACACATTTTCCATTGTATTCAGGTCTAGTGAATATGGGGGTCAATCCAAAAGTTTAACACCTTGTTGATTAATCCATTGTTTTACTGCTCTGGCGGTATGAATCGGAGCGTTGTCGTGTTGGTACGTCCAAAGTGTGGGTAAAAGAAATATTTAAATTTTGGAAATGCTTCCTCCAGAATGTTTTTGTAAGTCATTGCAGTCATCTTGCTGGATACAAAAACCAATTCTATGGTACCATAATACGAAGTGGCACCCCATACCATTATTCCGCCCTCTCGGCTGTGTCTGCGACTCAAAAATAATTCCTCCTTATTTAGATCATGGAAGTAATAGTTATACCCGTCGAGACCATCAATATTAAACTTTTTTCATCGGAAAATACAACTTTAAACCATTTGTCGAACCATGTCATTGTATTTTTGGCAAACTGTAGACGTTGAAATTTATGTTTTTCATTAAGTGATGTTTTTTTTGCAGTTTTCGTCGGACTATGTATGGGCACGACTATAAAATACGGTGCACTATTCTTAGGCTGGCACTGACTCCACTTTTTTCACATATTTTTGATACCGACATGGCGGAATTTGATGCAATTCTAAGAATTTTTCATCTTTCTTTTGGAGTTGTTGCCATTTTCTTCCGCCTTGCATGTTTTTCCATATCTTTCCACGTTATTTACATAATTGCACATAACTGTCTTTCCTCTATTAACGTTTTAGGCTATTTGGAACGGATTCTGACCCTGAGATTTCAAAATCAGAATTTTTTCCTTTTCAGAGTTATTAGAGCCTTAACGCGTCCCATTTTGAATAAAAACTATTTAAAAACTATCAAATTAAAACTTCTTTAGCCGTTTATATTGAAAGAAATTCAAATCATAGCCTTCCTTATTAATATTAAAAGAAGTCTTTATTCAAGTTACACACGAAAAAGTACCACAGAAATACATGTCTTTAAATAAATGCATAATTTTAGTGTAACAAAATATGTATACTGAAGCCAATACTTTGAAATTTGGTGGCGCAAAAAAAATATTTTTTTCTGAACTTTCGTTTAGGAGATATACTTAATTAAGGTTAAAAAATGTGATTCCTTATTCAAGTGGCAGGCAGTGTAAGTCCATTTTATTTCTGAGCTATATGTATGCCAAATTTAATGTGAATCGGTTCAGATGTTGAGTGAAAAATAAAATAAAGTGAAATGTTATTTTCATAAAAAATGGCGTGGTTGCTAATCAGGATCTTATGTATTTCTTTCCAGATTTCACGTAAATCGGTGTACCAGTTTTACAAAAAAAAAAAAAAAAAAAAAAAAAAAAAAATATATATATATATATATATATATATATAGAATTCATTGATTTCATCTAAATTTTTATACGAATACAATGAATATCTTTTAAAGTTTTACTCTCATGAAATACGTTTTTGTCAAGTTAGTACTTTACAGTGATTTACAGTTAACAATAAAAAAAATTACTTCAGTTTATGAATGAAAAAAGCTGATACAAATGCAAAAACTAAAAAAACAAATCGGAACTTCAAAAATAGTTGCCAATATCAATTTGCATAAAAAAAATACAAAACTTCAACATGACATAAAAAAAGAGAATAAAAGCAAACAAAATATTCACTCAAAAAAGATAAACGTACTTTTTGAACAAAAAAAGAAAAATATGAAAAAATGTTATCCATCAAAATCAAGTCTTCATACATATATGCATTTAAATGTAGCTTCAAATACACACAATTGAAAAAAATATTATTTATAATGACAGTGTAAAATGTGTAATTGTAAACCATTGCATTTAAAGACAAAAAAATTAATAAATTTTTACCAACTTTAAAACTATTGATTCATACTGATATTTATACGTAGAAAATGTTAACAAAATATTTTATTTCGCTTTTAAATAAAATACCTTATATGATTAATGTAACAAAATCTTGCAAAATTTCTATTCATTCACGCTGTCCATTTGCATATTGAATATATACATAAAGTAGAAGTATGCATCTGTATATTTATGTGTATAGACATATTGATAACTGTCTGACTGGGTGACTAAATTTAAACTTCAGACACAATATGACTTACATACGCGGCCCCTTCCATTCAATTCATAAACAACATTACATTGAAACATCATTTTTCCTAAAAAAAGAGGGCATGTTAAAATTTTTAAATAAAATTATGGATTCAAATCGAAAAAAAAAAGAATTACAGTAAAATCAACAAACTTGTCTGAATGTGACACATCGCAAAAAATAAGAAAAAAAACTAAATACGTTTTTTGCTATTAAAGAAAATTTCATTGCAGCAAATTGTTTTTATATTCTTCTTTTTAAAAACTTTTTTTTAAGCAAAAAAGAATATTCGTATTTATACAATATTGGCAGAGGGCTGTTGTTTAATATTTACATTTAAAGGTATTTTGATAGATGTTAAATATTAAATTTTGGAAGTATTATAAAGTAAACTAATGGAATTCTACTTAGTGTGAAACATGTTAACAAATCCCTAAAAAATATAAAAGTAAATATTTTTGAAAGAAATTTGTCCAAAATTTGTTAAAATTTTTGTGTAATTTTAAAGATTTATTCCGTTTCCGTATATTTTACAGAATATGCTGAATCATAATATTATTAGTTTTTTATACCCTTCACCACCCTATTATGGGTTTGTGATGACGCTTGAAACGCAGAGAAAAAATCTTCGGACACCTACCTTAAAGTGTATACCTAGACTCACTATCTAAGTCGATTTAACGATGTCCGTCCCTTTGGCCGACTGCATAGTGATTCATTTCATAGGCAAAAATAAAAATATTCAGAATGGATTTAAACTAAGTTTGTTTCAAACTAATAACATGTACATTGAAAAAATAAGTATAAAAATGTTTTGATCTGTTAAAAACGCCACCAGAGGGCGCTAAAATCATCATGTTTTTGTAAAAACAGCTTTTGATGAGAAATAGCTTAAATGAACCTCATTTAAGCTACAAGCGGCAAAGGTATTCAAATTTTTTCAGCTTTTGAAATTCTATTTATAATTTTATAATTCACTAATTAATAAAACAAAAATCTGACAATATTTAACAAAAAATACAAAGACTTTTTTAGCTAGGAAATCAAAGTATTTTATGCAAATTTTCCAAAAGAAGCAAATTTTGATGTTAGAAAAAAGGAAAATGTGTCAAATATTTTTAAGCTTTCAAGTTTGTTTTCATTATAGGGATTCAACAAATGATAATTAAAAAAAATAGTTGTCAGCTTTTTGTTAAATTCCAGAAAAGCGCTCTTACGTAAAGTCGAATTTTTATTAGCAAATTACTAATTTTCTAAGAGATCAATTTAGATCTTAAGAAAAATAAAGAGAAAATAAAATGTAGAGGAAATATCCTTAAGAAATGATGCTTAAGAAATTAATTATTTCCTTCATTTTCACAAATTTTCACCTTAGGGTAAGAAAAGAGGAAAAATTTTATTTTTTCAAAATTTTTAAATATAATAAAGACTTATTAAAATCAAAAAAAAAAAAAAGAAACCTTGTCAGAATTTTATAAACGTGTTTTGTTCCTCAGAAGGATTCATTTTTATTTGTGTTAATTGTTTAAAATATGGTTAGTATTGTTTAAAATAGGGTTAGCATTAAATGGCAATGTGAGTGTATGAGTAATATTCATCAATTGTAGCAAGTATACGCCCCAATATGCGCCAATTGTCCCATTTTTCAATTACCTGACCACTTTTCTGACCCCTTTTTTAAAATGGAACTAAATGACGACTTTTTAAGACTATGCAATAAATGACGAAAAACAAAGTTGTTTGAAATATCTCGACCCATTACATATTAATTCCAACGAAGAAATGAATTATTTTGAGATTGTTTCACAGTATGGTGATGTAAATAAAAACCTCAAAGAATTTATAAAAGAACTGAAACTGTTAAAAATTAAAGTTAATGATAAAGTTTATGAACAACAACAGACTTAAGGTTAACACTCGTGAATCCATTTTTTTAGTCCTAAATTTGTTAGACGGGAGTTTATAAGTATAGAGTCCGAGTAAAGACATCGTACAATAGTACAGAAGTTTAGTATTTCATATTCATAAAGTGCTAACTATTTTTATGACAAAATCTTTATTTTAGCGATAGTAAAAATTATTATAAGAAACTTATTTTTTCACATATCTAGGATAACTCGTTCTATTTTTACCGTTTTTTATGTGGGAATAAATCATTTTGGTCCCATCTTTTAGACAAAGTGAATGTCGCAATTTTAAAGACATATTGATGAAATTTGGCACCAACAAAAATTAAAATTGGTTATGATTCTTTCACCTATCCCCCATGCAAATGTCCTTACGTAATTAGAGTTTAACGCATATGAATGCTTTAAATATGGCACTATTTTAATGAAAGTTTAATTCGGCACCAATAAATTTTATATAAGTACAAAACTCTGTACCAAAATTTCATGATGATCAACCCATAATTGACGATATAAACCCCTCTTTCGAAAACACCCTGCATCAGTCATTTTCACACATGAAAAAATCTATATATTATGCATGAAACTAAAAATCTAAAGTACTTGTCAGATCAAATTAAAAGATTGTAGAGAAGGGCCTAATCTTTCAGAAAAATCATCTTGTAGTCACTCTGTAATAACACGAGATAAGGTCTAGGGTGTCAAAGTTGACCATCCGGAGTATGTAAAAGCATCAAAAAATTTTAACTTCTACAAATCAAGTTCGATTTGCTTAGCCAGATAAAGAAAAAAAAAAACGATTACGCACCACTTTATTTTCAATTCCTTATTTCGTTTTTCAGGTATAAGTCTTTTCGCTTTTCAGGGTTAAGGTATATGAGGGATTTTTTTAATATTCTGTAGTTTACAATATATTTCAAAATAATGTGTTGTAAAAATCTTTTGATTATTTCAATTCATCTAACCGTGAAAAATGTTCAAAGTGAGCACTTCGAAACTGGTATGAAAAATGGAATTATTATTGTTAAAAATACAAATCTTTTACTTTTTTCTCAAAGTTTTATTAACAATTTTTTTTCTTTCAAAAGGCAAAGCTTCATAAATGGTTAATAAAAAAATTTTAAATTGATTTAGATTGCAAAATTGATCGAAAATGGCGAATTTTGGAAAACAAAACATGTTTATCAACTTACAGATGCTGTTTAATTATAAAATATACTTAGATCGATTTGGCACTAAACTGCTCCTCATCCGGCCAAAAACGAAAGTACAGATTTTATGAAAAAAAATCTGCTTTTCAAAATGGTTCTTTGTTAATGGTTAATTGCAAAAAAAAAGACTTATTAGTACCATATTTTTAAAATTATTTCTTTTTATACAGGAAAAATTATTTCATAAAATTTTTCAATTAATTTTTTTATTTAAATTTAAAATGAAATTTAACAAAAAATATTTATTAATGCAATTAACTTCAAATTATTTTAGTTTTTTTTTTTACAAAAAACGACAGCTCTCTGATCATTGTAAGTAAAAGTTATTTTAAGGCGTTTCCTAATTGTTCATGGTCTATAAAAATACAAAAACACTACCGTAAAATGCAGATTGTGTGGATTATTTAAGATGGCAAATGTGATTTTTAATTACTGGGTAAATAGAAGCTTTTTATATTTGATGAGATTATTAATCATTCTATTGTTATAGTCTTTGGCGCCCAAGGATAACATCAATGAGCTAGTTTATATCCGATGTGCATATTCCCAGCAGAAAATTACATGACAAAGATGGAGTTAAATCAAAGGTTCCAGTGATGATCTTATTCAATTTAGGTGAGAAATGTATGATTTTAATATTAACATTAATGTTCATGTATTAAGGCGAAAATTCAACAATAACTTTTTCTGAGAGCTTATTAATATGATTTCCAAATGTAATAAAAATTTGTTTTAAACATTTGTTTTTCGATTTCGAATAAAAATTATATATTTTATTTATTCGATAAAAAAATATATATTTTTCGATGTTCATTTTCATTACTTCCATAGTTAAGAATGATTTCGAATCTAAAAAGGCATTAAATATGAATTTAATTGTACTGCTGATTTAGAAGTCCTGAAAATTACAATCACATTTAACCACTACAATCTACTTTTGCTGGGTTATTTTATACGCCACTTACATTTGCACAAAATTTAGTTTAAATGAAATCTACATAATTTTAGTAGATTTTATTTAGATTTTCCGTACAAATCAAAATCTAGTTTCTAATGAGATTTTAGCAAAATCTAGTAAAATTTTACTAGATTCAGAAAACTATTGCTATTCAACTCTGTTTTCTTTAGTGTATTAGTAAAGTACAACAATATGCTAAATAAAAATGACTTTTGTATAAAAAAAAATATTTCTAATATTTAAAATAAAACAATTGCTCGTAATAAATAAAGTTTAAATTAAAATTAATCATTAATAAGTGAAAATTTGATATTAAATAAAGTTTTGTAAAACGTGTGTCAATTTTAAATGGTTTAGTATATGTGTTGAATCTACATTTGTCAAACAAAATCTACAAAAGTTTTGAGATAATAAATGTAAAGAGAGTAGATTTTGTTTGTTTTTTTTTCTCTTTTTTCAATTTTATTTAAACGAGATTTCAAGTATAACTGTAAATTGGGTATTAGGCTGTTCTTTGGAAGAATTTATAAATAAGGGATTACTGCATATTGTTTTCGATAATTTTTTAAGGCAATCTTTTGCTTAAGATTTTAATTGATGACAGCTATTATGATAGCTTTTCCGGAAATACACTTAACATACAGAACACAATCCTCCAAAAATATCACCAATGTGATGGTATTCAAATGGCTTGAAAATATCTGATAACCAAATAACACGATAAATATAAAATGTCATAAAATTTTTATCAAATGTGGTTAAAATTTTAATAATAACAAAAATAATAAAAACAACAAAAATTTTTAGGTAAATAACAAAATGCAATAAACACTGATTACAAACAACAATTTAAAAAAATGAATGTTATGCATATATTTGTAATAATGCAATAAAACATCTGGTTGAAATTTAAGTATTTTCTTGGGGGAAGCATTTTTTGCGGAATGTATTTAATTGATTTTAAAATCAGACCTATAAAACTTTTACTTGATGTAGATGAAAATTCCGATTATAACTCTAAATGATTTGATCAAAAATGTTAATTAAATTTAAACTAAACACGAATAATTTCTAGTTTATTAATATCATTATTTCGGTGATTGCAGGAATTGAAAATTTAATTAATATAAGCAGTTTCGTAAATTCATTATTATTTCTTACTGTGTGTCATTGATACCGGGGCAACATTAAATTTAATAATCCAAATTTGTATCAAAGCTGTTGTATAAAAGATTATTTGTATGTAAGAGGCCAGTTAATATTGACGATTTGTTCAGACATCTGTCATATTCTTTAATGTTTTTATTTGTATCTCATCCTAGGTCATAATGGCGCTCTAATAAATTTATATGAAAATCTTTCAAAGGTTTCAGAAATCTTACTTATATGTAATTATCGGTTATTTTAACAAGATGTATAAAACGCCACGAATAAAATATGTACCAAGTTTCACTTCCACCAATTAAATGAATTTGTATTATTTCTTTCGTTTAATTTTATATGCATTGCATTATTTAAATATTTTTAGTAGGATTTAATTAACTATAGAATTAAATTATTAAAATTTTTAGTTGATTTCAGGCAAACATTCAATCATAATTCTAATAAACTTGATTTAAAAAATTAATTGAAATTTAAATTAAAATCAATTATTTTCAGTTAATCAATAATTTCATTTTGATGATTGTAGCAAAATCAATTAAAAATTGTATTAATATAAACAATTTCGTGATTGGGGTCCATTTTTATTTTTTCTGTGTTAAATATATTTATTATATAATATAAAAGACATTTTCTTAACATTTTGTGCTGCAACGTTTAAATAAAATCTTATTATGTTGGAGGAATTCTTAGATTCCATTTGACACCCATATTGGGATAATATAATCTTCGTAAATCCTTATATACTAAATTTGTTTATTTGTTTTTATTTCAGCAAAACCGATTTTCACGAAATATGGCACATAGATAGAACCAGTGCCGAAGGAGGTTAAACTATTTTAGATCGCCGTTTGCATGTCACACCCATATTTCACTCATACTTTTAAAAAAACTATTTTTTCAATTATTTACATGAAATTTGATGCAGATAGTGCTTGCACTGGAGATTGTTTTAGGCTATGTTGGATCTTGATCAGATACCACGCCCACTTTTTTAAAACTCTCAAACACCTGAACTGATTTTCTTACAATTTTTAGAGCATCATCCTGTGTACCCAAATTCAAATATGATATCTTATTTTTCGATCGGAACAGGGTACCCCATACAAAGCAAAAACTTCATTATAGCATATCTAAATAACTATTATAGTAAAACTCCTCAGACTTCGTCATGTCAAATTTCAAATAGGGCGGATAGATCCAATAGGACTAGTGGCCCCATATAAAATAAATATTAGTTATCTCATCAGAAAGGGCAGCAAAACGTACCGGAAAAAGCTAATTTTTTATATATTTTTTATATTAAAAACTTTGAAGTCCACTTGAGAGTAAATTTTACTTGATGGAGAAAATCTGAGTACACAGTTTTTCCACGTATAGTCTCTAGTTTCCCGGATAATGTATTTGTTTTTCATATGTTAAAAAATTATTAAATTATAAAAATTATGAAAAATATTTCACACTAACGTGGGTAAATCTCATATTAATGTTAGTAGTAATATTGTATTTAACTCGAATTTTATGGCAATCGGTCTATAATTAACCATTGATCTTATATTAGGCAAACTTCCGGGAATCTAAAAGTGCATAAATCGCACATGAATATACCGACGTAATATTGTAATTCGAGAAAATAAAAAACATTTTTTTTTTTTTGCATATCTCTTATTATGCATCCATCGTACGTGTTTTGATGTCGTTACAACATTTATAGAGTACAATATTTCCAAAAATTTTTCTGGAGTACATTTTTATGCACCACCATTAGTTTTGGAGTTATAGCGCATCTTATGTTCGATTTAATGTTTTTTTTAGTATCCGCTATATTTCAGGATGACATTGTGATATTATCAGGATAAAATGTACTACCCATTATCTAAAGATATATACTTACATTTATACTTACATTTTGTTGTCCATGTTTGGTTGACGGTAAGTATAAACTTTACAATGAGGCTACAGGCTAAATTTGCAATCGCAAACTTGAAAAACTTCCGTCATATAATTTAGCAAGTAAAGAGACTGTTCGTACAAGTTTTTATTTAAATCGGATCATATTTTCAATTAGCACCCATATAGTATATAGAAACCATAGAAAAATTATGATTTTAGTTCACCATTTATAAGAGTGACAGGTCTAAACGTGGTCCAATTTTAATAAAAACTTATAGGGACAGCGTCCTTACTTGCAAAATTTTCGACTTAAATTTTAGCCTGTAGCCTCATTGAATTAGTAAAATTAAATAATCAAATTCGTATTCGTTTTATTGAAAACATTAAAATTTTCTTCTCATTAAAATATTTTTGCTATTTACAAAATTTAATATATGAGCATTTTCGTAAGATTCAATAATTTTTTAATTAATACAATAAATATAATATTTAGTTTTTGTAGATTTTCAAACAAAATTTATTGCTGACCAATAAAATGTTTAATTAAAATATAGATTAAATAGTGAAAAAATATTGTATAATCTTTCATGTTGCATAAATCGACCTAAAAAAATAAATCCATTCGTTATTAAAATTAAACATAAGTTCCAATTGAAAACAACATTCTTGCCTTAAATGTTGTTGGGATGATCTAAAAGTAGTGATTTCGATGTGCATGATAACGAACATCACTGCCGTACAAAATTTTATATATATTGTATTTTAGTATTAATGGATCCATTAGTTTTGAATTAAGTGCTTTAATTCTCTCAAGCACAAAGGGTTTGCCAGCCGTAAAATATTTTGGATAATTTAGATTCTTTTACATAACATTTATGTGCAATATTTCCCATTACGGTTGAATTTATGACCAAAAAGTTATAAAAATCTCCCAGTACGTACGTTTTATCGCTGATTGTAAAGATTTCATCATTTTTTAAAAACTCATCTCAATAATGTTCGTCTTCTCTTTCGGCTCCATATTTTTCCATCATTCCTGTGAGGAAGTTTTTATACTTTGGGGTCTTTAGGCCAGTTTTTGTTATTTTCATTAAAAAAGATTCGGAGCTATTTACACAATATGAATTTTTCCTTAAAATGAATCGTTAACTTATTTAAATTCAGTGTATTCATTCATTATTTTCAAAAGAAAAATGTAAAAGAAGAAGAAAACAAACCGGTTTGTATTTATCGTTTAACAAGGATTGTGCTACTTTAAAATGTTGTGCTAATAATGAAAATAAAAATCAGTAATTATGACGTAAATATGTGAGAAAACTTGGATACTGTGATTGTGCCAACCAAAAGTAGTGAAACTGAAATATTTAAAATGTACATATTCAGACAGGAGGAATCGGGCACCAGTAATGAATACACCATATTAAAAGAATTACTTAGAAGCAGGAATTTGCAACATTTGCAAATTTTTTTCATATATAGCCCAACATTTGCAACCGATTTGGCTTGATTTTTCTGAAATTAGTTAATCTAATCAAATAAACAAATTTTAAGTCGATATCTTTTCCGAGACCAAAAGTAAACGATTTTGAAATTGAAACTCGCAAAAATTAGGATTCTTTTTTGCCAAAACTGTCTTGTTATTTTTCCTCTAAAACAAAATTTTTCTTAAAAATATAAAACGATTTTATACTTTTCTAAAAAGTACCTTGCCGGAGATGATTTCAAAATTAAAAACGAGCCGACTCACCGACCTATTTTGTATCGAAATTTTTAATTTAGCCTTTATATTCAAAATCCCAAAGCATGAATCTACAAAAGAAATGTAGTTTTGGAAATCATAATATGTTGCAAAACAGTTGGCCACACCTGCAGGAAATGTGGACTTTATTGCCAAATTAAAAAAAGGAAAAAATTTTTTTGGGATTTCGATGATACCATAAATACTTTAGAAGATATTTGTAATTTTGTGTGTACAAATTATTATTTTTTTTAAGAATTTTATACTTTCAAATCGCTTTGATAAAATTATCTGAAATTTTGTATCAGTCTTAGTTTTAATGAGCATAGTGATTGCAACAAATATCATCAAATTCGGACGAGATGAGGAAATCAGCTGGTTGGTTTTAATTGGAATGACTCTATAAGAAATATTTTTACGTTATAGAAAATTCGACCTATTTTTTAAAGGAGGGGAACAATTTTTTTAAGACCAATGTTATATACGGGATCCGAAAGAAAATGATGTAGATCCTAATTCAATGTAATGTACAGATTCCTAATTCATTAAACAAAATAACTGTAAAATCTTGGCAAAAACTTCCATTGACTAATGCTAATATATAAACACTGCACTACTTACATTTTAGCAGCTTAAATCTTTAAATAATAATCTACAATTCTTACTTAAATTTCTCTTCAAAATGGAATCTGGTATTTTCTTAAAAATTTATAAATATATCTAAGTGTCCAAAATCTATATAAATTTACATACATACAGTTAATCGCTGATTTAAAAAGACTTTTTGTAATAAAAAATTAAATGATATAAATCATATATCACAGCTAAAAAACAATTTATAAGGTCTACAAATTTTTTAACAAGCATAAATTGAACAAAGTTGCTTCACATATTATTTCCATAAGTATTTAAATATTTTTTAAATAAATCACAACAACTTGAATTGTTAAAGTTTTATGATATATTTGATATTTGCAACAATTTTATTCCATGAAATAACATGTGTGGAAATAAAACTAAAATTAAAAAAAATGAATAAATGAATATACTACATACATATTTATTTTTAACTAAAAAATGGAAAAAATGCTATCCAAAAAGATTAAAAAGGGAATGAATTATACATACTTCCGCTACATACTCGACCAGATTTATTTGAAGATTTTTTTCATTTTTACATACCACTCATCTACACACAACCCAATACGTTTATCATTTGTTAAGTAGAGTATGTATAAAAAAAACGTTGTTATTATCAGCGAAAATAAAGGCGAAATACTTGGTGTTTATAGCAAAAAAATGTCAAGAAAAAAACAAAATTTTGGAGACAAAATATAGCAAAAAAAAGCAAACAGTTTGAAGGATTTATTGTAATAGCTCCCTGACGTTAAATATTAATTTTCTTAATTTAACTTTATCATATCAAGAAAATTAACAACGTAAATGGAGATGATAGAGAAAACTAAAAAAATATTTATATATAAACTAGCTTTTTCCTGTGTGATCCGCTACCCTTCTGATGCTACACCTATCGCCAATATTCGACATTTGATGTGAAAATTATTTCTACAACTTTTTAAGACATTCACGGTAAATCTTATTTAGATATGTGAAAATTACTTAATATTTTCTTTCTATGGGGCCTACCTCTGCGAATAGACCTATGCATCCGATTTTCATTTCATGAATGCGATATGATAAGATAGTGGTTTTCACGAAGTTTAAAGCTCTCACAAAATATTGAATATTTTCTTTGCAGGGAGGGTGTCACCTCCCTGCTTTGACCGAAAAATAAAATATCACATTTTTAGCGACACACAGGATGATACTTTGAAAATTTTAAGCAAATCTGGTAAGCAGTCTGAGAGTTTTAAAAAATGAAAATGTGTGCGTGGTATCCGATCAAGACCATATTATTCTCCAGTGCAAGCACTATGTGTATGTGAAAATGTATGTAAATATCTTCATTAGTAATGTGCAAAATTGAAAAAAATAGTAATAGGCGTAAAATGTGGGCGTGACATTCAATTAAGGTCTGGTATTATCTGTTCGTCAAGTTTCGTGAAAACCGGTTCAGCTGTTTAAACGTGATTGATACACATAAATAAACAAACCAAAAACTTACGTGTATCTCATTTGTATAACATAATAGCCTTTCCCGGTCTGCTTCGCTACTCCTATTAGTGCGATATCTAATATTTACTTTGTATTGTGGTTACCACTCTCCCTAGATCTAACCGCTCTATCTTTATCTCAATTGTAGAGGTTAATAATAAAACTATTACCACTAAATTTTAAAACTTTCACTATTATAGTTCTTTAATTATGCTTCAATTAAGATATACTTTATATGGAAACTACCTACACAGACTACATACACGAAATTTCAAGAGTTTTGTTATTATAGTTCTTTAATAACGCTACAATTAAGATTTACCTTGTGTGGAAGCTACCACTCCTTCAAGACCTATCCGCCCTATTTTCATCTCAATTATGGAATTTATTCTCACAAAACTTCAAGACTTACATTGTAATAGTTCATTTGATATACGATAATAGCATTTGCTTTGTATGGGGGGCAGGGAATAACACTCCCCTGCTACAATTGAAAAATATAGTACACTATTTTATTTTCTTCCTTATAGAATGATGCTATAAAAATTTCATGAAAATCGGCCCACCGGTTTATCTGTCAATAAAAACACAGATTAGTTTTTATAAACGCAAATTGTTCAGAAAAGCATAAAAACTGTTCCTTTCACTATTTTTTCTACATTTTGCAATCCGGTTTATTAATAATACATCTACTAAATCTCACACATATAAATAAATTTTTAAAGCCCATTATTCGCAAAGTTATGGTAGATATACTTTTTTTAATATATTTCCAATGTGTGTTATAAAATTTTCAGATAGATTTGTTTAGCAAAAAAAGGACGTGGTACATATTTGTTTTTTTTTTTTTTCAAAATTGGACAATATATTAAATATATGATATCTTGCAAATAAAAATATTAAAAAGTGAGGCTTGATGGTTAACAGGAATATCTTCAAACGCTACAATTGTAAAATAAAAAGTGTGGGTACTCAAAAAAATGAAAATATATTCATAATTCAAATTATAAATAAATATTGCAAAAACAATTTCACATCCGAAAAAAATTGGAAAAAAATGTTTAAAAATAACTGCTAAATTGTATCAAATATCTTATCAACAACTCAGCTATGACTAATACATTAAAAAACGTTTTAACATTAGACAATCAAAAAAATTTTCAAAATGATATTAATGGACAAGAAATGACCGTTTATAATATGGTAGTTAAAATTCAGAAGTTTAAAAATATTGAATTTTTACACTTTAAGTCCGATATCAATATAAATTAACATATGTAACATACACAGACTTATATAAAATACCAATTAAAGGAGGTTTGGTTTTATATTATTGAACATAATCCTGACCACAAATCTGTTTAAATCTCCCTTTATAACATAGAACAAAAACAGAGTGTACATAGATTTTCGAAATTAATTGGGTGATGTATTTTTCACATCTAGCAACAAAAAAATCTTTAAAAGAAGTTATTAAATAAAAAATTGCCTATATTAATTACATAACTATAAAAAAAATCTTTCAATGATAAAAATACACACCCAGAAATGTTAAAAGTTGCAATTAATTCAAACGCGTAATTATTTTTGAGTGCCACTTTATTCCGATATAAGCAATAACACTGCTACAATTTGATGTACATTTTATGAAATATTAAAGATACCGCAATCTCAGGTCACGAATACTTTTTATGCAATTTTTTATTGAAACCTATTTTTCGCTTAACTAACAGAATAGATGTACTTATCATAAATATAATTTAACACAAAATATAAAAAAATGCTAATATAAAGTACGCAAAATTTTAGAACGATTTTAGAGTTATAACGTGTTTGCAATTTAAAATTAAATTTGGAAACCTTTTTCGACCACGCGATACTTTAGCTTCATTGAAATTGAGTTGTGAGTGTGCCTCGCGAAAAAGGCATTTCTTAGAGTCATTTACATTTTTTTTCCTCAAGTTTGGGCTGCTATTGAGGGCACGTTAACGAGATGTATCTCAAATGATTCATAATTACAAAGGCAACAAACCTCCATTGTTTATTTTACAATACTCGAAACTAATCGAAAAATTGCAAAAAATTATAATTTTGAAAATTTTGCTTTCAACACTTGTCCACAATATAATTTAACACTGGTCTACGACATATTGATTGAACACAAGTTGGCCTATTTCTATTAGTGTTTCTGGTTTATATGAGAGGAATTGGACACATATGCTAAAATTCGCGATTACAGCAAACAAAAGAAAGAAAAAAAATTTCTTATTTTCAAACACTTTTTTAGAATTTTTTTTAACTTTGAGTGCTTGCCGGTATCACATGTAACCATTTCACCTCTTGAATTTTTATTGCTAAAATAACTACATCATAAGTTAATTAAAAAAATCTAAATTAAAAAAAAATTGAGGTTTAAGGTCGGTTTCTTGAAGGTAAACGTAAAAAGAGAATTCCCCATATATTCCTATATGAAGACATATAGGAATATAGACATACATGGCAATTGATATCAATATTCAACATATTCTGACATGCCTTTTATATTGTATTTCTAGTTATTTTGAAATTGCTTGAAATTATCCGCTAAAAATTACTGTTAAATGAAATTTGTTAAAATAAATAAAACATATCTAATTTAATAATACTAACAAATATTTATGAAAAGGTTTTAAGGTTTCCAATATTTAAATTAATTGTCTGAATGCAATTTCTAAAATTATTGGAAAAGTTATTACATGATAAAATTTCAAAATAACAAACAAAAAACTACATTATTAGCGCTCCTTCCATAGAGATAGAGATAGAGATTCGACCTACCGCGGCAAAATTATTTTTTTATTTATTTATTTGAAAAAATATGGACAAAAATAATTCTTCTAATAAAATCTTTATTAAAAATTGTCGTTAAAAAATCCACAACGAAGACGTTATATATTGAGACTTCTCTAGAAGAAAGAAGTTGTGCTTATTCGCCTGAATCTAGTGAAGGCGCATGACTTCGCCAATTTCTAGAGGAAATTGACATGAAATCTATTTTCGAATAAGTAAGTTTATATTCAACATTATTGTAATATTTTATTCTTTTTAGCTGTACAAATAACTCAATAGTCTACAACATTTAAAATTGGATGATGTAAAGAAGACTGTGCCACCACTAGGCCTGTGTACCGAATTTAAAAGAAAATTTTTTGTTTGTAATTTATTTGAAGATGACACAGTGTCGACCAAAGAATCTACCCCAGTCATTAAATTCGGGAATCTTATCAAAGGTAATTTATATTTTATATAAGTAAATGTGTTATAAACGTTGTACTTTCATAATTTAATATAGGATTTAAAGTCATTACTAAACTAAACCACAAAAATCCAATTAGTGCTTCAATATGTTAGTCAACATATAAAGTTAACGGAAGAACATAGAGATGATGTAATTAACTATATAGCCAAGATTTTAAATGTTTATTAGATCTTTTTTTTCCCTTTTAAGAAAGATAAACAAAAAGATAAATTTTAAATTTTTTGTTGTCCAAGTTTTTATACCCTACACCAAAAAATTGTATGTGATAGTAATGTAGGGTATCATATGGCCTATAAGTAATATTTAAGTATTCTTTTGTGATTTTTTATAATATAATAAATGTAAGAAGTAATTAACAAAAATTAATTGATTTTCATTGATTTCATTAGTTTCAAAAATAATTGTGGGTTTTAATGAAAAATCAATACCACAGCGTTTCAAATCCATACTGCTAAAATATCAAGTTTAAATCAATATTGTGTTCAATTCCACACATATTCTACTTCAATTTGATACCACGACGGTATCAATTTTTCGCTGTGGAATTGAACATGCCGTTTTCAACTTGCACACATACATGTCTGATACATTATTGGCACTGAATGGTGTCATTTTACACATGTATGTGCATATTTTTCTCTGGATGTATTACAAAATAAATACCAACAAGTTTGATTTCATTACTCTTTTTTAAAGGTGAATGATTTGTCCATTATTTATTATTATTATTATTATTATTATTATTATTATTATTATTATTATTTGTCAATAAACATTTTGAATTTCCATTCGAAAGTTCACAAATACTATGTTACCAATATTTCTTAAGATATATTAGCATTTTTAAAAATGTTATTCTTATAGTGAACAGGTCATCTTATAAATATTTTAAATGTTTTTTCTTATTTCATGAAATGTTTCTTATTTCATGTTATTTAATTTTGTAGCATTTAATGAGGCACTTTGAAGCTTTTCCTCCATCTTAACAAAATATTCATTGAAAGAAAAACTAAGATTTATATCCCGAAAATTCCCGACATAAATTTCTCAGGTCCTTAAAAAAAATACTGAAGTTCCTGGAAATTTTTTTTCTCGAATAGAAACCCTAGTATCACTAGAGGAACAAAAAAGTACCACAAGCCCCCTAGTGAATCTAAACCACCCTAATTTCTTGTTTCGAGATTCAGTATTATAGAAAATTCGAAAAGTACCATTAGAAGAACGAAAAAGTACCAAAACGTTTCTTCATATTTGCTCTTATTTACTCTGGGCCAGGTAAGTCTAATTTAATGTTTGTTATAAATATGCCAAAATTAATCTCATATTAAAATTATTTTGCATATTAGTGCCTTTTAATAGCACGTTTTAACACGTTTTGCCTATTTTAAACAATTAACACAAAATAGAAATTAATCCTTCTAAGCAACAAAGCGCTTTTATAAAATTCTGACAAGTTTTCATTTTTCGATTTTCATAAGTCATTGTTTATTAAAAAAAAAAAAAAAAAAACTTAAGAAAATTATAGTTTTTTTCTTTCTCCTAACCCTAAAGTGTGCCCATTTCTTAAAATAAATGAAAAATACTGGTAACAGTTCTTTGCTGAATATGAATAACTGCATCAGTATGTGAAATAAAATCTTTAAAATAACGTATTTTTTTCTTTTTTTACCTCAAAGTTTGCCTTTTTTCGGTAATTTTCATAGCATAACTTGATATTCTGACAAAAAAAAATCGCAGTAGTAAAATATCTTTTTTCTCGAATTTAACAAATGACTAACTGGCAGCTGTTTTTTTTTTCTTTTTGTACCTCAATTTTTGCCTCAAATTTGCATAGAATAATTTGATTTTCTTGCAAAAGAATCGTCTTTGTAAAAGAGAGTTTTTTCGAGTTTAACAAATAATTGGCAGCTTTGCTTTTTTGACTAACATTGATTTAATTTCCGTAATGAAAATAAACTTAAAATTTAAAACAAAAAAGTAATCACATTTTCTTCTTTTTCTTCCCTCAAAGTTTGCTTATTTCGGAAATTTGTATAAAATAACTTGATTATCTAACAAAAAAATGGCAGCTGTTCTTTTTTGATTATTATTTAATGAGTCCCAATAATGAAAACAAACTTAAAAACTTAACAAAATTTTAACACATTTTCCTCTTTTTTTACCAAAAACTTTGCCTCTTGTAAAATTTAAAATAGAAAAGCTAGATTTTTTAACAAAAAATCGTCTTAGTAAATGAGCGTTCTTCATGAGTATAACAAAAAAACTGGCAGCCGTTCCTTTAAGACATTTTCCCTTTATTCTATCCCAAAAATTAATAGGATTTCAACCTCATAAACCCATTTCTCACCAAAAGTAGTTTTTATAATGATATAACGTTTTATATTACCTCAACATTTTTTCGGACTAATTTTTTTAATATACATGTTGTTAGCTTTAACGAATCACTGTACACCCTAAGCTTCTGTCTGTTCACATTCTCATACATAATAGAGAATATTTTTTGTAGCTTTCCAGTAGAAACTTATATAAGAATTCATGATTTGTCGGACTCACTACATACTTTTTCTCTTAAATATCTTAATGTTTTGTCTAATTTCTATGAGAAATTCCGCATTTTGTCTATCATGAATTCCATGAGACATCACATATAAAATGACCATTAGTCTTTCAATTTGTTTCATGTTTGCCACACTCACTTTATACCATAAAATAAGCGTAACTGTTTCAATTTTTTCAAATGACAAAAAAATTGAGGTTTTATTCACGATTCCAATAATATAAAAATTTGTTAATAATTAACAAAGTCGCATTTTTATATATCCATTTCTTTTGAAGCTGAAGTCCAATTTCATTTATTTGGACGGCTTTAGAAATGAAATGTAGTCCTGATTAAACATTATAATAGAAAAATTTATTTTTTAGAAAAATGCATTTCCAATGCTTTTGGAAATGCATTTTTATATTTTTAAATAAACTTAAAAATTTGTAAATTTATTTAATAATTCAGTTTGAGGAAAGTTCTAATGTTTTTAATAATTTTTTATAAAAATTTTTTCCATACAAAACACATTTATTTAAAAAAATTTCTTTTTATGACCTAAAATTTTATATTTTTGTAATTTTTGTTTTTTTTTAATTCTGGGAATATAAAAAATAATTTTTAGTAAATTTTGCTTTGGTTTTTTAAACCAACTCATCAGAAATCCTTTCCTTATTGTATAGGTTATTTTTTGGTTTATTTCTAAAAAAAATAGAGGAAATATGTGTGTCAATGAAAATATATCACTAATTAGCAAAACTTTCAAATGTACCGCCAATTGTTAATGATACCATATCTTTGCAAGTTCAAATGTAATTTGTCAAGTTAAAAACAATTTGTAGTTACATAAAAAGTTGAATGAAATCTAAGAGTTGATGAAGAATATTGTTTTTTTTTTTCATAGTGAAAAGTCCGAAGAATATTTTTATATTTGCCTTGTACGTTATTACATTCTGAAAGTGAAAGCATAGTGACTAAAGTTTTAATTAAATTAAAATCATATACTTAAAGAGGACTGTTTAAATTAAAATTTAAACAAATATTTTTCATAACAAACTGATTACATCAAATTATTCTATACATCAAACACTATTTTCTCGAGACTTATTTCAAAGCTTCTAAAACACATTCGTTTTTACGATGTAGTAATATTTTAATGTCGCAAATAAATGTTCAAAAGAAATATTAATGAATCTTGAAATATTTTATTTATTTTTTTTTTATTATTTTAAAATAGCAATTTCAAATATGTCCTAAACGGATATGCTATGTAAACTCTTAATTTTGTAAAAATTTTAAAATCTATATCCCTATTATACCGACATATACGTAGTTTCATATGGGTTTTATATAAAAAATAAAAAATATTTGGCGGACGTCGATTTTATTTTTATATTATTTATTATTATTTTTTTCTTTTAATCAAGCACAATCTTTTAATCAATCTTTTTTAATCAAGCACATTTTTCAGCAATGCCAAGTTAGATCACAATTCGAATCTGGCAACCATATTCGTTACAATTTGATATAATCTTATTTATATATTTTTTAATTTAAATAGCAACATTTTTATTTTCTTATTATTGAGCATTGATTTTAAGGCTGAATTAAACATATTCACCAGTACTTAAAACCATCCTTTATAAATTAACCTTTCCATTTTATTATTAAGTACATTCATAAAGTAATAAAATCTGCGATTTCAGAAATGTAATCGGATGAAGTAAAATTCATGTATTTCTATCAAGATAAACCTTTCTATTTTACCAAATAGAATGTTATAATAAATGTGATGTATCACCATAAACTTTCAATAAAAAAAGTTTACATTAAAGACATTTTTTTGTGGTATGTAGATAGTTATATATATTTTTCAACAAATAATATTAACAGCTAAATAAAAATTTAACAATTATAGAAACAACTGTAATATTTTAAAATTTTAGCTGTCCTTGAATACAAAATATTTCCTGAAAATATAATGTTTAGAGAAAGTTCTTTAATTGTTTGAAAACTGATGCAAGAAAATATATTTTGAGTTAAAAAATATTTATAAATGTACTAATTAAGTTTTTATTTCCAGACATATCAAGAGTAATTTTAGGAATTCTGTCTATTCCACATTCGTTAGCGAAAGCTTCTTACTAAAATATTATTATAAAAAATAATGAATTTTAATCAATCGCTCTTCTGTGTCGAGTTGAACTCAACATATTTGTTGCTGCACGTTTAAAATTGCAGGTAATATTTTTACTAAAATTTTTTAATGAAAATATGTTTTAAACCAATTAATAGGTTTATATTAATAGGTTTATATATATATATATATATATATATATATGTGAATTTTTGTAACTAAAATTCCTCTTTCCGTAAAAAAAACCCTAAATTGAATTGTTGAACAAATAATTCACTTTTTAAGATGAACAAATTAAAAATCGCAGGAAAAGCGCAATTACATTATGCCGCTCATTTTTTAAACAATATTATTCTTTTTATTACAGGACTTAAAGAGAACATAATTTGAAATCGGATTGAAACTTAAAAAAGTTATGAATATTGAAACCTTTTTGACCGTTTTCTATAAAAAGAAAATCAGTGCAAATAAAATCGCGTATTTTTCAAAATTTTAAAAATAAAACTATAGATATTTACTCATTCCTTAGCGTAAATGTGCTTATTAGCAAGAAAATCAAAGGACACAAAATCAAAAACCGAAATTCTTTTCACTGCTTTCTACTGGAATTCATGCTATACCGCTCACACATTTATAACGTACATATATTTAAAATGCCTACAAAATTTTTTCAACCTTTTATACTTTTTCAATTGTTGGTTTTTAATGCTAACTTTTTATTAAGATGTTTAATTGAGCTCTTTTTTAGCTAAATCTTTTTTAAAAATTGACTAAAATATATATGTTCTTGTGCAAATTCACGCAGTTTTTTTATCATTTAAATGCTTTTAAAATTTCCAGGAATACCTGACGAAAATCCCGGGAAAACAACAATGCGTTGCTTTAGGGGAAATTATAAAAAAAAACTAAAAAAAAAATACCTGTTTTAAAAAGGATCCATCCAGCTCACGAACGGTCGTCTGTAGCTCCAAAATATTAGTTTTCAGGGGGGTAACAGAAACCCCTTTTACAGTGACTTGCCTTAATGAATATATACACTGGAACAGATGGAAAGTTTTTTTTAACTCAGAATTTTAATATGTTAAAAAAAGTACATTAACAAAATTTGAAAAACTAACAATTTTACCAAAAATTTTCAAAATCGAATATTTTTCTAAAAATTGTCAAAAAGCACTAAAATCAAAAGCAAAATAAAAAAAGCTTTAGAAACATTTTTGTCTTCTCTGATCATTACATGCATTATGTAACGAAAAATATTATTGGTCTTTTGAAATTTTTAGGCCATTTAACAATGCCTATCAGTCCATTTGTGTGTGTATGAAACACGCTCACGTTTAAACGTTTAATTTAACTTTAATAAAATTCACAAAATAATTAGAGTTAAAGACGAGACAATTTCAACAGTTTATCAGAGTTTAAAGGATCAAAAGGTTATGTAACTTAATTTGCCTTTATTTTCCAAATATTTTATTAAGAGTACAAGTTTTTCATATTGTAAGCAAATATGTAGCATAATAAATGGACTTATTTTATGATAATTTACTGTACAATATTCGTATTAACATTACTTATTCGTATAATGACGCTAATCACTGGCACTTATTTTCCACGAAATCAGGTTAAAAGTTCATTTTAAATTAAGAAAATTTTGTGAGGGTTGCCAAGACATATTGATGAAGATAAATCAAATAATTTATAATTTATATTACTTTACATCCACGAAATAACATCTAACTAGAATTATACATTGCCTTTATCAAAAACTTCTGGCAACCCTCTAGAGGTAATAAACTCTATGTAAAATTTAGTGTACACCAACTAAATCCATTTTAGGTAAGTAATTATATCTACACTATTTTTCTCTTTTTTTCTTTCCTTTACAAAAAAAGGAAAAATTGCAAAATAAAACTAATATTATCTCTTCAGACTATTATGCTAATCTAAAATAAAAGAACCATAATCAAGGAAACAAGAAGTAAAAAATGCTGGATTAAACAAAAAGCAAAAGAAAAAAACTAAATAAAAATTCGTTTTTCTAAGCTTTTAATTCGATATA
Source organism: Protocalliphora azurea (assembly GCA_932274085.1). Taxonomy (NCBI): domain Eukaryota; kingdom Metazoa; phylum Arthropoda; class Insecta; order Diptera; family Calliphoridae; genus Protocalliphora; species Protocalliphora azurea. The sequence goes on along the minus strand of OW026519.1, from coordinate 117,449,550 downwards.
AATTTGAAATTTAATTTTTCACTCAACTTAACCTTTAGCCAGCCATTACAAGGCAATGAATGCATTTTCTTAGAACCATTACTTTTTTCAAAATATTTTTCGTTAAGCAATAGCGAAAGAAGACAGCGAGACCATGTATATATTATTTAAACTTTAAATTAAAAAAATTAAAAAAACATAAGCATCAATTTGGTGGTGGTGGTATAGTAAAGGAGGCAGGAAATAGTAATTTCAGTGGAAAAGACAAAAAGTTGTCTAACTTTTAAATGCGTCGGTTATTCATTATTTCCATGCATCATTAAACGAAATTTGGAGCTAAATAATATACATTTTTTCAGGTTTTCTTTTAAATAAAAATGGTTTATTTTATTTTTCTTTATCATAATAAAACTAAACCATTGCTGGCTATTGTTTTGTACAACCTACTAACAACAATTGTAACTCAAAACACAGTAAATGTTGGCATTTTAAGCGTCATTAATTTTTTGCGTTTATGTGGAATGAGTAAAATTTATATTTAGTTTTTTTTCTAATGTTTAATTTTTCTACGAAAACTTAGTTAACTGTAAAGTTTGCAATTTAAACTATCAAACGTTTATTTGTTCTTCTTCTTTATAAATAGGTTGCATTTGTTTGTCAACAAGTCTACATTGGAAATCAATGCTCGGGTTTATAAAATTTCAAAGCATTATATGTATTACAGAATTGGGAGGGAATATGGAAAATTTACATTGTCAATAACTTTAAAATAATGGGAGTTCCAACTTGGTAAGATATATGTAAGTCCACATACTTTAACCCCATTTGATATATTAACCAGAGAGATCATTATACTAAATACCCATAATAATTCTTCACGAATGAGATTGTGACATTACGAGGGTGGATCAATAAGTTCGTGACTTTTCGAACTTTCCTCGTAGTTATATGAAATGCAACACTATTTCCATCAAGCACCACCTGTTAATAGACTACTGTCAAGTTTTGAGAAAGTGTCGTCATTTACTTTGCCTTTAACAGATGTTCGAAACATACAACCTCGTGTATTTTTATAAAAATGGAAAAAAGTGAATTTCGATTTCGATAATTAAACATTATTTTTTGCGAAAAAAAACCGTCAATCAAACGAAGGAAAAGCTCGATAAATACTATTTGAACTCTGCGCAATCGATTTCAATGGTAAAAAATTGGTTTACTGACTTTCATTGTGGTCGCACAAGTACAAATGACGCTGAACGTTCTGGACGGCCAATTGAGGTCAGTACACCCGAAAATGTCGAAAAAATCCACGATATGGTGTTGGCCGACCGAAGAGTAAAAGTGCATGAGATTGTTGATGCTATAGGCATTTCATATGGCAGTGTGGTTTCGATTTTAAATGATCAGCTGGATTTAAGAAAGTTGTCTGCAAGATGGGTGCCGCGTTTGCTCTCAAATGACCATAAACGTAAACGTGTGACAACTTCAAAGGATTGTTTGGAATTGTTTAACCGCAATTCGAATGAGTTTTTGCGGCGTTTTGTAACTGTGAATGAAACGTGGATCCATTTCCGTACTCCAGGGACTAAGCAGCAGTTTAAACAATGGGTTTCTCCGGGTTAACCTGCTCCGAAGAAGGCCAAGGTAAGTTTGTCGGCCAATAAGGTAACGGCAACAATTTTTTGGGATGCACGCGGGATAATACACATTGATTACCTTCAAAAGCGAAAAACAATAAACGGCGAATATTATGCCAACTTATTAGACCAATTTAATGAGGATTTCAAAAGAAAACGACCCCATATGGCCAAGAAAAAGTTCTTTTTCATCCAGATAATGCATGGGTGCACACGTGTTCAGTCTCAATGGCAAAACTCTATGAATTGGACTACGAATTGCTACTTCGTCCGCCATATTCTCCGGATTTAACCCCTAGTGACTACTTCCTATTTCCAAACCTAAAATGGCACAGTTGAAAGAGATTCAGCTCCAACGATTAAATTATTGACTAAACAAATGCGTATTTGAAGGACCTCAAAAAATCCTATTTTTTACGCAAAGTAATTGACGATACTTGCTCAAAATTTGACAGTAGTCTATTAATAGGTGGTACTTGATGGGAATAGTATTGCATTTCATATAACTAAGAGAGAAGTTCGAAAAGTCACGGACTTATTGATCAGCCCTCGTATCATCGTAAGAAATAACTTTACAAATAATAAAGAACCTCTATGTCAACACATAGAGAGAGATTTCCTCAGAATTATTACAAGTTGATATGGAGCAGTTTTAGCTGACATATTTTATAGGCATGTTGATTTAACAACGGATTTGTGTCGATCTTATTAATCCATCATGCCTTGGTTTCTTCTTAATCCATCATGCCTTGGATTTAGAAGAGAAAACTATTCTGCAAAGAAATCATTCTTTAAACAAAAATAGGATGAATATGAAGGATTTAACGTGCTTTCTTTCTATCATGTACAGATTTTTGGGAAGTATGACTAATATAACCTCCTTAATAGGCGGTCAGACTAGTATATTTCATCATAAGTCGAAAACGGTTTGTCCGATTTATATGAATAAAACATCAAAAGAACTTAGTTGAATATTTAAACTAAATTTAAATTAAATAAACTATCTTAGCATTTCTTTTTATTTATTTATTCAATATTTTCGGAGTTATTCAGAATTAATGCAAAACCGGAAAGATTTTGATCCCATAAAAGTTTCTACAAGTTTAGAAAGTTGCAGTTTTTTATATGTATTCATAAAGCTAGGTAACCTTATTAACATTTATCTTTACAACCAAAATATTAAGTTTAAGTAACCATAAAAGTGTCTTCACTTAACAGTGAAAATACAACCAAGATTTGCCCATGAAAATGGCTCATTTGCACTATATATATAAACATTAAACTGCACCAAAAAAAACCCATTTTCGAATTTGGAACATAACTCCCTTACGATAATTCTTTTTTTTTTATTAGGGTTATCGGATGTCGCAAATACGTGCCGCATCGACTCTAAAGTTTGTAAGGTGCATTTCTATGGGAAATGTTGATCTTTTACAGTTATTTAACAAAAATTTGCTATTTTCAACTCTTTTTGCAATTTAATGTAATGGAGTTGTAATTTAGACATAACTATCTATCAAGCAAGATAAAAATAGTTAAAAACGGTTAGAAAATATTAAATTTTCTATTAACTTTTTCTCCCGACCATTAACGTGTTTTTGAACACTTGCATGAGCATCGTACAGCCAAATTTTTAGTTTTTTAGAAATGTTGAAATAAAATGCTATTTTTAGTAGGATAATATAATTCCCTTCTGATACTTTATTAAAAACGATGATTTTTATTATTGCTGTTTCAAAACTCCAATTTAAATTTTTCAAAAAGTTTGTTAAACACATTTCAAAAAAGTTCTATGTTATAGACAATACGAGAAAGTAAAAATAAAAAAGAATTAGGACGCTTATAATTTTTGTGGATTTCGGCAAAGACGGCTTTCTTTCTTTGAGACTTTCACGTTGTAGTCAATTTTTTTTACTAGTGTACAGATTAATGAAAATTATAACAAAATTATAGTAAGATAACACAGATTGTAGAAAATATAATGTTAACCCTTAAAGCAGGTCAAAGGTTCAATTTTAGATTATTGAGATTTTTAACGAAACTAGATTTTAATGTAGTTTTATAGAAATACAACTAAAAGACATTAGATGATATCTGCAGCAAAAAATTTAAACTTAACCCTCAACTGTACTTGGGGTCAACATTTTTGGAAACAACCTCCTTTCTTGATTATTTTCAAATAAATCTTAACTCGGTTTGCTAGTTGGAGTTATTGTAACAAAACAAAAATTATTATAAAACAAAATAGTTCTTATATATATATATAATATAATATATAATATATATATATATATATATATATATATATATATATATATATATATATATATATATATTCTTACGATCTTTATTTAAACCTGTAAATCTATAAATAAGCTATATAAATCTGTAGTTTGATAACAACAATTTAAAAATAAATGGTTTTCGCGACCGTCTCCCAAAATATTTATACAGACCCCTTTCGGGTCTCTTCTAAAACTGAACGTCCTCCCCTTCCAAAAATCATTTGTATAAAATTTAAAGAAATCTAAAAATCAAAAAGAAAACACACTGGTGTTTATGATGTGGTTTGGTTAATCCAAATATTAGATAAGTATTATTTTCTTTAATACCGATAATATTTATTTTGTCTACAATTTCTTGCCCTGCCTTGTAATTGGTACATCAACAATAACACCACTACTTTTAAAAAGAAAAAAAAACAAAAATCAAACGCAATGTCAACGTTTTCAAGCAATATTTTTAATTTCTTTAATCATTTTAAGTAGTTTTTCTATTATAAACTGCCAACTAAAAATACTAGTATCAACTAATATAGACGGAAAATAAAAAACAAATCAACAATAGTAGCTGGCTGAATAATACATGTCTTAAGGAATTTTTCTCATTTCGGGAAAAGGTTGCTATTTTTTCACAGTTGTTAAATTGTATTGGTTGGATAGTTGTTGGCGGGGAAAAACGTAAGTAAGTAAGAAGAAATAACTAAAAAAAAAGAAAATTGACACTGTGCTTATTGTCCGGAACATTAAGATTTTTTATATGCGTTTTTCCTCTTATTTTCACTACTCTCTTAGTAATTTTGTAAATGTTATTGTTGTTGCTGCTGTTTCTGTTACGGGAATATAAAGAAAAACCCCCACCAATTTCATTTAGGTTTTCTTTTTAATATTCTTTTTTTGTTCATTTTCTTTTGAGTCACTATGTATTGTTTCATTTATTCAGCAGGATCCAAAGAAACATGCAATATTCATGATTAAGGTTATCTGTTTGTCTACCTGCCTTCCTGCCTGCCTCTCTAATAGTCTCTCTGTTGCTTTAATATTACTTATTGTATATATTGTCGTAACGAAAACCGTGTATAACAACTTTGAAGAAAAAATAACACAAGTATAAACAGGAGTAGCTAAGGCAATCGTGTCAACGTGTTTAAGTCCTTATTGTCTTGGACTCTTTATCCCACTTTTTGTCTTTTGTTGTTGTATGTTTGTGTTGATTATGTTATGTTTTTAGTACATTCCCTTTTTTTTTTTTTTTGTTTTTCCCATTTTAATGTTGTTACTGCTGTTGTTCACGCGTTTGTAATTGCACTCACAAGTACTTGTGTCTTGACACGACTTAAAAACGCTATAAGACACCATTATCCTGTAAAACAGTCTTATGTTTGATTGTTGGTATGTCTATACATAAACGCTATATATTATTTTTTATTATTGTATGTTTAACCCATTCCTTACCAAAGTTGCTGCATTCTTTCAGTTTAATATTATTCTATGTATATATGTGTGTGTTTTTATATGTCTTAATGCTTGATTATATGTGTATTATAACCCCGAATATAAGAATGTGTAAGAGCATGTGCACTTGAAAAAATTTAAATATTTGTAAAATACTTTAATCTAACTGAATATTGTTGTAAGTCCTTCGTAAAAAGTCAATTTTCGATAATTATTATGTACAGCATGGAGCTCTGTTCTTTGATGTTCTAATATTCCAAAATTATAACATCATTTTCTTTAGAGATGAAATTAGAAATCATTAAAACAATATTTAATAATTCATAATAAGTGTTATGGGCCTATCTGAATCTGTTATGGAACGTTTACGATATTCGAAAGGGTATATACCTGAAAAACAAATCTTTCTAAAAATATAATAGGTAAAAAGATCAAAAATCGGTGCATGGTAACTCCAACAGCTCTTCTAAAATCTATATTCAGTTTCATTAAAGATCATATAAGCAACCAGGAGCTGCCATCAAGGTATTATTTTATTATCTTTTCTATTGACCTTGATCATGGATTTTATATTGAAAACCTGTTCATCTCTTATCTCATCTCTGTAGCTTAAAAATTATCTACTATTTCGGAAGAGATGCCTTGGAAATATATATATTTGGAAACGATATATTGAACAATTGAAGCATGATCGCATTATCAACTTATTCATCAATACCTCCATAACTTCTAAGTTTCTTTTACTTTACTCTTATTATTTATCATATCAAAAATTTGAGAGTTATAAACTTTTTTAATAATGACAGACAGAGATTTCTATAACCAAAGGATTCCCTTTGTTTTGAAATTCGAGAGATCGAAAAGCATCTGATATTATTTAACAAAATCATTACCAATGTTCTTTTAGAACTGCTATAAAATTAGAGGTAAAATTAGAGATGCAGTCCACTCTCGGAAACGTGAACACTCGGAAGTGTGAACAATCCAGAAACGTTAACAAATTTCTTTTTACACAAACTACTCTAAAATGTGACAAAACTTGAATACTATAAAATGTAAACAATTTTGTTTTCGATTTTTTTTTTTTTTTTTTATATATTTTTAAATTGGGAAGTTCTCGAATAAGACTTTACTTTGATTTTATACCACAATTTTGTTTATTTTAATTGCATGCTATATGCAGTATTGTATCTTTGGCCTCTTTAATATAAGTTTCTTTCTAGCCTTTTATGGTTTTTAAAAATACTTGAAAAGGCTAAAAAATAGTACATAAGATAGTTCAATAAAAAGGATAATTTTGAAATGAAAAACAGTGGCACTGTATCATTGGTATTATTTGGGAACTGTTTCAATCACTACATATCAACAGCAGTTGCTCATTGTTCTCTAATTCTTCAATACTATGTACATTCTTTTAAAAAATCGGAATAAGAATGAAGAGACGTTTAAACATTTATTTCTTGTTAGCAACAAAGAAGTGTTTATGTTATATTATATAGAATTAAATATGTTAACTATATCTTATAGAGGAAAAATTGTGCTACAATTAGGTACAAATAACTTTACCTCCTACAAGTTTTTAAAGATGAAAACCTACATACAGTCAAGACAAAATGAGTGTAGAGGAAGAGTTTGTGTAGAATGTAACTAATTTATGATCGTAGATCACGAAATTTACAAGACAATCAAAATTGCATTGCCAAAAATGTGTGGATAGGAAAAATTTTAGAAAAAATGTATTCTTTAAAAATTTATAAAAGAGGGTTAAGGATGGCCAATAGTGCTTATTATCTTACGGTAGCCAAAGTAATACAAATTTTTAAATCGTCGAAATCATTTACTATTAAAGCTCTACTCAATGATGCCCCAGGTTGTAACTTTCTGAACGAAATTGTTGCTTTTCTCAGTAAAGGCAAAATTACGTAGAGAATATTCGTAGAACCAAATGTAAAACATTTAATTTAGAAGCTATCATTTATTTCAATATTAAATGATATAGAAAAAGAAGCAGTATAGCGATCATCGAACTCACAGAAAATTTATAAAGAAATAATATGTAAATATACGCAGAGTGATAAATTGTTGAAAGCTTATCATAAGATGAAATGCTAATGTCTTTAATAATAAATTTTTTGTAATAGCACTAAATTTATCTCCAAAAGTATGGCACCAATAACCGATCAGAATGGAGAGCGATCGAATTAATACTTATTAGTTATTGAGAGACGATATCAAGACAATGTAAATCTAGCTTTTCTGACTGACTATTACCAACAGAAAAATAAAAAGGAAATGAAAAATAATAGTTTTTAGTAAATTTTTCTATAAAAGGTCAAAATTAAAAGTTGTTATCTCATGATGGACATTTTTTTATTTAACTTTACATTAATTAAAAAATTATTAGCGATATATTTTTTTATACCCTTTTGTAGATTTATGTACTTAATTTTTATTTTTATCTTTAAAATATTCACAGAAAAAAAGTCACCAATCACTGAATATATTAGTAAATAATTCATTAAATTAAAAACTTTTTTAAATTTGCACCTCTCACCAAAATGATTATATCATTTACTAAAAACTGTAAAAAGTGAAAAACAGAAAATTTTTTCCAATTAAAAATTTGAATGAATGAATTAAAATTTAAGTAAGAAATAAAATTTTACCTAAATTTTATTTTTATTTTATATTTACTTAAATGTATTTATTAAATTTAGATGCAAAGTGAAATAACTGTCTTAATTGAAAAATATACGGTAATAATTTTTTCTGTGTTGCTAAAAGTAGTCATAGCTAAAAATTATTTTTTGAAGTTAAATAGTAGGTATTACCTTATTTATAATTTTGGCAATCGAAAACATAATAAAATTCGAAAACCTGAAAAGCCTTGGCGTTAAATCACGTTTCAGCGAGTTCACTATAATACTTTTTTGTCTTTAACGCTATATAACGCCGTGAATTTTATCCACCAAAATGGAAGGTTTTACTGATTACTACGAGGGCGGATCAATAAGTCCGTGACTTTTTGAACTTCCCTCGTAGTTATATGAAATGCAACACTATTCGCAGCAAGTACCACCTGTTAATAGACTACTGTAAAATTTTGAGCAAGTGTCGTCATTTACATTGCGTAGGAATTTTCGAGGTCCTTAAAATAGGCATTTGTTTGGTCAATAATTTCATCATTGGAGCTGAATTTCTTTCCACCGTTTCATTTCTTTAGGTTTGGAAATAGAAAGTACTCACTAGGGGCTAAATCCGGAGAATATGGCGGATGAGGTACCAATTCGAAGCCCAATTCATAGAGTTATGCCATTGAGACTGCACACGTCAATTGAGTCAATTGAGAGCACAACGAAAGTCACCACCACGTTTTTACCATTGAAATCGATCGCGCAGAATTCCCATAGTATTTATCGAGCTTTTCCTTGGTTTGATTGACGGATTTTTTTCGCAAAAAATAATGTTTAATGAGTACTCGAAATTCACATTTTTCCATTTTTAGAAAAATACATGAGGTTGTATGTTTTGAACAGCTTTTAAACGCAAAGTAAATGACGAAAATTGTTCAAAATTTGACAGCAGTCTATTAACAGGTGGTACTTGATGGGAATAGTGTTGCATTTCATATAACTATGAGGGAAGTTCGAAAGGTCACGGACTTATTGACCCGCCCCCATATTAAAATATTAAATAAGAAATAAATTACCCAAAGATACACATAATCTATTAGACTGTTAGACTGATACCTACACATCAGCACTTACAGATGAGAAGCACTTGAAATAAATCGATTTATTGGCAGAAATTTTACACTTGTTTTAGGTTGTAAACTATATACTACCTTACAACCCGATTTTTAAACAAATACGATGTTATGGGACATAACATCAGCAATTGAAAGCGGCAACCTCCTGTTACTTCAGATTCTTTTGCAAAGAAAGTTATAAAAAATACATACTTTTATAAATATACTCGTATTTCTGTATTTATAAAAGTATAAAATTCGAAAAATATGAAAAAGCAATGGTCAGAACCAAAGCTAAAATGAACAAGTTAATAAATATTAATATTAAGTTTTTGATTTTATAAGTTATTGTTAGTTTATGTAAATTTATTGAAGATACAATAAATAAAATATGGGAAAAATGTTCAAAATTTGTTGCAGTGCATGTGTAAAGTAAATGTCAGTATGCCCTCTTCAGTGCGATATGAAACACTTAAGTCAATTTATAATACACATACTTTCACTTATACATGCACACATATATGTTCGTCCTGATAACAACACATACGAATTCTTTGTGTGTCTACAAATGATGACAATCATACAAACAACCGACCATATGCAGCATAAAATAAATGAAACAACGGACGACTAAATACATGAGTGAAACGACTAAATGAAGGAACAACAAATGTAATAATAAATATATGACAACATCCAAGAAATGAAGCGATTACACGCAACTTTTTGTATTTTTTTCATGTTTTGCTTTTGCAATAAGGAATTTCTTGTTTTAAAACACCAGCAATAACAACGACAAGGATGACGACAAAATCTTCTTTAACTGCTGCAACTACTTTCATTTTGATTACATGCATCAGTATGTCCCCGTATCACGTATGCAATAATGTGACAAAGGTTTTTTTTCTCTTTGCTGTGTGCAAATTCATGGAATTTCTCAATGAACCCTGACAAAATCCACTAGAGTTTTGACCCTTGACTTAAAATTTCATTGTAAATAAGACGATATGTATTTCTATCTCTCTCTATCTATTTTAAGTAGTTTGTTGGATGCTGCTGACTAAATGACAGTTAAACTTGTTATAGCCCTGTGATAATTCATCACAACTACCAAAGTGTGTAATATGATAGTAAAATTCTTCTTGCCTTTCAACAGGCACGCTTGTAAGAGGGGAAATTAAAGTGTAGCTTAAGGTTATTTATTCTATTATTTTTTTTTTTTTTTTAATTTACAAGGATTAGTTATGTAGAAAAATATAAGCTATTTAAATGTTACTTATATACATATGACATGAGGGATATTAATTCATCAATGCTAGATTGCTTTATTTGGTGAAGTTATCAGAAGAATGTTATAAAAAACCATTTGACAAAAAAAGTGTAACTTGCAGACAATTGGGTATATTTACGCACGTTGTAACAAATGTAACAATTATTCAAATTATGATGTCTAATGATGCCCATAAAAAGTCAGCAACCAATATCATAAAAATTTTCACTTTTGAATCCGTTAAGGTAATAATAAAATTACAGTATTTTTTTAATAATTACAATATTTGCACTCATGTGTCATGTGTCATGTACATACGCCTACGTACTACTGGTTTTCGTGCTTACCTTTATGTAGATATATAACAGCAATAAATAACTATCCGCAGATCTATATATAAATATAAATAAGCGTTATTGTATGCAAAAATCCCAGGTAAAAATTGTGGAGTTATTTAATATGTACCAACTTGGAGTATATTAAATACAATATTGTGGGAATTTATGCAAAAAATTTAGAAAAATTAATCCCAGCTTTTAATTTTGCTGGAAAATATTTTTACACACCTACCTACTCTGAGCGTCTATCTACTCTGAGCAAGGCTATTAATAATTTTATTAATATCCACAAAATTTTAAAACTCGTTTATTTAATAAACTTAACCAGCAGTAAAATGTGAAAAGTGGACCATAAAAGTTATCCTACATTCTCGAAAATAATAGCATAAGCAAGAAAGGTAAGAATAAAAATATAAAATTTTTACATATACTTTTTATTCTAAGTTTGTGACGGTCTGTACCAGGATGTCGAACGAAAAATTCATTTTGACAATTTATATGAAAAGCAACAAAAAATAAAAATTTTATTTTTATGCAATTATTTTATATAAAAAAAATTAATTGTTGTTAAAGTTAGCAACCATTAATAAAGTCTAAGGTAATCACTTTAAATATTACATATACATATCGATACAAATACAAACGCAATTGTATTCTTGGTTATATATCAATGGCACATGGACACCACCATTAACACACATAGACCCATGCGCGTCCTATAGTTAAACTACTTCAACTACCAAAAACAAACAGCCATACAGTGATTTTATTTTTAACAAATATTTGCATTAATTATGAGGCTTTATTGACAATATTTCACAAATTTATGTATTGTTGTACTTTATTGTTATTATTTGTATTTTACTTTTATTTTTAAGGGCAAAGGCGGAAATATTGATTGTATTCACTGGAGATTTCAATTAAGAATGTGGTGTGTTGGATGATAAAAAATTATATTGACGGTTATTCATGCACAACTTTTATGATGACCTTAATTTTACACAGACATTGTTTGCAGAACCTACACATGAGTGCAGCTTTTAATTGTATTTATAAGTGCATATACATACATTAAGGCGGTTCACTTCCTATAGAACGAAAACAGTTTTGTTTTTACCCCAATGAAAATCGTAAGATGGGCCGTTTTTAAAAAAGGTGTTTTTTAATTTTTTGTTAATTTCTGTATTTTCTTCCAAAGCGACGTACAAAAAATATGGTACCATTTGAAAGGCATTTGGAAAGTACGTCCATTGGTGTATAAAACACATTGAAGACTGATCTCGATATTTTTATATTCCACAAAATATCCTATTTTTAAGTTTTTTTATTTTTTATTTTTAATGAAAATTCAAATTTCAAAATTCTTACATTCTTATAAAAACTATAAACTGTTGGTGTTTGATTAATTTTTATTTTAATATTTTTGCAATTACGAGTTTTATCAGACAGTTCACAGTGGGGCCAAATGCAAAATTTTTAGTAATAATCTCCCAAACTCGATTCCTCTAGGTGTGTATTCAAAGTCAGCACTATGAAATTAGTATGAAAAATTTCTATTTTTAACAAAAATATTTATATTTGCTCACTTTTTTCTCAAAGTTTTTTCAACAAACATTTTTTTCATTACATATTTCAAAGAACAAGGCATTATAAATAGTTAATAAACCCTACATCTATCATTAGCTGAAAATGGTGAATTTTAGAAAAAAGTTGCATCTTTATCGACTAATAAAAAAATGCCGCGCAAATTTTTTTATTGACGATATGTAATCATAAATAGATTTAGATCGACTTAGCCCAAAACTGTTTCCGGCCGGTCAAAAACTAAGGAGAGCAGATTTTATGAAAAAAGTAAATTTTTTAAACGCCTTTTTTAAATTGCACAACAACAATCAACAAAATAATATTTTTTTAGCACAACTCCGTCTATTTTCCAAAATATTTAATTAAATATTAGAAGAACATAAAAGTAGACTGACTTATTTACGAATTCTCTGATATATAACTTCTTTATATAGGTCGTTATAATAAACATAAAATAATGGCCTCAAAACTACCAACTCGTGTTATTGTTTGCAGAAAAATTATTTAAACTATATTTATTTTATTTCTTTTACATATTTGCACAGGTATTATATATATATTTCTCATATATTTATTTTATTAAGAATATAACGGTAATAATATTAGTGATTTTTTGAAAATGATCTGAAGCATCAAACGTTAGTAAATTTTTAACTTCTCTAGCTTCGGAATCTTCTTTTTCTATTCCAAGACTAATTTTTGGTAGTCATCGGGTTCTTATAGATTATATAGCTGAATCTGATGATTTTAATAAATATTGCATTAAGTACATATTTTGCACTATTTTTGAAAACTTTCGGATATTGAGGAGTCTAAAATTTTTAACATCTTTATTTCTGGCTTCCTGTGCTTCCTCTGTTGGCTCTCCCAATGGAAAATTTTATTTTCTATTATTTCTTTACCGTGAGTCAATACTCTGTGTATTGTTGGAGTCATTGATTTCCAAGGTATGTGATATTAAGCAGTTCTTTAGTTTCATAAGCAAAAGTTTTAAATTCGTCCACATTGATTTGTTTTTCACTATTAATGGCTACCAATTTAATCATAAAACGATTAAAAATGTTTATGTCTATGCCTGTGATTGAAGATGTGAGTTCTGGATTTTCAAAGAAACGTGTTGCTGTATTTTCATAATTTGAACTTCCATAACTATAAAGAGTTCATCAATTATTAATCACAGTTGTTTGCGTAACATTTTTTTTTTTTTATTAATCGATAGAAATGAAACCTAAATCGATTTAAAATTTATTTATTAACCATTTATGAAGCCTTGTCTCTTGAAATATGTTAAAAAAAACTTTGAGAAAAAAGTGAAAGAATTGTGATATTTTTTTTTTTATATAAAAATAACCATTTTTCATATTAGTTTCAAAATGCTGACTTTGAACATTTTTCTAATCTAGAAGAATTGAGATAATCTAAAAATTTTTTCAGCATATTATTTCGGAATATATTGCAAATTGCAAAATATTAAAAAAAAGTGTTTGCTTCGTACACCTCAGGAATTATTCCCGAGAAACTAAATAAATTCGAGTCAAGAATAAAAAATTCAAAATGAATGCATAAATATCTTTTTAACTGTAAGAGATAACTTAAGTGAGTAAGTTTATTTTTTTCCTTATCTTGCCAAGCACTTTAGGGAAATAAGAAAATCACTTTTTTATGAGTCGCCTTAACATACATATACTCGTATTTACATATATAAATGTATACATAGTTATATGTTGGTCTTTTCACAAAAGATTTTAAGAGAATGATAATTGTACCGGTAACGCGTATTTAAAGATTCTGTGTTTTTTTTACAACTAACAATAACTTTTCTATCTTAGTGTTCAAAACTGTTTAGAACAATTTTATAGCTCAACTATGACACTTAAAATAGCAGAGCCAATTCATATTCAATTGCAGCTAAGCTTGACGACATTAATGAATCCCTCCGATGAACAAAATTTCAAATTATTGGAAATTATTATATTGATAAAATAGTAAAACTTTTGGTAAATATCTGGGTCTCTCTATTTTAAGATAAAGTTAGTCAAATCGTTAATTATAAACAAAAAATTTTGTGGCTAACGGGCCACAAATAATTATGGAAAAATATGACCATTATGTCATTAACATTGCCATAAAATTAAGAGTTATTGAATGCTATATTAGTGTAACATTGAATAATCTGATAGTTGTTAGAATGATGAACCCTATCTTAATAAATTAACATAGGCGTGAGCCGGACAAATTTCCGCTAGAAAGTCCAATATTGCAAGGCTAAAAATCACATTAAATAATATCTAACACTTTGCCCACCTTAAAATAAAACAAATTTTAATTTCAAAGATAACATTTTTTAATTAACTTTCTTTTATATGATTAAATATACCTACTTATTATATCTTTAATATCCACATGTGTAAATTTTCAAAATATTCGGCGATATAAAAATCAAAAAAATATGGATTTGAGTTTTATACCCCAAACTTTGACTTTTGAACTTTCGAAATAAATACGGTAATTCAATTTAACTAGCTCTTTTTTATCAGATCTAGCTTTTGAGTAATTGGCAACTCATGTTTAACAAAATTATTAAAAATTAAGATTCATTATTAAATTACAAAAACCTTCGTTTTAAATATTTTTCTATTAAGTATTATTTTTCTAATAAGTGACTTAAAAGAAAGAGCACCAGGTACCAACAATAGTCTGATATCATATGAGTGTTCCAGGACGCGGAAATGATGGGGCATATGTTATCACTGCTCCTCTTTTAGATCTCTAGATAATTTAGAAATTTATCTAGTTGACTAAGAGAGGAAACTATTTAATCAACAATTTGTTAATATTTGAACAAAAAATACGTCTTTCTTCCTGGGCAAAATATCTTAACAACTCTTTTTCACGTTTTCGAAAACAGTAATTTTTTATGCCATACACCACCGCAGGTGTTTGAAGTATTATGCGTTTATGCTGATGTTTGCAACGCACAAAAATATTGGTTCTGTATATATGTCCAGCTGGTTGGTCGGCTAGCTTGTCAAAGTTGGAAAGTTGGAAATAATACTTGAATACTTCCAGTTGAGTAAATTTTGCTCTTTCGTACCCTTCGTGTTAACGGAGCCAAAAATAAAAATTGTTGCTTTTGGTTTTCGATATATCAAATGACATTTGACGAAAAATTAATATTTTCTAATGACATTACTCTGATAAAGTATGCGTTCGAATAAAACATAACACAAAATTTTGGTAATAACACTTACTGCCGTTAATTTTAAATATCTTTCTTGATTAAAATATCTTCTAGAAGAATGTCAAATTTAACAGCATATCGAATTCTTGAAATCCGGTCGTTTGTCCGCATGCAGATGGCGGTCAAAGAAAGATGTACAAAATAAAATGTATTTCTTTCGAACTTTTTTTGAACTTCCTAGAAAATGTTGACTGAGTATATTTTGATACATTTAAGAGTAATAGAAAAAGCTTAACAAGAACCTAAAGAATGAGATGGAACTTGGTTCGGAAAAATAAAAAGTTATAAGAATGAATTCCTAGACCAAAAATAGAGAAGCTCCCAAGAGCTATGCCAAATATGTCCGGCGGCGTAATAGTACGTTGTTTTCATTTCTTCGAAATCAAATATGAGCCATTTTAAAATTATGCTTAGGCTTTAGTCAATTAGCCTGGAAAACATGCGTTATTTCTGACTTTTCTCATGTTCCAAAGTAAGAGTTCTGTATACTAAATAATCGAATATCAAAGCAATAAAAAAATATGAGTAACTGAGTATCAATGTTGACTAAATATTTTTGCGAATTAAAAGATATGCAACAAAATAACATCGATTTGCTTATTATTTATTTAGCTTCTTTTAAATTTATTTGGCTTCGTTTTGGGGTTCTATACATGCTGTTAAAAGTCATTGATAATCATGCCGATAATCTCGAGTTATTAGCAGTAAAAGGTCTGATTTTTTTTTTAGGTATGACTTCTGAAAAAATTTTAAGGTAATTTTACAAAACTTTTCGCGGTATCTCCTATAAGAAATTAAGAAATTAAAATTAATAATCCCAATTGAGCACTACTGGGGCTTGCTTAAATTCACTTTTAACTTTGATCCAATTCCTTTAAAATTACTAAAATTCTGGATAGTTAAAATAACTAATACCCTGTGCGTCTAAAAAAGAACTTTCCCACTATTAGGTGCTTTACTGTAACGACAAAATTCTAAATCTGGCCAGAAAATGCACTAAAAAATCAAAAAAATACGCTTATAACATACACCATAAAGTGAAAAATATGCGCTAATACTATAAAAAATAAAACTAAAAATATGAAGATCGAAAATATATATTTTTTAATAATATTTATTTATTTGTTTATTTTATTTATTTATTTTAAAATGTACATATAAATTATAGGAATAAAAGGGTACATATAAATAGTTTCAGAAACTAAATAGCCGATAAATTAATTTCCTTTTTTCTGGGACATTTCCTCATTTTTGTAAATTACATTAACAATATGTTGTCCTTCAAATAGCCAAGTGACAATGAAAATTTGTAGTTACAGTCCACTTATTTACTAAATTATGTGCAAGAAATTTTTCCAATTTCCGATTGTATCTTTAGTATGTAACCTCATTCAAAAATTAAACACTTTCGCACACCCTAACATGGACTAAGAAACGATTTATTGATAATATATCATGGTATGGTATATTATTTTTCAATGACATCCCGAAATATAGCGGGGACTAAGTTGCGTTATAACTCCAAAAATTATAACAGTACATAAAAATGTACTTCAACGAAATTGAACGAAATGTTGTAATCTATAAACGTTGTGGTGGCATCAAAATAATTTATCTTATATTTAGTTTCTGATCTGATGCTACGAACTGAATGAATTCTTAAAATTTTTTTAAAAAGATTTATGTGTATCTTCTTATACCTATAACTTATATGTGAATTTTAAAATAAATATTGTTAAAAAAAAAAAAAAAAAACTTATTTTTTATCTGCATATTTTTAGTTTTAAGTGCATATTTTTTTAATCTGGTGCATGTTATAAGATCATATTTTGGATTTGTTAGTGCTTGAAAGTATCAGTCCTTTGATGTCACTCGTGATATGTCACAGTGTTTTTAACATTTCTGACCACATTTGGAATTTTGTCGTTAAAATAGAAATTGAGAATGTTATTTTGTCCCACAGAGTATTAGTTATTTAAACAATCCAGAATTTTAGAAATTATAAAGTAATTGGATCAAAGTTAAAAGTGAATTTAAGAAAGCCCCAGCAGTGCTCAATTGTGATTATTAATTGGAAATTCTTATGGAGGAATACCGCGAAAAAATTCGTAAAAGTAATTTAAAATTTTTTCGGAGGACATACCTAAAAAAATTAAAAATAATCTAGTTAATCATTTTTGTATAAAATGATATGTCAGAAAAATCTGGGGAAGTAATATTACAAGTACTTGATTTAACTTATTCCGTTCATGTTTTAATTAGAAAACACATGTTATGTTTTATTTGAACGCATAACTTAGTTCTGTAAAAACGTTTGCGTAACCAAATAATTTGAGAGCACTTTATTTTTTGTATTATGTGAACCTTAATTTCTGCCGGATAATTTCGTCCAATTATAGTCTAAAGATTCAAATACGTAAATAAAATACGTACTCCCTAAATTAAAAAATATAATGTCCTGACTATGTAAGTATTTGCCTTAAAACAATAGTCATAGTACGTTTTTCCCAATTTCATTTATACTTTATGCAAAAAATTAACGTATAAAACTGTTAAAAGCTAAAAACTTTTTTCACGCCACTCCACTCCATTAAGAACATTTTTACGTCGTATGTACTTATGTTGATTTTTTTTTTTTTTTTTTTTTCATTTAAAAGTTTTAATTTATTCAACAACAAAAATACATAATCTCAGTTTAAAAGGATATAAAAAATATACGAAAAGAAAAAAAAATAACGACAAATGTACGTTCAATACTTGAATTCGTAAAACACATAGTGCAGTTCTGTACAGTTTAGTTTACTATAAATTCAATCATCCATTTTTATCAGCCATAGATGACACGTGGATAACCATAATATGGATTATAAACACCCCAAAATTTATGGACTATGGGATAGTATGCATACGAGTAAGCAAATGAGGTGGATGGATAATAATAAGCACCACTACCATAACCGGTATACAAATTGCCATACAGGTCAGCACCATAAGGATATGTATAGAATAGAGAACGTGTTCGACGGCGCGTTGTCAACTTCTCCTGGTGTTCGGACGTTTGTGAAAATGATGATGATAATGATGATACTGATGCTAAATTCGGTTGTACAGATAATGTCGTTGATACTTTTGATGATGACGATGATTTTACAATCGATATCTCTTTAGCAGCGACACAATTTTCAATGGCAAATAAATCCATTGTTTTGCTTGAAGCATCACTAGACTTTGCAATGGTAATGTCTGTCACTGTTGGCCCAGCACTTGGTGATGATGATAATAATGACGATGTCGCCGACAATGATGGCAACGACGGTGACGATGATGGCGACGACGACGATATTGTGGATAACGATAAATCAGTGGCACTTGCAGAGATTGTTGGTAAATTATGTGTTAAAGCGAAAATACACATGAAGACAATACGTGCACGAAATATTGTTGTTGTTGTATGCATTTTTATTTTTTACTCTCGTTGAACTTTTCACACAAATTAAACTTAAAATTCTACAACAACATTCCACAAACAAATAAAGTTTTATGTATTTTTTGTAGCGATAAAGTAGAAACGTTCTTTTAGTAAATGTTTTCAAATGAAACTGTTACATTTAAAGGTTAATATTTGTTTATTTATACTTGCGGTTGTTCCACTCTATTACCTAAAAATATTCACGATAATTTTAGATTTTCACTTAGTTATAATCGAAAAAAAAAAGTGTAAATTTATTGAAATATTTTTTAATTATTTAATTTAATTTCATTTATCGCTGTTAAGTATTATTATCATTACGATCATTGTTTAATAAAAATAAATGGAAAAAATAAAATTTTTCATATTCCATAATATAATTTTAATAACTAATGGGTACAGGCGTAGATTCAGCCAAAGCATTTGGGGGGGGCGGGGTTCGTTTGTTGAAAAATTCATAATTATGTACAAGATTTTAATGTATATTATGAATCTATGATTCGTAAATTTCAGGGAATATCGAATAGATTTTAATAATTTAAGGTGTGTTTTTATTCAATTGTTATCCTCTAAAGCATTTCGAACAAAAAAAAGCATTTCAATGAAATTAATTAAAATACATGACCTGAAAAATACGAATAGCAATTTGACTTAAACAGATCTATATTCTTAAACTTAAACAGATATATATTTTTTAATATTATAAACTTACTTATGCAAAAATTTGGAACTAATCTGATAAATAAAAGAAACCGAAAATCGATATATTTTACATACAAAATAAATATATATATATATATATATATATATATATATATACATATATTTATGTTAATAATAGCTTTGCTCATTACATTTCATTACTTGTAAAATGTAAGAAATTGTAAAAAAAAAAACAACAAAGTTGTCAAACGCGAAAAACTAACAAATTTTCAAAAATTCTAAATACCCTGTAAATTTTTAGATATTAAAAAAAACGTTTTGATGATAGGTGATGCACTAAAGATCTCGTAGCTACTTAAATTTTAAGTCAATTTTGAATTTAATTTAATGAATAAAGCAACGTAGCTTTTAAATTTTATTTATATCTTTTATATTTATTACAAAAAAGAAATAATTTATTAATTTGGTTTTTAATTTAATTCAAAATAATGCTAAGTTTTAAATGGTATTTCATTTACAATAAAATGAGTCGTCAATCTTTCATATCGTTTAAATACTCAAACAGTTATTTAAAAATTTCAAAACTTTATCAAATATGCATACTTGGGTAAAAATAAAAACGTACAAAAAGTTTAAGCAAATCATTCCATATAAAATCGAATGTTTTAAAATTTGTGTTCTTTTTAAAAGAAAATATGTAAATCTTGTTATACTTACGAAAAAAAGTCTTTAAAAAATATTACGTTGTTGCCTAACTTTTTGTAGAAAAATTTATAATAATTTGCATTAGAACATGAAAGATTTCATTTTTTTAAATGTTGTTTAAAAACTTTCTTTCAATATTTGACCGAAACATATAAATGTATATGGATAACAAGCTTGATTTTTTACTTTCAAAAAAAATCTTAAAAAGAAGAAATTAACAAGACAATAACAGAATTTATGCAGGAACTTACCAAAAAAAATGTTTTGTTTTTTTGATCATAATTCATAATTTTTTATGATTTTTAGTTATAAAATTATGCATATTTTCAATTAATCTTTTTTTAAGATTTTTTGTTTTTTTAGCTTCCGAAATAAAATTCTCTCAAAATGCATTAAAATGTCATTTTGTACAATTTAATAATATCTAGGATAAATATTATATTTTGTATTTTTTGGGAAAACTTTTACTGTATTGTTACTTAAACGCGTTTTTGTAAAAAGTTTCGGATAGGTTTTTAAAAATTAAAAATATTTTCCATTAACTAATAAAACAGACAAATTATTTTTTATCGAAAAAAGCGTATTTAATCATATAGTCCGTAAAATTTAAGCTTAAATTTAACGAAATTTGGAAATATAGAATTTCGGAAATCCAGGAAAAATAAATGAAATTACAAAATTATTTACTATTAGAAAAATTTAACATTTCACAAAAATTCAGAAATATGTTATGTAGTTATTTAAAAAAAAAGTGAAATACAAATACTTAAAAATATGCATTTCTTACATTTTTTGTTAAACAAGTGCCAATTTTTTAAAACTATTGATATACTTAAAAATCTTTGGATTTTTAAGATTTAAGATTTTTATGGATCCACGAATGAATGAGTACATAAATATGTATTTACTAACAATTTCTATTATGAAACAGTGAGTTAGGAAAATATACGTAAAATATAATAGTACTGATTGAAAATTCACATTTCTGTTAAAAAAATTAAAGTATTCGAAATCAAAAAAAAAGTTAATTAACTATGGTTCCTATTTGGGAAAAAATTCCCGTTAACTCGCTCGAAATTTTTAAAAAACTGCCATGATAATTATACTGAGAATTTTCGAGAATTTTGATTATATTTTTTGCATAAAAATTAAAAAATCAAAAAAAAATTCTGGAAAATAATTTATAGAATGCTGTTCATATAATGCCAAGATCAAGAACAGCTTCAAAATGCTACATTAAATTCTATAGAATGAACTGTAGTATCTTTGAAATCACAGTAAATAATAAGATAACTTTAAATATTTACAATATAACCTGTTCACCACAATACCAACATTTTTATAAAGTGCGAATGTACTTTTGTTGCAGACAATGTATTAAGAAATATTGGGAACATAGCATTTTATAAATTTCGAATGTTTTTTGTCGACAAAAAAATTAAACATTGGGCTAATTATTCACCTTTACAATATATTTATGTGACATGTTTACAGCAAAATTTAGAAAAATAAGAAAAAATTAAAAGAGGATATTAACATCAGCTTGAATTTCTAGGGAAGCTGCAATTCCTTTACAGAAATAAAATAGTTCATTATTGATATATAATTTCAATTTTTAATAAAATAATTTAAAATATTATCTTTGGAATAAATCTTGATACAAATTCTAAAATGTATTGCAAAATATTATCATTTTAGAATTATAAAAGCTTTCATTCTCGGCTTCTTTATCGCTGAAATGATATCATAACGATGTCATTTGATTTGTTGGGATTTATTTTTTATTAGTTATATATGATAAGCTATGAACAAAGAATTACTTAAAATACGAGTCTCTATACTTTCGGTCCTACTTTAGAAATCAAACTTAAGTTAAAGTGAATTTTAACGAAATCTTTAAAGACCGATTACTCAAAAGACCCGATTAAAAGATTCAAGTGTATTAAATTTTTCTATTTTTGTAAATACCTATAAGACCTTTATTTATTTCTATAATATAGAGAATCTTTTAAGCCAAATTTTGTTTAAAGTACTCAGATTTAGATCGCTTAGCTTCCCCACTAAAATTCCCGGGAGTCACGAAATATATATTTTATTTCCTGGAAATAGAAAAGGTTCAGGAAATGAGGAATCCTATAACTAAATATATCAGTAACAAGGAAATAACAATAAAGTTTTAGGTCATTTTGGTTTTTCTCAATATCTTATATGTTTATGAAGCGAAATTTCCGACGGGTTTTTGATTATTAAAATTTATAAAATTCTAACCAATATTTCGAATATTTTTTAACTGAAAGAATGAAGTACGTTAAATGAAATTCATTGATTTTTTTCCAAGAATTCAACGTACAAATTCGTTGTTTCAAAAAAAAAAAAAAAAACATTAATTGAAATTCAATGAAAAATTGAACGTACTTATGAACAGTATATTGAAACCATTCGTTAAAGATATTTCTTAATAAAATAAGTAAATAAATTTCTTAATAAATTTAATAAATTTCTTGATTTCTTTTATCAAAAGAAAGAAAACATAAAATTTTGTATACATCAAAATAGTGATTCAACGTAAAATTCGTTGATTTAAAGTACTAATACTTTAGAAGCTTTACTCAACGAAAAAGTGCATTGAATCAAAGAAATAGTTCGTTAATTTATGTTAAATTATTATTAATCATTTTATAATGGAAAATATAGTAAAAGAAAATAACCCAGTTTGAATTTATATTTTACAAGGAATGTCGCATTTTAAAAAACTATTACGTAAATAATAAAAAATAAAATAATAAGTCAAAAATTAAGAATTAAATATGTCAGAAAACTTGGATATTAGAGTTATTACAAAACGTATATATGTTTATATTCACACAGAAGAACTCGAGAAACAGAAAGCTGAAATTTGTAATACTTGATGGATTTCTTAACATGTAAACTTAATAATGTTTATTCTTCTAAACATGTTACATGAACATTTAATTTATATTTATGTGGATAAAACAATTATGATACAGAGGAATGTGATACTGGCCCCAAGTTGAATTTTACAAAAAAAGTTTCAAATTCCGAAACCAAGATGTAAGTGTTCACATATTTAATTTAATACTTATTAAAAAATATATTACAGATTGACCAAGAATTGAACGCTACACCCGGTAATCGACAATTTGTTCTTCAACAAAATAATTTGAAAGGTAAACAATTTAGGAAATATGTTGTTATTTAGACGAGTGTCTTAGTAATTAATTTTATTTGTTTTCGTTTAAGTCAATGTTCGTTTAAGACAATACTTCCTGACAGCAACAAGAAGAAATTTGTAAAATATATAAAAAGGAACTCTCAAGATGTTTTTATGTTTGTTGGAAACAGTACACAGAAGGTTCACAATCACATCTAGAAGTTATCATATAAAACTAACTGCGTTCAACCCTTCATTTTGGAAGTCGGTACCAAGGACATTCGATTCATGTTCTTGGTTGTTTATTTAGATTATTTAGAAAAATATAATATAATATACACATTGTGTTATATTTATAGCATTTTTATTAATTGTATATTGAGAATTTTATTTAGTAATATTAACTGAATGTAGTATAATTTAGTAATTTAATTTAAATGATTACCAAAGGTACAGAATGTGCCTATTATTTATAAGTTGATTGAGATCGAGTTAATGATTCTTTAAAGCAACGTACGGTTCATTGAAATTATTTATTTTATTCAACGAACGTGTTCATTAAAACAAAATTCGAATAAGTTAAGTCAATGAAATTAAATTGTTAGGTCAAAATTAAGGTACAAATTTGTTGAGACAATGAACTTTTTCGTGGTATTTGTGTACCTTTTTGGCTCCTGAATTATTGTTGATCTACAAAATGTAGATTTCAATAGACGGATGAATTTCATCTACTATAATGATATAGTAATAATATTTAATGTAATGGCTTTTAAATACATAGCTAATTATTTGAATGATTAAGAAGCTGAGAATTTTATCAAGTATTGTTAGAAAAATCGCTTATTATTTTTGTCTCTTCTAGTAAAGAATGAAAGAGAGGCATTGAAAGAGTTGAAAATTTGTTCCTAAAATTGTTGTTTGTTTTTACATGGCCACTCTCATTTGTGTTTGCTATCGAAGTATTTAACTTTATAATCAAATCAGCGTTGCCAGAAACTTTGTAAAAAATCATCATTTATGTAAAGAAAAATCATAAGAATATTTTTTTCCTTAAGTTTAACTTAACTTAAGGACATTTAATCTGATATAATTAAACTTCTTACTATCTGAGGAAGCACGAACTGTGGTTCTAAAGAAAACATTTTTGATTTTTAATGTATAAACTATACAAGTTAAAACTATTTTCTTTATGAAATGTGATAACTCTCCGATTTGTTTTCATCTTAGTTTTGGTTATATTACATTGAGCTCAAAGAAGTAAAATAGTAAGAAAAAACTCAACAATAACTCAATCCAATTTTTTCAAGGCTCTAAACAATTTATTATTCACAATATAGCATATGATAAAAATAGACTTATATCGTAAAAAAGGATCATGTTAGGCCAATTATGTTTCTTCCTAGATGTCGTATAATGTACCGTTTATCATATAAATTTGATTATGGTGTGTTCTTTTACGGAATGTGAACTTTTTTCCTATGATCTTCATAGCAAAATAGTCCCTAAAAGTTTTGTTACTTCTATCGTGTTCCAGCTCAAAAAAACTAATTAAAACATACGATAAAACAATAATTTCCAATAATTTCTTAATTGACGCATAGCCCTGGTTTTGTTATTAAGAATGCTGATTAAAGCTACATATACTAGTCCAGAAAGTACATTCTACTTTATCAGTATATTCTTCAATAATCTTTACATCAAAATCTGAAGTTAAGCCTAAATAGAATTACACATTATTATCAATATAAAAATTTCCAATTTTTAAATAAAACCATTTTTTACAGTCTTAAAAAAACTTTGTTGGTATTTAAAAAAAAAAACATATTTTGAGAAAAATAATCATTATCATATTTTGATTAAAAAATCATCCAAAATTTAATAAAGTTATCATTCTGGCAACGCTGATTCAAATATTTAAAAAGTTATGAATTAGTTTGAATCAAAGATTGTATCCGCAACTATTCAATTTAGATTCTGTCATTCAATCCTTAAAGCAAAAACTTCACTCGAATTCATTTTTCTAAAGCAAAACGAATCAAGTCCTGTAATGAAAATGTCAAAATATCTATTAATGTTTGAAAAACAATAAACTAAAATAAACTTGAAGCGAATTTTGAAACCTATTCTGGGATTTTTAGTTCAAAAACTATTTTTGTTTTAACAAGCTATTCGTTAAAATTTACCCAATGCCTGTGGCCAAAAAGAACTTAACTTAAGTTGTTCGTTTACAATTTTTTTTTTTTTTTTTTTTTTAAAAAACCTGTCCATTACATTAGGAGATAGTGGTCCGCATAACAACATAATTCTTTTGATTTTACTTTTTTCCGAAATGTGCAAATTATATAAATTAACATATGAGTTTTCCATATTTCCATATTAAAATTCATGATTGAATTTAATACACATATTTGAAATATGTATATAGTTTTTTTATATCCTTCACAGGTGTAAAGGGTATATATAATCAATTTTCTGAAGCTAGGGACTTCGTTTTTGCAAAGAAGTTTTGTAAATTTTTATGCTAAAGAAATAAACTAAATCCGCCCAATAATAACCGATATATCGCGCAAGGCGCATTTTTGACTTTTTGAAGCTCTTGTTTAAGCTACGGGTTTCACTTTTATATAGATCGTCCATAAATAATTTTAAAAATTTTCGGTTTTTTAAATCAACCAAATTGGTTCAAAACAACAGAGTTATGGGCAAAAAAAATGTGTTAATAACATACACAAACTAACATATACATTAATCATTGGAATAACCCAGCAAGAAAATATTATAGTACTTCATCATTGCAGGTCTTTGTGAATATCTCCACACCTTTCCGAAAAAAAATTGTTAACCACATTTCACTTTGACTTCTATGAAAATTCCTCAAAGAAAGCCTCGGCTTCATTAAAAAAAAAAATTCGATGCTAATTCTTGTTTCCCTTTCATTAAATGCGATATAGAAGTATCTTTTAAGTCTGATGATATATACATAAAAATTATGAATATATAATTTTGTATGACTTTCAAATAAAAAATAAGTTATTTAGGAGTGTACAATGTTATGTTTGGAAGGGGAGCACAACAATCCCCCCGGAGGCGGAGCTAAGGGGGCTCAAAGTTAGATACCTCTGATATAAAAAATTTTTAATCGCTTGCAAAATTTTTGTTTCTCATACGATTTCAAATATTTTTATATATTGTTGTAGGCCCTGATAAGACCTATAAAACTCTTATAGCTTTCGAGTTATTTGCGTTTGAATTTTTAAGCACCATAATTTTGCATGTTCTTGGATTTTATTAGTTTTTTTCTTAACAAGTTAAAGAACAAAATTATCTATTGAACAAAAAAAATTTGAAGTCGATATCTTTACCGAAATTGCAAAAAAGACGACTTCTTGTGCTTTTTTAGCCGAAAAAGTATCTACACTCTTTTTTATCTAAAATAAAATTTTCTTTAGCAATATATAATAATTTTACACTTTTCTGAAAGGTAACTTCACAGAGATTATTTTAAGATAAAAAACAAGCCGAATAACTCAATTGGTCATGGTACATACATTCGACCCATTTTATATGAAAGTTTTGATTTGAGACCATATTTTCTCAAATCCCAAAGCACGAATCGACAAGCGGAATATATTTTAAGAATGCTCAATATGTTGTTAAAAGTTTTAAATCAAAATCTAGCGGACCTCGGAAAAATGTGGATTCTATAGCCAAAAATGTAAAAAATCCCATTTTGGGGAATTTTCATTAGTTTTTTTTTGGGAATTCAGGAAAACCCTACCCCTTATTGAAATTTGGTTAACGCACTTTTATTTACATTAATAAGATCCACATTTCCTGAAAATTTCATTATCTTTATAAACCAATATGTTATCACATTAAATATTTGTATTTTCTCCAAAAACCCCAAATTGGGCCTTATGTTTGGTTTATTTCTAAATAGCGAAAGAAATTTTAAAAATATGTATTCCAAATTAAGCTTATCCTTTAACATATATAATTTCCGATCTTTTGCAAAAAGATTCAAATCAATATCATGCCTCATTTTAGAAATATGCGTCTTTAAACATTTATATTTCCAATTTATTGTATGTATGACTATATTTTTACAAACTTACAACTTTTGCCTTTAGCTTTGCGTGAACAATTACTTAGAAAATTGTGAATATTTCTGTATACTTTTAATAATATCTACACACAAAATATTTTTATAAAAATAATTAATAAATATTTTTTATTTTTAATAGGGTTGCCACATTTCCCAAATTTAAGTAACTCTTTGTCCTTTTCTATGCATTCATATATTTCTATTAATGAATTTAAAATAACAAAACAAACAAAAAATGCCTATTTTAACTTAATTAATATTATTATTTTTGGTATTTATCATCTTCCTTAATAAATATTATATTTCTAATACGATTTTTTATTACTTATTTACATTAAATTTATGGAGACAATTTTTATAATATTTCAAACTTATACTACTTATTTTCTATAAAATAATCTGTTGTATCTGTATACATATCTAAAAGATAATAAAGGTCCTTCAAGTCTTCAGTATTTTGAGTTGATAAAGGCTCATAATAAATCCAACGTTTTCTCATTGATGATAGTACAGGGTCTGATGATAACAATAGGCTATTAAAAATATCCTCGTTTTGTGACGTTCTGGAGCATTTCCTGGAGCTGAATAATTGAACGTGCTTAGAATCTCTGTTTCTTGCTTCTTGAGCCTCTTCTGTAAGCTCTGTAAGTGGAAGAATATTTCGTTCAATTATAATTTCGCCATGGCACAATACTTTATGTATTGCTGGTGTCATTTCTTTCCATGGATATAGAGAAACAAGTAGTTTAGATATTTCTGTTGCATATTCTCCAAATCGAGCAGAGTTAATTGTGTGCTTATTATTAATTGTCATTAATAGTATGTTATTCCTTTCAAGTAACTCTTTATTAATACCAGTTATTTTTGACGTAGCTTCGAAATTTCTGAAAAACCTTCTTGTTGTGTTTCCATCATTTGTTTAATCCCGTCTCTTCTCTGAATTCATCCTGGATTCTACTTTTCTCAGATATTCTAAGTGTTTTTAAATCCTCGTTGTTTCTGGTAGGTTTTGTTAAATTTTCTGGCACACTTCTATACTTTAAATCATATGCTATGTGCAGAAAATGCTCCATGAGCCGTATTCTGGCGTGAAGTGGAGATATTCCGAAAGACAGAAATTCCTCATTAATACTCCTTGCTTTACCAATATCCGAAAATTGTAATTTCGTCTCATCACATAGTGAGCATTTCAAAAAAGAAGATATTTCCGTAATGGCGTTACTAACCTTTCCATCAATCATTGTTAGACTAAGTTGAAAGGATATGTCGAATGTGTATTGGTTTATGGTTATTGAAAGAGGTTGTACCTATACCGAATTCATTGATGTTATATGCTGCTGTTAGGTATCACCGGAAAGGATATTACCTGTGCATTGTCACTACCTCATAAAAATATAGATTTTGAACCATCAGTAACAGATAAATACTGCAGCTAGGTATCACCGGAAAGGATACCTGTACATTGCCACTAGATCTTAAATATATAAATTTTTAACCATCACCAATAGAAAAATACATTTGTTAAATTTAGGTAAACACCATAAATGTAAACTAATAAAAGACTTATTGATTAAGTTAAAATAGACATTTTTTGCTGGTTTTTTTATTTTAAATTCATTAATAGAAATACATGAATGCTTAGGAAAGGATAAAGATTTACTTAAATTTGGGAAATGTGGCAACGATATTAAAAACAAATAATATTTATTAATTATTTTTATAAAAATGTATTGTGTATAGATATTATTAAAAGTATACAGAAATATTCACAATTTTCTAAGGCAAAAGTTACAAGTTTGTAAAAATATAAATATGCTAAAGAATAAGCTTAATTTAGAATACATATTTTTGCAAAAGATCGGAAATTATATATGCTAAAGGAGAAGCTTAATTTGGAATACATATTTTTAAAATTTCTTTCGCTATTTAGAAATAAACCAAACAAAAGGCCCAATTTGGGGTTTTTGGAGAAAATACAAATTTTTTAAATGTAATAACATATTTGTTTATAAAGATATCTTAATGAAATTTTCAGGAAATGTGGATCTTATTAATATAAATAAAAGCGCGGTCAATCAGGGGTAGGGTTTTCCTCAATTCTCGAAAAATGGGATTTTTTACATTTTTGGCTATAGAATCCACATTTTTCCGAAGTCCCTTAGATTTTGATTTAAAACTTTTAACAACATATTGAAGATTCTTCAAATATATTCCGCATGTCGATTCGTGCTTTGGGTTTTGATAAAATATGGTCTAAAATCAAAACTTTCATATAAAATGGGTCGAATGTATGTACCATGACCAATTGAGTTATTCGGCTTGTTTTTTTATCTTAAAATAATCTCTGTGAAGTTACCTTTCAGAAAAGTGTAAAATTATTATATATTGCTAAAGAAAATTTTATTTTAGATAAAAAAGAGTGTAGATACTTTTTCGGCTAAAAAAGCACAAAAAGGCGTCTTTTAGGCAATTTTCAAATTCAAAATCGTTTATTTTTGGACTCGGTAAAGATACCGACTTCAAATTTTTTTTATTTAGATAATTTTGTTCTTTAACTAGTTAAGAAAAAAACTAATAAAATCGGTCGGAAATACTAAGATATACATGAAGAAAACTGGACCAAGAACATGCAAAATTATGGTGCTTAAAAATTCAAACGCAAATAACTCGAAAGCTATAAGAGTTATATAGGTCTTATTGGGGCCAACAACAATATATAAAAATATTTGAAATCGGACGAGAAACAAAAATTTTGCAAGCGATTAAGAATTTTTTATATCAGAGGTATCTAACTTTGAGCCTCCTTAGCTCCGCCGCTGGGGGGATTGATGTGACCCCCTTCCAAACATAACATTGTGCACTCCTCTGCTATACCTATACCAAATTTGATGAAAACACAACCTGCCGATCAGAAGTTACAGATTTATTTCCAAAAAAATTCGATGCTGCCCCACTGTGCTGTGATGCTAATTTAGTACTTTTAGTGCTAGATCTGGGACCTTTTAAACTCATTTAGTACGAATCTAGCACCTGGCACTTTTTCCATCACTTTCCAAATTATTTTTGGCATTTTTTAAGCACTTTTTAAGTTTTTTTTTTAATTTGTAGTTTTGTACTATAAAAACATTATCAGTTTTTTTTAATTAAAACTGTAACTAAAATTTGATGTTTTTTAACGATAATAGCTAATACGATTACTATAATTCTTTTATTATAAAAATTAATTATGATAAAATAACTTATTAATTTTTAAATATAGTTTGTTATTTAGTTGTGAACATAACTGAATTGATATCGTAAATTAAAGTAAAACAAAGTTTTAGTTAATTTCGACTCTTCTTGAAAATTAAAATATTTATATATATTTAACAATTTGTTACTCAATTTAAAATATCATAATATGATATTATGGGCGGTTAACTTTTCAAATTTTAACCCAAAGTTAGAGATTAATTGTAGACAAAATGTTAGCAGGGAAACCACTAACATGTAGTTGCTTTTTTTTTTTTTTTTTTTGAATGAAGCCATCGATAAAATATTTATCCGTTTCAGAACAAATAAAGCACTTTGACGTCGATTTATATGTGCATACTTTTTCATATTTTACCTTTAATTGCATATTTTTGCATTTAGCGATTTTTAGTGCATATTTATAGTATATTTAGTAATTTTTAGAGCATATTTAACAATTTGAAGCATATTTTGACATTTTGAGGAAAATTTTTTTATATCTCAAAAACTGTTTTTTCAAATTTGATTTTAGAAAAAAATAAGAAAACCAAAATTATTTAGTATTTAAAATTAACTTTAGATGATATCCATCATTTTATTACTGACGTGTTTGACTTATAGCAATAAGATTGAAGATTTAGAGGCAGATTAATTTATTTTATTGATGTCGTTTTTAATTGATCTTGATTAAAGATATTTTTGAAATGTAATATATATAGAGGACTTGCACAAATGAAAAATAATATACGTATACGATAATTTTGATAATTTCTGAATTGATAATAATGTCTAGAATTAGATGGAAGATTAATAAAGTTTTATATGATATAATAAAAAATGTGAAATCAAATTTCAATACAGTTAATAAACTTCAATAATAATATAACAATAATAAAACACTTTGTTTTAATGAAAAACATAATTTGTGTTAAAAAATTACAGAAATGTTTTGCTTTTTAAGTGCATATTTCACCTTTTGTGGAGCATATTTTCCTTTTTTTTACTGCATATTTAGTGCACATAAAATCCTTCACTAGAGCATATTTGTGGTTTCCCTGATGATTATTTTGTGTGAAAATATTCAGCTTTAGCCTTGAAAATAAATATTATATCTCTCTTTTTACAAATACAAACAGATTCTGATATTAGCATTTTTTCTAGCACTTTTTTATTTTTAACACTTTCTAGCATTTTTCTTTTTAAATTCTAGCATTTTTTCCCACTTAAGTTTCGACAACACTGAAACCCATCGACGATGTTCGAAATTTAATTTTGAATCAATTCATTAAAAATATCTTTGAATAACTAGTACTGCTATTTAAGTATTTCTAATGTCTTAATTATAAAATTAAAAGTTTTTATAAAAATTGCATAAGTGTTTTTGCTTTTTGTAGTATTTGTTTATCATTTCATAATAAAAGCGAATAGAATACAATATTATATTAGTTTAATTTAAGAAGATTTTTATTTTAATTGTTAATATTTATGTACCAACTAATTTACTTTTAAAGAAAAATCTCATATTAAACAAAATCGTAAACTTTGGAGCGAAAATAGTGAAATCGTCAACAGACCATTTTTAGAACCAAAAGTAATCAAATTTGGCAACAGTGAATACAGTAAATAAACATATGTGTGCTTATAAGTTGTTGTGTTTTTTTTGTTTTTTTTTTTTTTTTTTTTTTTTTTTGTTTTTGCTTAAGAAAGCGTTACCACCGTTTGAAAAACTAGACTCCAAGTAGTCAAAGCAGCAAAAAATAACTAAAATTGTAGTTTAAAAATGTTTAAAACTAGTAGTCGTCTATTTGCTTAAACTACTGTTGCCTTCACTTTTTTGTAGCAGCAATTTTAGTTGTCGTCAAAAACTACAATTTTGAAAGTAGTGTAATTTTTATAATTTTATTATTACTTCATTTTTACATACAAGTAATAGTTTTATCTATATTCATCAAAGAAAACTGCTATCTTCTTTGCTTAGTTTTAAAGGCAGTAAATAGAGATAGCAGTTGAAATAGTTAAATAAAAAATGAAGTATATTAAAAATAGCCATGCAAATTATAAAATTCAAAGTAATGAAGTTATTAAATATGTTTCCAGATTTTTTAAATGTTTCAATATGTCGTTACATGTTGTAGAAAAACTACAACAGTTTGTTTCAATATTCTTATTTTTCTAGCAGCATAATTTTTAAGTGGATAGTACCTTTTGTTCTTTTAAAATTTACGTATGAAGTTTTATGTATTAAAAATTTTTAATTAAAATGTTATCATGATTATAAAACAATCAACTATATGGCAACGATGTACACTTACAAAATGTAAAGTTTAATATATTGGTCAATTGCTTGTATTTTGTTAGTGTCAAACCACCACACACAATATCAAAAAGCTATGAAGAAAAATGAGTAAATTTTTTTCAAAACAAACGTCAAAAACAATGTGAATATATACAAAGTAACCTTAATTAAACAGCTGATTATTATTTTAGCTGTTACAGTTGTCAAACTGCATACATAAGAAACAATAATGAAGGTGCCATATTGTGGTGTTTGTGCAACTGTTACCACCATACACAAATTCGTGTTAAATTTAACGTTTGTCTTGATAAAAAAATTCTCTAATGTAGACCCTATGTTACAAATATATAAAAGTTGCCATCTGGGTTGCCAACTTTTCATAAAACAAAACTATAGCGTACAAATCAGAAATAAAATAAATCCAGTTTCTTGTTCTTTACTTATGTAGAGTTCAAAAAGTAATCTTTAATAATTATTATTATTTTTTTAATGTATTTTTTTTTTTTTTTTTTTTTTTTTTTTGAAGTAATTATTAATAACTTCCTAAAAAAGAGTAAAATATGCTCTTAATTGTACTTTGGAAGTGGAGAAAATGCCTATATTTAAGAGGAAAAACTTTTTTTAATATTTTGTTTTTTTTTATACAAATTTCATAAATTTGTAAAAGTGCGAAATATAGCAAGTATTTCAAGAGATATATACATTTGAAATTACAATTTTCTATAGTGTTGCATGGAAATTAGAAATTATAAACTGTTCTCCTGAAAAGTTTAAAAAAACTACTTATGTCGTTTTTCCTTGTTGCTACAGATATGGTAACACTATTATCTTTATGACAAATCAAATTATTTTGCTTACTTTTGGGTTATTGTTTTATAGCTTCTGCTCCATTTCAAGATTTTTTTGCGAGTTTTGCAAACACTGAGCGTTTCTTGTGGAACAAATATACTCGTATATATTACCTAGTGTCTACATTAGGCAAATTTTTATCAAAACAAACGTCAAAATCAGTGCGAATATATACAAGGTAACCTTAGTTAAACAGCTGATTATTATTTTGGTTGTTACAGTTCTCAAACTGCATACATAAAAAACAATAATGAATACGCCATATTGTTATTTTTGTGCAACTGTTGCCACCTTCCACAAATTCGCGTTAAGTTTGACGTTTGTCTTGATAAAAAATTGTCTAATGTGGACACTATGTTATTTATATAAGATATATACGAAAATGAAAATATTAATATATATATTTTTTTTTTTTTTTTGTTGTTGTTAAAGTGGTTAAGGCTATAAAAGATTTGGCGCAGTAGAATATAGCGCCCTAAGTTGTTAAAACATAAATTTTATTTTCATGTTATTTTGGAAATGGAATGAGTACATAATTCAACATATTGAAGATACATATATTTTAAAATTCCAAAAAAATTATAACCAAAAAATTATAAACAAAATATTAAATTTTTAAAGAGAAAAACAACAACACCATTACTTTTTTGCTATATTTCAATACTTATCGGTTTGAAAAATATACCAAATAATTTTTGCACGAATTGTTGATATATTTACATAGCAGATAATTCAAAATTGTACATTCATAACCTTTAATTTCAATTTAAAACCTAAGATGCGGTCTCCTTGTGTAGCTTTTTTGCTTTCTGCCACAGATGTTTAGTGAAAATATCAATAAATATTTAGCAAAGACTTCGTCAACATGATAAATTAATACGAATTATTATTCACACATAAAAACTCTAATCATATAGAAAACGATATAAAAAGCTGACAAATATAAGACGAAACTATTTTTATTTTTTCTTTTTGGAAGTAAAAGTTTTATTTTTTTCTCCAAATTATTGGTGTGGAAAGTAACAAGCAATGTTTATTTTAATATATATGTACCTATGTAAATTAAATTAAGTTTTTATTGTTTTCCTATTGCTATTTTTGCAAGAATTTTTTTTACTCAAAGAAGCGTAAAACAATAATTATTATAGCTATCATCTATATTTAAAAAAATTAACACGTATGAATTTAAGTTTAAAAAAAGAAATAATAATAACAAGTGTGGGTGGGTTTATTTATTTATTTTTTCAAATATTTTTTCCAGTCACACGTACATATACACATAAAAATACAATTAAATATTTCGCTATTCATGAACTTTTATAACCATGAACTTGAATATTGAATGAAATAAATAATGTTATTATAGTAAATTTATAAACATTTAGGTATTTTTGTTCACCTGTATACAATTTTCATATATTTAATTTTTAATTAAATTTAAAAGTAACAAATACAGCTGCATTTATTTTTACATATATATATATATATATATATATATATATATATATATATCTGCTCAAAACAATAGATACACCTTACGGAATAATATTAATATAATAATAATATTATTATATACTCCAATTTGATCCAGCAATATCATTTTAACGAAAAATATGGCAAGTATGTATGTATACATTTTCTATTTAAATACCGAAAATTGAGGCTCATAATAATAGATACAGTTGAATAATTTGCAATTTTATTCTGTTAAATCCAACTCTATTATCGTTTTTTTTTTTTTTTTTTTTATTGCTTTTATGTAATAATATTATAAAGAAATAGTATTCTGACATAGAAAATGGGAAGAAACTATCATTGTTCCAAATAGGAGGGGAAAGTTATTGAAACCAAGAGAAAAAAATGAAAAGACGTGAAATTGCAAATAGGCGTTTAGAACGATCCCTATATTTTATTCAAAATGCCTTATCCAAATTCAAACGATAGAAACTCGTGGTAGACCTTATAAAATAAGTTTCAGAAACGGATAGGAAAATTATTGTACATATTGGCAAAAAAGAACACCTTAATTTTTTTGAAGGCTACTTCAGCTGAAATTTTTAATAAAGTAATTACGCAAACAGTTTTTCCTCGACTTGTGTAAGACAAATCGCTGGGAAATTGTCAGTGAAGTTTCATTAATGCATATAAAAAATTTAAATATACGATTAGAACTTGTTTAAGAGCATTTACTTTAGTCTGAATATGAAGGCGAAAAAAATACAGAAACATATAATTAAGTGGCGAAATGAAAACCAATTTATGTGGAAACGACTACCAAAGAAATGTCCACCGCTCTAAAAGTAAAAAAATTCCACTTTAAATTCACAAAGATGACTATTTAACAGGGAGGAGGGAAAATAAATGTTTGGGAAAATAAATTTAGAGGAATGGTGTTGTTCCTATTTAACGCATTGATAATACAATGAACGCAGATGGGTACAGGGACATATTAGAAATTATTTACTTTGGACATTTGAGCAAGATAATGGCCCCAAGCACAGTTCGAGGTTAGTAAAGAATAGGATCTCCCAAAACAATGTCCCTATTTTAAGCTGTTTTAAGTCAATCTTCGGATCTAAAACCTATAGATAACTTATGGAATAATTTGAAGAAAAAACTGTCGAAAAAAAATTTGAAAAACAGAGATGAATTATAGGGGAAAACATAAATTAACATAAAATACAATATTATTTATGACTGTTTAGCTTTCTTTTTTATATCTTAATTGATAAAAATATATATTGATTGATACTCTATCTTTTAATGGATGAAAACAAACGTGTCTTAGCGAACTTAGGTGTATCTATTATATTGAGCAGATGTGTGTATGTTTAAATGGAATATGAGAAAATTATTCAATTTAATTTAAAAAGCAAATATTTTGTGTACTTATATATATATATATATATATATATATATATATATATATATATATATATATATATATATATATTATTGAAAATTAATAATATTATTAATATAAATAACTTTCTAATTAGCCCGCTTAAAAAAAATATATATAAAAGGTTGCCAATGTAAAAATATAGAAATAAAATAACTAAGTTAATTTCCAAAAATTTTCAACTGTTTGGGCTCATATATAAAAAAAAAACAGTAACAATATTTATCAGTTTTAAAAATTTCATAGGTACGAATTTTAAATATTTTATGAGAATATTAATAGTTTCAATACCTTTGTAGATGTTCCCGTTATTGGTACCGCGGTTAGATTTAATTTCAAAGCAAAAGCACTCAGAATAGATAATATAAAATTCTTTATTGGAACGTCCCACAGAAATGAAGTTTTCGTTAGTTTTATTTAGAAAGGACTCTTACCGAAATATTACACACATTTAATGTATATTATATATATATATATATATATATATATATATATATATATATACATATATATATACATTATAAGTTGTAATTAAATAAGGGCATAATAACAAAATTTAATGCAGGAAAGCCATATTGAACATATAGTTTCGTATTGGCATCTTATAAATCCTATTGAAAGTCAAAGATAATCATATGTATGCTAAATGAGACATTCGAGGTCAAAGATTACAAAAATCAGATGCATATTTGATTATCGGTAATATTAACAGGGTGTATGATACAGGGTGTATGATGAAAATACATACCAAGGTTCGTTTCTTCCAATCAAATTTGGATTTTTCATGTTTTTCCATCTGACTTTACTTGTATTTGTATTATTTAAATATTTTTAAATTTCCAACAAATAACTTTTTTATGAAATACGAAGAAAAATACATTTTCAGAAAAAAATTCCGCTTTTTTAAAGTCGAACAGTAGTCAGATAAATTTTTGGGATGATAATTTTTTTAAATACCTTTTTTCTGTATATGTACTGATGGAAACGCTCAGAATATTCGTCGGTAAAGACCGCAAAATTTTTAGGAAAGGTCCAATTGTGAATACAAAAAGTGTGTCTTTAGCGACATATTTTATCTCAAAACCTTGATGTTCTCTATTTGATTCGGATCGGAATCACAACATTTGAAAAAACATTTTTTAGTCAAATTGTCTATTATCAACAGGCAAATCAGTTTGCTATTGTGGTATAATTCTTAGACTAATTCGACTAATTTTTAATTTAACTAAGCTTCTTAATGTAGTTCCCAATGATGACTATCATTAAAATAGTTCTCTTGATATCAAACAATATAATATAATAATTCATCATTGCTTAGTTGTTAGATAAAAAATACAAATTTCTACCAAGGCTTAAGATTGCACTGTAATAGCTCTGCTACGAAACTTGATAGGAAAATTGATCACAAAAAATTTTAACCTTTTCAGAATCATAGGTTATGCAGAGCAAAATAATATTTTTTAATATTTGGTATGAGCACTTAAAACCTTGTTTTCAAATATTTTTGGAACATGTGAGTCCCTATGGTTGCAAAGAAATTCATTTTTCATCCAACCATGTAATTTGGTAGAAAGTTATTCCGACAAATTGTGTAAGCTTTTAATATTATAGCTCTTTAAATTTGCAATTAGGCTTTAATTCAAAGGGATAACCACTTAGAATAAATTTTGTTTTCATTTTTTTTAATATATATCGGAAAATCCGGACAATGCCAGCTATATGACTATGAAATACATAATCAATAACTATATAATGTTGATAACAAAGAAAATGTGTTAAATAACACATAATGAAGAAGCCATTGGATCTATAATATAATTTTTACAGGGCTATAGTTTTGTTCTGGATGTTTCGCCAGGGCTTATGTTATCTTAGTAGCTCCGAAGCTGAGTCTAGACTAAAATATTTCTGAACCGATTTAAATAGTTTAATAGCGATTAGCTATTTAGGAGTTCATATGAAACATAACAGGATCATAACATGTTTTTAGGGCTGTATGTACATAAGACGGGGAAATTTATAATACATTTTATATATTAAAAATACATATATGTTTATGTATATGTATATGTATATGTATGTACTTGTACATATTGTGTGTTGAAATTAAATACATGCAAAATGACAAACTTTTACATACTTCTAATTATAACTCATTCTGAAGAGTATGTATGTATGTATTAATTCTATGCATCTATATATATGAATGCAATATCTCTACAAGAAAATTTTGTTTAGTTTATCGCTTAATAAAAACAAAACAAAAATCAGCAAAAACTCATTTATTTCCTTATATAATTTTCTATTACAAAATGATGTCAATTGCTTGCATTTATAATTATGAAAATTAAGTTTTTCAAAATCTCATTTGACTTAAGCTAAAGAATAATCAAAGCAGTAGTTGAAGTAGATATAAAACTAAGACATAGTAGTATGTTGTAGTACTTATTCCTACAAAAGTATAAATGAGCATTTGTGAATGTAAATTAAAATACAGTTAGTATCTAAAGAAATAGGGCCATTATTTCATAAATGGGAAATTTAATAGCAATTTTAAGATAATTTTTGTAAAGAAATTAAAAAAAAAGTGTTTTAAAAAGTTTAAATTGAAAATATTTAAATACTAAAAATATTTTTACGAAATTTAACATAATCAGAGCGCAGCACAGTAAAGCCGATCGAAAACTAAATTGGTAATAAATCTGCAGTTCACCGGAGATAACTGGTTTGAGGGACCTAATTATATTGGCTTTGTTTAACAAGACATAGCACAGTGATCTCAAAACGTTTTTCTTTTTTAATAATTCTGTAATTTGCGAATCGTTAGAGTTATCTGTTTTCAAGTTTATTTGAGGAGCAAAGCTCCCTAGCAGGTCACGGAGATAAAAGGTAGACCTCCAAATTTAGTCGCCTCTAGTATGTATTTTGTTTTTTTTTTTAATTCGACAAAAATTCATTTATGACTTAAATAACAAAAATACTTGTAAGTAGCACATGTAATTACTACATGTGCAGGTTGTCTCATTTAATCTAAGAAGCAATTTTTACAAATTTTTACCCTCATTTTTGGCATAGTTTTTTAAACTTGGGGGCTGCAATTTGGACCCTATTTTTTTTATTTTTGAAAATACCTATTAGATTTCTTACAAAATTCTAAATAATATTGCTATAAGAATCATATAGATATATCTATTCGATAAAATTGAAACTTTAAAAACATGGCACTTTTTTGGGATTATTTTTTAAAAAGGTGGTAACATTCAATCACTTCTAAAATATTTTTTTGTCCCGGAATACAGAATTTTTGTAATAGTTTCAAAAGAAATCTTAATGCAAATGTGTGTAAAGCAAAATTGGAGGCACTTTGGGCAATGGTTTTCCCCCAATCCCTGACCAAACTTTGTCAGTTTTTAAACTGACAAGTATATTGGCTATTTTTCCCCATATGGTGGTTAAACACACAAAAAATATTTTCTGAGTAGTTGTAGAAGCCGTGGCTCATTTTTTATTGATCTTGGCTTTGCATTCGAGAATGTTATAAAAAAAATAATAATAAGAAGCTTTTTCAAAATTGACAGTTCATACAAAGCTTTTGGGGAAACCATTGCCCAAAGCGCCTGCAATTTTACTTTACACGTATTTAAGGTAAAATTTCTTTTAAAGCCATTGCAAAAATTCTATAGTCCGGAACAAAAAAAGTACTTTAGAAGTGAAAGTATGTTACCACCTTTTTGGAAAGTAACCCCAAAAATTTTTTTAAAGTTTCAACTTCAGATTAATATAACTTTTTATTGGGTAGATGCATTTATATGATGCTTGTAGCAATATTATTTAGAATTTTGTAAGAAATTTAATGGTCATTTTCAAATTTTAGGGCCCAAATTGATGCACCAAAGTTTAAAATACTTTTAAAAAACTAGGTCAGAATGAGGGTAAAAATTTGTAAAATTTGTTTCGACCGAAATATCTCTTAAACTAAATGAGATAACTAGTGTTGTCAGTTTAGCATTTTTAAGGATAAATATAGAATTTTTATTTTGCTTTTAGCCTCAACATTTTTTTTTTAGCATCCAGCTTTTTTCGATTCTTAAAATTGCCTTAAAAGGCCTAAAATATGAAGAAACTAATTTCTTATTTGCTATTCATAATTTTGTTTTTACAGAATCGTCCATTTAAGCATATTCACATAAGAAATCGAAATTATTTACATTTCACAAAAGACTTCAATCTCCAAATTAAGTCGATTAAAGTCAATTATTATAATTATAGAGACTATTTATGAAAATTATTAAAAAAAATCTTATTAATGCGAAAATTCATGAACAATTTAGAAATGCTTAATCAAAAAGGAATTATAACTTATAAGTGACGAAAAATTACTTTAAAACATTGGGTAATTTTTTATATGAAATATAACCCGAGTTTGTATGAGAATTTTTTGGGCGATTTTTCATTGAGTCATTTTGCTGGGTGTCATTTATAAATGAATTGTAAATAAATTGAATTTATAAAGGAATTTTAATTCCTTTTAAAAATATCAAAAACTAATTAGAACGAGAATTTAGTATCTTTTTCAATTTAGCCTCTTTTTTCTCTTCTCCTGGCAACACTGGAGATAACCTACCCATGTAAGCATGTTTTTTTTTTTTTTTTTTTTGTAGAGATTTACATTTAAGTCATGCAGGAATTATTGTTGAATTTTTAAATAATTAAATACTTGAAGGGACCAACTTTGGAGGTT
Organism: Protocalliphora azurea; assembly: GCA_932274085.1. Lineage (NCBI taxonomy): Eukaryota > Metazoa > Arthropoda > Insecta > Diptera > Calliphoridae > Protocalliphora > Protocalliphora azurea. The sequence continues at coordinate 117,407,886 of OW026519.1, read as the reverse complement.
TATCCACTACCCCGTGACCCGCTATAGAGCTGTGCTCCACCAAATCGAAAGTATTTCCAACGATTCACAAGTTACAGAATTATTAAAAAAAAAAGAGTTTTGAGAATACTGTACTTAGGAAATGTAAGGAGTTTAGCTGAAAAAAAATTGTAAATTTTAGTATTTATAACACCGTGTGACAATTACTTTCACACATGAAGAAATCGGTACATGAATGAAACTAGAGAAGTGTGGTCCGAAGTGCTTTTTGTCATTTTGAAAGTGAAATAACTCCGGAACTAATAAATATATTTTCATATTCTTTCACAACATAACTGATATAAGTCCATATAATATGTGTGTAAAATATTATACTGGTGGGAGACATACTACTAATCATTAAGTTATTATAAAAAAAAGGAAGGAATGGAGAAACAATTTTCGACATTTTGGGTAAAAATTATCGTTTAATTTAAAATGTAGCCAAATATAATACTTACGTGTACATTTGGGGAGAACGAATTATATATTTTAAATTTGCAATAAATTTTACTATTAAATGGAAAAAGTAGTTAGTTCTAACTAATTGTATATTCAGCTAATTTATTATACAAACTCATAGAATTTATATAGAATTTCTTGCAATTTAATAAATTAAGATTTGCGAAATATTTTTGCACAAAATTAAACTGAAACATAATCACGAGATGACTTTAATACAAATAAGACTAAATTAGCTTAAAAACTATATACGTTAATATAATAAATGCTCATCTGAATGCCTTTTAAATATTTAACATAATTGAGCAATAAATTGCAAAATATTACAAAACCTGGTGCAAAGAAATTATTCTGAGCATGATAATTGGTTATTTGATGTTACGGATAATTTCTAAATGATGCTATTTAGAGATATTACCCTCAATTTGTATCAATTAAAATATTGTCAAGTACTTAATTCATTTGGCTATATATGACGATCAGTCATTGTACTAAATGAGTTATACAATCCCAAATTTCAATTAATGTAGTTTTGATACTAACGATGTTGAGATATGTTTTCGCTATAACTAAACCATTTAAAGACATTTTATGCTCCTATTTCTCCAATACTTAAAAATATTGTACAAACATTTTGAATTTAACTAAAAACCTCTGTGTAGCACATAGATTAGTATGTGTCCAAATTAAATAGTTAATTTATGAATTAAAATCGCAATTTATTCTAAAGTTAACATTAGTTTTTATTTGAGTCGAAGATATAGGTAATTACCTTCAATTGGGTATCATTAGTTTTTCCATAATGCAAAAACTTAAAAAATTTATAGCGTTCAAAAAATGATAAAAAGCACTTGGGACCACCCTTAAAAGAACTTAAAATTTTGAATGATACACATTAAAAAAAAATCAAAATAATTTTTTTTTTTTTTTGCAACAATCATGTTCACACATAAAAAACTCGTTATATCAATAAAACTAGTGACCATCTATGGTAAAACTGTGTACCCAGTTTTTCTCCAGGATGTGAAATTTCCTCTCAAAAGTACTTCATAAGATGAGCAATTTTTAAGAAATTTATAAAATATTTACGAAAATTATTTCGACCCAATATGGATACATTTTAGAATGGGGTCCTAAATTGATCTATATTTATACGGCTATTAACACTATTTTAAAATTTTCGACCAAAGCCCGACGTTGGGTGTATATCATTCAATTAAGAATTCTTTACTAAACTTTTTTTTTCATTTGAAATATGTAAAAAAAGATTTTCCTTATTGATAAAATTTAGAAAAAAATACCATCTTCTAGTAAATTTGGTTTTTTGAAGCTTCCATATTCGAGATAATTTTTCTTAGGTCCTTTTCTGGAACTTTCATACACATTTCCATTCGATCCAACTATATAGTTTTCAAATTCCAACGTATAGTTTTCAAATCGCACAAATTCAATTTTTTTACTTTAGCCAGCGTTAAAGAAAACGCTAACAAATTTTGTTGCTTAAAATAATAATAATAATAATTAAAGTGAACGTGTTAACATTCCTAAAAAGCTGTTTTTGTAATTAGGGACAGAAGACCATAAAATATTTATTATGGAAATTCAAGGTAATGGCACGTATTCCATTTATCAAGAGTGAAATATAAGAAAATCTATACTAATGGGCAAAGATTCTAGGTTTTTCTTATATTTTAAAAATTATATTTTTTAATTTCCGCACTACTCCAATAAAAGAAAATTAAGATGATTTGTTGGGCGTTAGATTAATTTATAATAATTTGACAAACTTACCAATTATTTCTAAAATGTGACTAAAAGATTACTCAAAATTGGAAAAAAAATTAAATTCTTAGACAATATATTTTAAAAGAAGTTGGAAAACATAGTTATTCTGAATATGATGTTACTAGGAGCATTTTAAAATATCTTTTGTAGTTACCAATCCGAATCAGACATTTTACTAAAAAATGGCATCGAAAATGCATATTTTTCATAATAATGCATATTAATTGGCATATTTTTAAATTTTCTTCGCTTTTCTTAACTTTTTTGTGACAATTTTACTTTTCTATTTTTTTATTTGGAGGTAAAAGGCACACAACATATTTTCTAGCTATTTTTAAATTAAACTTAGCGGTTACTCTCAAACAAGTTATTAAAAATGTCGTTATATACGTAGTGTCTATTTTAGACAATTTTTTATTAAGACAAACATCAAAATTAGCTTGAATTTATGGAAGGTGGCAACAGTTGCACAAAAACAACAATAAGCCGAATTCATTAATGTTTTTATATTTTGACGTTGGTCTTGATAAAATTTTGTCTAGTATAAACACTAGTTTAAATGACGCTGACAATACTGTACCAACTTTAAACTTTATGCCAGCTCATCAAATGCAAAAATTAATGAACATTTTATCAATAGAGTTAAAAGTAATAAATTATTTTATTAAATAAAATTTATTAAATTATTAATAACTAGTACAATTTGTTATGAAAATCTTTACCTAGTAAAATTTTGTAAAAATATTACAGTAAATCAATAGGAAAAGCTTATTAAATAAATATTCTTTAGGATAAAATACCGAAAATAAGAAAGCCAAAAATCTCAGATTTAAATAGATTTAAATTTCAATTATGAAAATAAATTTCTTCACTAAGAATGAGAATCGAAAAGAAATCAGAAAGCTTCACAATCGTTATTAATAACTTCTACTTAGACTTATTTATATCCGCAGTCATTCCTTTGGGAATCTATCTAATCCGATTTTATTGAATTTCTTAAAGATGTAGATAAACGAAAACGTTCCATCTGAATCAACGCTCAGAAAAAGTTATGTGGAAAAAGTGTACGATATTCAACTTGAAGAAATAAAATCCTTTTTAAAAAACATATTGGTATGGATAAGTATGGATGAAACCATAGACATTACTGGCCGATTTATTGTAATTATAATTGTTGAAGTTTTGGATGACAAAGATGAGTGAAACAAACGCAAGTTGTTGATTAATTTAGTAGAACTCGAAAGTGTGAATTTTATGAGTTAGTTAAATTGTTTGGGGTGAACTTTAATAAATGTAAAATTTTCTCATTTTAAATCAGCAAAAGCAATTACTCTACCATAAATGTAAATACATAAAAACGTAGAGCGAACTAATATGATTAGGTTACTATGTTACATTTACATTTATGAGTACTCGTATACACGTAACTCTCATAAGCAAAATGTTTCAGCTGATTTATAATATTTTTGTTTGCAGTGAAGTAACGAGACCTTAAGATTTTTATCCAAAAATTTTGCATGCAACTTGGCCCATGCATTACACCGAGTAGCGGAGAAGGTACGAAATAATTTTGATCACACTGGTTGTATAAAACTCAATGTCACGAATATAAGTTTAAAAAAAATTCGTTTGAAATAATAAAAATTTTAACAGCCTTAATTTTTTAAGACATACCTTTAACTTTTAAAAATATAAAATTTATTACATTGCTTAGCTTACTGATTTTTTATTATTATCTTTTTTTTTCTTATAGAATAGTTTTTGCTCTTCCTTTTTATTTAATAAATATCAAAAAATATTTATTGTTCTTTTGAATTTTTATATTTTGAATTTTTAAATGCAATTTTTTAGGCGCATATTTTCAAAAAAATAAATGCATAAAAATCAGCTACATAGATATTACAGACAAATTATGTAAATTCTGCGTAAATCTGTGTAAAAAGTGGCAGATGAGCAAACGTACGTTTTTAGTTTTAATTTACACAATAAATAATGACTGAATAACATAACAACATTTAGAAACTCCGAAATATATAGCACAAATTCAGAAATAAGTTCCAATAAACGAAACGGAAACGGAAAGTCCTAAAAGTACTCAAAAAGATATTCGTCCTATTATATTGTCTGATGAAGAAGCTTTAGCTTTTCTCTTAGAAAATAAACTTTACTAGGAAACAATACTGTAATATTACCCATTGCAAGAAAGAAAAGAATTGCAGAAATTTATTCTTCATATCATGGATTCTTAAAAATAAATACTCGTATATACCAAATGGAATTTCTGTAAGTGATGAAATTGTTAAAGTTTCTTTACAAGATCTTTTAACACATACTGCTATAATAATTGTAGAAATGCAGAACGATGTTATAGTGTCAGTAATGAATAAGACATATTCTTATATTTAACATAATTAATTTTGAATTATGAATTTGACAGCAGAACCGGTTAGTCACAATTTAAGCAATTTTTTTTTAGAGCCAACTACATCACGTAATATTGATTACTCTTTATTGGCAAACACCGTCATACTTTTAAGAATAATAGACAACACAGGAAGAACAATTTGGTGCAACAAAACACCACAACCCACCTGAGATTCGAAAAAAAATGAATGTTCGCTAAAAGCGAAGAATTTTCGAAACAAAATATTCGAGAATATATCGCAAATTATATTAAATATGAATGTTCGTAGCATCGAACTTTTCTCAATAATTTCTTGGTAGTAAATATTCAAGAATTTTGCAAATAACGATATCGTAATATTCAACTTTTCTGAATAAAATCTCGAAATTAATTTCTTTGAGAAATTATCTATTCTCTTCATTTTCTCGAATAAAAAATAACTTAAACAAAGAAAATCAAGTCATAGTCTTAAGTCATAATTCATTGCCTTTGGTTGTAAAATATTGTACATTAAAATTCATGATGTTAGTTAAATTCTCTGCAATTAAAAAAATAATAATACAATATAGTTTTAGAAAATGTTGGTACTTGTCTAAAGATATTTCCAAAATAGCATATTTATCTAAATATCTAATTCATTTTCTTGCAGATTAGTTCAGGAAATTTTGTTCTAAAATATATTATAAATAATATATTATTAAATAAAAAAAAAAATTGATGACTTCTCTGGGCAAAGTTGAAATTTATACAAAATGCTTCAATTATTTACCAATCCTGAATTATCTTTAAAATATAATTTAGTTATTATGTATATATAATTTTTATTATTTTATATATTGTGTTAAATTTGAAACAAAATACAACTATAAAACTTAAAACAGCTTTTAATTTCAAATTTGGTACCGAATAGAAATGATACAAATCAGAAAAGTATCGTTTTCAAACTATTGCCAATGATAATAATCACAAGTCGTTAGCAATATCGATATCGAATAATTTTCAAAGTTTTTCAATATCGAAAACGAATCAGGGAACGAAAGATTTCATGCCACAGAGTGAGCGATGGGTGAGCTCAAGGACCTCATTTTCGGATCGCCAACGATAATCGTTCTCGATTGTTTTGTCAAAAAATGTTCTTGAAATGTTCGAAGGTGATATCATTAACTAAGTTTGTGGTCAGCTAGGAATCAAAAAGATTTTGCCGGTATTTAAAACTTGAGTTCGTAAAGGAGACAAAAGATGTAATTTTAAAAGAAAATGAAAACTTAAACAAACAAAGAAAACTTTATTATTAAAATTGTTTATTAAAAGACAATTATTGTATGTTTGAAGTTACATTTAACTGTAGATTATTGAAAAGTATTGATTATTTTTACAGGAACTAAATCAGCACAAACATGTTCGATATGTGATCCTACATCAAAAGATTTTATTAATGTTAAAGAATATAAATCAGCAAAATTTAGACCAAAAGAATCCAACTTAAAAATGGCACTATGTCTACTTCATTGCCAAATTAGATTTTTCGAATTTATTTTACACTTGTCCTATAATATAGACATATCAAAGTAGAGGATAAGCAAAAGTCTTATTAAAAAAAAAAACAAATTCAGGTCTGAGCTCAACCTCCATGTAGATATTCCAAATGTTGGTGGATTTGGGTCTACAAATGATGAAAACATATCTATATCTATATATAATTATACATATTTCAAACATACTGCTTTGAAACGGCAAATGAATTTCAGGAATGGTATGACTGGTCACCTAAAGTTCATAAAGTTCTTATTCATTGTAAGGAAATAATGGAAAACACTTTGCTTACTGTCGGATATTTTGGAGAAGATGCTGCAGAAACTAAGAATAAAATATATAAAGCCAACAGATTGTCTCACGCCCGAAGTACAAGTAGAATAGATAATTTTTTTGATGTTTTTAAAAGAGTTGTAGATACATCAGCTATATAACATGTATACACCAAAAAAGAAAAACACTTTCAAAGGAAGTCATCCAACTCTTAAAGTGTAAAGTTTCACCGAAACATACTTTATCTAATATTTTTAACATTGTCACCATTATTTAGACACATACTGTATTATATTTGTATGCTACTACATAAAATATGTTTGTCTTTAATATTTTGTTTTTGCTGCCAATTAATGTAACTTAATGAGTAGTTAGAGAAAATTCAGTTTATCAGAAAAATTGTATATACAAATTTCCATACGACTACATGCACACATTCAGTTCCATATAAATATTTTTATGTTTGTAAATACATATTTCAATTTTATTTAACTTGGTTTGAATGTACTTACGTACTTATTTAAGTATATAAATACATATCGTCACATAAAATGTAAAAGGCCGTAATCACCCAAAAATCGAATGTTGGTATTTTTACTGGATTATAATATACTGAGCCAAACTATATCTACACAAAAAATTTCATATTCCTACCTTCAAAATGACATCAATAAACACATCAATAAACGAAATACATGTCAAATTTGTTCCATTTGAGAAAACTTTAGAAAACTTTGAAGAGCGTTTTACGCTTTATGCATTTTTGCTTTAAGTGAACGATCAAACATTTTTTAATTAATTGCTTGATCTTGTGGTTACGCCATTTGCATTTTCATTATGTTTTTTGCTTCTGCTGTAAAAAATTAAAAAAGTATTGCTACGGCATTTTGCGTTTTAAGTGACAATATATATATATATATGTGTCTATATTTTCAGAAATTCTAAATTGTTAGTAAATTAAAAATCTATACTAATTTTTAGCAACTTTTAAAATAACTAATGTTATTTCATTTTATTTTAGTTTTTTATTTATTATTCTATTTTCGTAGTAGAATATTTATTTATAAAATAAATAACTAAAGAAAAATAAATACCTAAACAAATATATATGAATACGTATGTAGATGGTTACTTTTCAATGTAATTTGACGTCTGTAAAACCAGGTCAATAACAGTTTATTTTTAAGCACAAACAAAAACATTGAAACGGTTAAATTAAAAAAAATATATATTAAAAAATAACAAAAATATTTATCCAACAATTATCCCATTAAATAATTAACAAGTTGTTTTTAATATTATTTTTATTTAAATAATTAAAACCAATTGACACAATATTATGTAGTTGACCTTGTAAAAGTTATATTTTTACAAATTTTAATAATACAAAATATAAGGGACGTTTCAGTAAATGATTAAATTATGGATAATAGCATTGTTACAGTACGTGTAAATGAGCTATTTTATCAGTCGATTTAATTACAAATTTAATACAACTGTAGATGCCGAAAAATATAAAAAGCAAAGTAAAACTATTAAGAGTCTACTGAATCCAAATGCGGTAAGTTCTCTTGTTTAAATTGTTATGTCCGTCTAAATATCCTATATCTCAGAAATTCTTGGGGAATAAAATCCTAAATGACTATATTTGCTATATTTGCTTTATTTAATGAGTTATTCAGGCTTTATCGGCTTAACCACAAAAGGAATTTAAAATGTTAGTTTTGTTAAAATCGACATTATTTTAAAGTAGAAATTTTGTTTTTTCCGTACCATAATAAATATTTAAAAAAAAAACTGCTTTTTTTAAACTCATACAATAAAAAATTTAAAAATATTTTTCAATGAATAGAAACAACAAAAAAAATTTAAAAAGCCAAATATTCATAAGCTTTCAAAACAATAAAAAAAACTCTTTTTAAAATTAAAAAAAAAAAAATAAAATAAAACTAGTTTAAAAAATATTTTATGGTAAGAAATTGATATTGATGGGTTTAAAATCTACCTTTTTGATTTTGTGGTTAGACTGTATATGTGTTCTAGATAGTTAAAAAAAATGAAAAAAAAATTGTTGAAATTATTTTTTCTTTTCAATATTGATACCACTGATAAAGGACACAGAAACAAACTGTTTGACGTTAAAAATATATTTTTGGAAAACTTTTAATTCATTAATTATTGAAACATTTTTCTAAGTTTGAAAAATCTAGCGTGACTTTTTTTACTAAACCGATGAACTTGATTTTACTAATAGAACTTTAAGAGAAAAGTAAAGAAATGAGGCTTAATTTTTGTAAAAAAAATTAGCATATACCCATTTCAAAGAATTGAATTTTACAATTTATCACTACTAGACGAATTAAGACAATTATAAAAAAACTTTCAACATGTTTTTTTATATATTAGAAATCACAAAGTACTTTAAAAAAATTTACTCCTCCATAAACACAATTTTTTCCGAAAAAGTAAAGCACAAATATCTTTGAAAATATACAAGCTCCAAAATCTTTTTTTTATCTCGAGCCAATCAATCTTGATGCCCTGTATGTCATCTAGTCCTATAGCATAGGTATTATACTTTTATTTTATGTAGTAAAAGAAGCTTACCTGCTTTTCTACAAATTTCAAATAGAATTTACTTTTCAGTTTGATTATATACATAGAAGCAGTGTTGACACAAAAATGTTCTGCAAAAACTACCAAATCTTCCCAAAATGTACCAATAATAATCTTTTAGGGAATAATTAGATACTTAAATAAAACTTTATCGAAAAGCCTGAAATTGCTTTCAATTTGTAATTCTCAAAAGATTTCAAATAATAAGTCATACATAGTTTGTAGTTTCTTTATTTAGTAACATTTATTAACCATATAGGGCATTTATGTAAAAGAATAATAAATAAAAAAGATAAAGGTTTTCAACTATTCGTGAATCAGAATATTGTAAAACAACCCATTAAAAAATACCTTTTCGTCGTTTTAATATAGAATGGTAATTAAAAAGAAAAAATCTACCAAAAATTACAGTTTTAAAAATTTTGTAACTGCGATTATTATTATTTTTTTTTTAATTTGGGGCGTACCTTAAACTAATCATCGTGCATTTTATGGCGTATGAATCAGTTCCATGTCGTTTACAGTTCATATTATATAGACCTCTAAAATTTTTTAAAACAAATACAAAGTTTAAAGTTAAACTTTTAAGTACATTATCCGATTTTAACCAAATTAATGTCAATGGAAAGGACTTAAATTCCTCTTTATCATAAAATTTACACATCTTCCTGGCGCAAGGACCTCTAAAATAAAAAATATCCTTTATCCTAGGATATTTTAATTATATATATTTTTTTTGCATATTGATGTTATAGTGTACAAATTTCAAAATTTGATCTCAATGGGATCGGAAGTTTATCTATCAATTTTACTAACAAATTAATATCTTTTTAAGTGTCCTGATACTTTACATTTTACATTTAGTATAAAAACAAATAGAAAAGGATAAAAACTAACAATGTAGATCAAGATCGATTATATAAACCCTACATTATTTTGCATGGGCACAAATTGAATGTCGGTAGGTGGCATTATATGGGACCTGCGATCAATTGCGTATGTGAAATTATTTATGTACATTTTTTTCGATATTGGCATTCATGTGCGATTTATGCACGTATAAGTATTTTTGGGGAATTATGGTTCGACCATTATGAAATTAAATTTTAATTTTTATCTCGATGTTGATATTTATGTGAGATTCATGAAATTTCAATTGATTTTCTGGAATGGGTCTTATATTAGACATGTGGACAATTGTGGATCGATACTTTTACTAAGTGTAAAATAAAATATATAAATACGGAATATTACGTTAATACTAAAATTTATATGAATTTATGCACTTTAAGCTAATTCCAGAAAGTTGGCTTATATGGTAGCTATGGTAATTTATGGAGCTATCCTCATAAAATTTGTCTCTGTGATTTATACTTGTATAAAATTTATTTGTATCGAATATAAACCTGATACTAACATTTGTATGTGATTTATACACGTTAAAGTAATTTTCGGAAGAGGGTTTTATATGGGAGCTATGGTCAATTATGGACCGATCTTCATGAAATTTGCAACAAGGATTGAAACTTATACAAAACTTCCTTATACCTATTCCGGGAGTACATTTGTATGGGGGCTAGGTGATATAATGGACCGATCACCACAAATTTTAATAGGCTTGGTCCTTGTATCATGAAAGTTCTACGTGCCAAATTTCATTGAATTATCTTTAAAATCGCAACCTGTACTTTGTGCCATTGGTTTACATGGACAGCCAGCCAGCCAACCAGCCAGCCGTCCACCCAGCCAGACTGACGGACATCATTAGATCTATTCAAAAAGTGATTCTGAGTCGATTTGTATACTTTAAGGTGGGTGTTGGATGATTTTTTCTGTGCGTTACAAACATCAGCACAAACACGTAATACCCCAAACACCTATAGTGGTGTGGGGTATTTTTAATTAAATTTGAATCATAATTACTTAAAAATACGATTTTGTATCTCCAGGATGATTCAAACCCCTTTCCATGCTTGGTTAAAAAATTTTGTATGTTTATAGACAGCACTACAGGAGATAAAATTAAAAAAGAATTAGGTTTACACTTTGTATGACTAAACCTTACCTGCGATTTAAATTTTGCGAATTTCGGCAAAAAAGCATTTTTTGCAGTTTTTTAGTTATAAAGTCAATTTTTTAGAAGAAGAAGCATCCCACAACAGCTCATTATAAATGGTACTGTTCATTTTAGTTGGAAAAAAACATATTTTTGATTTTCTTTCAGCAGAAAAGGTTGCCCAAGCCATAATACTGCCTCCACCGAAATTGCGTTTTGACATACGAATTTCGTTCGACCTCAAATCATGCGAATAGCAAGAATATGAATCGGAACCGTTGAAATTGAATTTCTTTTCATCAGAAAATATTAATTTATTCTACTCCTCTGTCTATTTGCGCGCAAATTTTAAACGGCTTTCCTTATGATGCTCTTTTAACATTGGAATGGGAATTGCTGTAATCCATCTCGAAAACTGGTCTATGCACGTAAGACAATAACGATTATCACCTGATGTCGGTAGTGGGCCAATTAGGTCTATATTCACATGTTGAAAGCGTTTATAGATAATATCATAGTTGCTTAATGGAACCGAAATGATTATTCTGCTTTTTGCCTTTTGACACTGTAAACACCCACGTACAATCTTTGTGACGTCCTTCGATATGCCAGGACATACATAGCACTCCATTATGATCTTTCGTGTTGCTCTAATGCTAGGATGCGCTGTGTTATGCAGTTTGCGCATTACGGTTTTTCGTAGTTTTTGTGGTACGTGTGGTATTATATTTGTCTCATTGATATTACAGTATAACATTTATTGGGATCTGGAACTGGTAAACGTGTGAAATTGAGGGATAATTCCTTTCCTGGCTTCAAAAACGATTTCAATTCACTATCACTGTCTATTACCATCGAATTCAAATCTATCACATCTACTACTACGCTGTTAATTCGAGAGAGCCAATCTGCTGTGTTGTTGTCGCTGCCTTTAATATGGCGTATGTCAGTGATAACTGACTATAAAGTCCAGTTGATGAACCTTCATTGGTTTAGTTTTTTCACATTTTTGTTGAAATGCGTAAACGAGGGGTTTATGATGTGTGAATATTGTAAACGTACGCCTTTCTAGGGCATATTTGAAGTGCTGAACGCTTTAGTAAACTACTGTTAACTCACGATCGTAAACACTATACATGCGTTGAGTGTCGGGTAATTGTTTCGAGTAAAAATCAAGTGGCTGAGGCTTACCATCGACGACCTGATGAAGCACAACGTAAGCTTACCATGCGGTGACACATAACTTAGCTGGATTACGTTAACTAAATCGTTTTTACAAGCTTCAAAAGCTTCAGTTTTATCATTCTTTTTATTACCAGTAATAAGTTCTTGTAAAATACTTTGATGTTTAGTTGCATGTTGCAAAAACTAGCGATAAAAATTAATCATAACTAAAAATTTCTTTAAGTCTTTCACCATGGTATTTTTTTTAAATTACGTATGGACTTGACTTTTCTTTTAGGTGTACGCAGGCCTTCACTACTAATAGTGTAACCTAAAAATTCGAGCTCCGTTTTCCCAAGTTTACACTTGTCGGCGTTAATTATCAGATCTCCTGTTCGTAGTCTATTAAAAACGACGCGCAAATATTTTTCATGCTGTTCTTCGTATATTGACGCCACTAAACTATCGTCGATATACGCAAATGCAAAATCTAAACTTAGCAGCAAATCATCAATATAACGTTGAAACGTTTGAGCTCCATTTCTCTTTGTTGAATAGTTACATGGAGATCTACATTTACGTGCACTCTCACCAAATTTTCGTGATATTAACATTGATTGAAACTGCCTTCCGCCTATACTTGCGAGTTACTTTATCTGTTGTTCAATGCGTTGTATACGAAGAATGGTTTCGTCTTTCTATGTACGATGTTTTTCCACTGCTGCTACTTTTTGATAATCTGAGACTTCTAATATTTTGTCCACTAATTTTGCTGATTTCGATAGGTCTGCATTTGACGCTCTGGCTTGTGCTAACAATCTCTACAACCAAAGTGACTTCAGAAACTCATTATCTATTTTACCATTTCCCAATCCACGTAATTCGTTTAATAACTGCGTTGGTTGTTTGTCTCCTAAATCAATCTCAGAGACAAGTTTCTGATTTTTTTTTTTTCTTTGTTCACTGTTGCAGTTTCTTTCAATTATGCAGGACTTCAGAATGTTTTACTTATCTCTTTCAGGCGGATTTAGAATTGCATCGGATATCTGAGCCAAAACTCCACTTTCAATAGCAGCTACAACGGTATTGAATCTAGATACATCACTATTTATACTTGTTATATTAAACTACACCTCTACTTGTGCTATGGTTCGCACAATTAGAGGTTTCAGGTTGTTCCGGCCAAAAAGGAGGCACTTTAACGGAGACTCTGTTAACAATGTGTTTTCATTATTAGCAGCTGGTGGATTATCTGGTGTTGCAGTTTGTGCTAATGGCTGGCCTGGATTTTGTCGTTGCTTATCGTCGTTCATGGTGATTTTTGTTGCTCAATGTGTCGGAGTCACCAATTGTGGAAGAAAATAAAAAAACGTGTTTCTTCTTTCTGAGACTATGAACTAATGTCACTCCATTTTATTTTCTTATCTATAACCAAAAAATCGTATTTCATTTGTTTGTATATTATAGCACTAATACATACTCACAAATATAAAATTACAAGATATATTACAATGTCGCACTTTAGTTTTACTGGGATGTAACAATTTGTATTGTAAAAGATAAATTTAACGACTAGCAAAATATTAATATAAATTTTAAATACTGTAAGTATGAACGTCTACAATATTTCCAGAAACTTACCTTAAGTGAAACAAACAATTAAAATTGTTAAAATTTTTTTATTTATTTATTTTTTTTTTTTTTTGATAAATTAAAGAAAACAACAAAAGCAAGAAACAAATATTTCTTACATAAAAAAGTACCGTTATATCGCGAGATATTGTAACACAACATTGTTTTTAATTAAGAGAAACGAATATACTTCAAAGAAAAACAAAAATTTTAAATGCGTTTATAAGAATATGCCCCATTGTAATATCAACGAAAACCTTTCAGTTATATTTTCATAACAGTTTATCGAAATCAAGATCAAAATAAATAGGATTTCGTTATGTTTTCCTTAAAACTTTCAAAATTTTGATCTTTGACCTTCATGTTTTAAGATTATCCTTGTACAATTTTCCTAAAAACTTCATAATGTATTTTTTGAGACACGATTTATCTCGTTCTCTATTTAGTCTGAATATCAGTTCTAAAAAAGTTGACTATATAAATAAAAAATTGTAAAAAATACCTTTTTGCGAAATCCGCAAAATTCAAATCGCAGGTACGGTTTAGTAATACAATGTATTGACCTAATTCTTGTTTCATTTTATTTCCTGCAGTGTTGTCTATAAACCTGCATAGTTTTATTCGAATTTTTTAAAATTTGTTTAACAAAATTTTTAAAAGTTTTCGAATAGTCTTAAAAAAATCAAAAATTTTAAACCAAGAATAGGAAGGGATTTGAATTATCCTGCAGAAACAAGAACATATTTTTCATTAATAATGGTTCAAATTTACTTAAAAATAGCATTTGATTTAAACATTTCCCAAAAAAAAATAAAAATTTGTTTGTACACTTCTTACACATGTGCTCTAAAACACATTAACGGTATGGAAATTATGTGTAAATTACGAGTTTTTAACATATTGTTACAAAGCGGAGTATTTAATAGCTAAAATGTTTCTAAAAACTGTAAAAAGTCATATTTTCCCCATATAAATGCAAAATATAAATTTAATATCCAATGCGGCAAGGGTTAACGATGTCCGATTTTACTAATATTTCACACAATATCTTTTTACAATCCAATGAACGATTCTAGGGGAAATCACGGTCAAATTTCAAAAGTCGGTAAATTATGGTGCAGTCTAATGTCCATATAAATCTTATACAGGTCAAAATTTTTAAGGTATCGTAACAAAAATTGACACGAAGATTTATTTTGGTGTAAGGACAAAGGCTATTTAAATTGGTTAGGATCGGTCTATTATTCGCCCAATCCCCCATACAATTGGACTTCCTAAATGGAGTTTTAAGTTCGTAAAGGCCTTAAATTAATCATGATATAAATAAAATTCAGCAAATATAAGTTTTTCTATAAACATAAATAATAGTACCAAATTTCACTAAGATCGGTCCATAATCGGTCCATAATTGATCATAGCACCCATATAATCTCACTTCTGAAAACTATTATAACTTTTACGAAATCGAGATCCTATCGAAAAGTTTAATGGTGGTCGATCTTTAATTGATTGACCATCGCCTCCATGAAATACCCCCATCCGAGAGTCACAATAATATGCATAAAAGCCATATAAATAAATGATACTATCATGATATCATATCATTATAAATTTGAAAAATCATAAAAAAATGTTTATATTCTTAAATAGAGTATTAAAAAAATAAATCTTTACTTCTCTGGGGCAAAAAGAGGCAAAGCATTTAAATGCGTGTAGATTCAGAAAATTTCAACAGAAGAAAAAACAAACCTTTTCTCTTTCAAAGTGCAATAAATTATTTCAAATTTATTATAATGATTTTGCTTATTATTAAAACGTTATAATAATTGCATTTAAAGCGTATGTAAATTTAATATAAAAAATTAAATTGTTCAGATAAATGATCAACTTTAAAAGTAAGGATGTTTAATAAAAGCAAAATGTTTAAAAAATTATTAAATTTTATACCATTAAAACGACTCATTGAAACATAAATTAAAAAATAATTATGCAGTTATAAAAAGAAAAGTCTTCGCTATCCATCCGTGTTAAATTTTTTGCAAACAACTAATTTTTCAATATTGACTTTTTTTATTAAACATACTCCTCTGTGCGTTGCTTAGGAGAGGTAAATTCGCTATTGGAGCAGATACGCTTATATATATATAATGTTTTTACACCCTCCAACACCACTAGTGGTAAAAGAGGGAACACTAAGTTTGTCGCTCCGTGTTGCGCAACGTATAAAAATTCTTGGACCATATGAAATTCTGAGTCGATTTAGCTATGTCCGTCTGTTGTAAACCTTCTCACGTCCAAACTATTTGACTTGAATAAAAAACGCCCAGATTATTTTTTGTTCTCCTGGGATTGTTGGGATATCAAACCAGCTAAATTTGATAAGAAGAAAGTTACAGAACGATATCTGGACTAACTTCTAAAACTAAATTAAAACGATTTTTAAATAAAAAATTAAAGGATTTAAATAAGTTTTCACCAAAATGTCTAGCTATGTTCATTTCATATTACCACAAAAAAATACCTAAATCGGTCCAGTAGAAGTAAAGTTGTAGACAAAAATATGACCAATTTAATGATTTTACCACAAAAGTCACGGTGTGGAATTTTTGCATTCTGAGTGAACAAAAGTCTATATTTTTGTAATTAAGAAAGCTACTCGTATATTGATGAAATTTAGCACAAGCCATTTTCGTAGCACTAGGCGTGATCGGACAACTACCACGACCACTCCTCATATAAATCAATGATATTTCATTAAGAATATGTATATTACATACATATTCTTAATGTAATGTATGTAATATACATATTCTTAATGAAATATCATTGATTTATATGAGGAGTGGTCGCGGTAGTTGTTATAGTGTATATTTTTAAATCCAAAAACAAAAAATAATATTTCTCCTACACAAATCTCAATTAATAAAAATTATTCATCTGATATATTCTGGCTTTTTAACAGTAACAGTGTTTGTAAGCTTCAAATTAATGGATCTTATGATATTAATAGTTTATGAAGCAAACCTGTATAGGATTTCTCTCCAGATGTTTTTCTTGTAAAATGTTCGCGAAAGTTTTCTTGCCTCCTGCGCTTCTTCGGATAATTGGCCAGTAGGTACAGTACATTTTTCAATGATATTTTTCCCGTGAAATAAAATTTAATATAGTGCAGTAGACATATCGAGCCTTAACCGTAAAATGTCTTAATCAACAACATTTGCAGATTTTGTTTTTTGATGAAAATCTAATACTAAAAATCTTTTACATCATCTATCAAAATCATCAACGTACCGTTTCAGATTTATAGCTAAAGCAGTTTTATCGTAAGTTACAATTTCCATACATATAAAAATTTTAAATTATCACAAAAATGCTTCTCTTGTGAAGTTTTCTATTCTGCATTTAAAACATTTTTGCGATTCGAGTTCAACAGCATTGCAGAAGATGAACGTTTTCCTGCAGAACGCATTTGTAATTCGGCTGCCACACGTACCTCATAGGGATTAGTAGTTTTTAGAAGATCCTTTTCTTTATTGGGCCTTCCACCAGTGTTTGGTGGAGGAGGAAAACATTTTTCTGTAACCTCTTTAATCATCCAATTTCTATAAATAACCGAGGTTGTATTCTTCTCGCTAACAACCATCTTGAATTATTTTATTAACTATATTGTTTGAAAATGATTTCATTGTTTCGATATCAATAGGTTTGATTGAATTTGTACTAATACGAGGGCGGATCAATAAGTCCGAAACTTTTCGAACTTCCCTCGTAGTTATATGAAATGTAACACTATTCCCATCAAGTACCACCTGTTAATAGACTGTTGTCAAAATTTGAGCAAGTGTCGTCATTTACTTTGCGTTTAACAGCTGTCCAAAACATACAACAAAACATGGAAAAAAGTGAATTTCGAGTGCTCGTTAAACATTATTTTTTGCGAAAAAAAAACCGTCAATCAAACCAAGGAAGAAGCTCGATGAATACTATGGGAACTCTGCACCATCGATTTCACTGGTAAAAAAGTGTTTTACTGATTTCGTTGAGGTCAGTACACCCGAAAATGTCGAAAAAATCCACGATATGGTGTTGGCCGACCGAAGATTAAAAGTGCGTGAGATTGTTGATGCTATAGGCATTTCATATAGCAGTGTGGGTTTCTCCGGGTGAACCTGCTCCGAAGAAGGCCAAGGTAAATGCGGCCAATAAGGTGATGGCAACAGTTTTTTGGAATGCACGCGTGATAATTCACATCGATTACCTTCAAAAGGGAAAAACAATAAACGGCGAATATTATGCCAACTTATTAGACCGATTTAATGAGGATTTAAAAAGAAAACGACTCCATATGGCCAAGAAAAAAGTTCTTTTTCATCAAGATAATGCACGGGTGCACACGTGTGCAGTCTCAATGACAAAACTCTATGAAAGAGATTCAGCTCCAACGCTGAAATTATTGACCAAATAAATGCCTATGTGAAGGACCTCGAAAAATCCTATTTTTTATGCAAAGGAATAGTGTTGCATTTCATATAACTACTAGGGAAGTTCGAAAAGCCACGGACTTATTGATCCGCCCTCGTATTTACAGAAATAAATTCACTAACTTGCAAGCTTTTTTTTTTGATACAAGCAACCAAACATAATACTTTGCGAATTAAAAAACCTGGTGCAAAATTTTATTACTGAATTTATTATTACTGATTATTAATTAATTTTTAGTTTTGTCCAATGAAAATTAACATAAAAAACAAAAAAATATGAGAAAAAATTTTCAAAGATTCTTATTTTTCAAACATTTTTATTTTCTGCGACAGGTAACACATACACAGTTGCATATTCCTATAAACGCACTTAAATTTTTTTTAATCAACTTATCAAAAATGGTGCTAAAAAAATAATAAATTTTTTTAATTATTTATTGACTTCCCTTAAAAAATTAATAACAAAGGACTTAAAATGAACATTAAATTTTTTTCATTCTAATTTTAGTAGTTTAATGCCATTTTTATGGCATTTTCCTATATACGCACTTAAACTAATGAACCAATTTGTGTTGTTCCTCTACTGAAATTACGTTTCGACATACGAATTTCATTCGACTTCTAATCATGCCAATAGCAAGAATATGAATTTCTTTTCATCTGTAAAGATTACTTCATTTCACTCATCTGTCCATTTCATCTATATGCGCGCAAATTTTAAACGCTTTTCCTTGTTATGCTGTTTTAATATTGGCTTACATTTTGGTTTCTTCCATCATTTAAGCTGATGAAATTTCCCAATTAAAACAAAAATATTTTCAGCAAATAGAGATGTTATTATCAGAAACTTACTTTAAGTGAAACAAACAACTAAAACTTAAAATTTTTTAATATTTTTTCTGCAATAACTTTTCAGAAAAAATTTCTCGACTGCGTTTATAGGAATATTCCACTGAAATAATCACCAATATGTTCTGATTGTTAAATTAAAGAAAACAACAAAAGCAAGAAACAAATATTTCTTACATAAAAGAGTACAGTTATATCGTGAGTTATTGTAACAGCACAACATTGTTTTTGGTTAAGAGAAACGAATATACTTCAAAGAAAACCAAAAATTTTAAATGCGTTTATAGGAATATTAACCAATGTATATCTTTAGAATAAAAATAAAAATCATAGAGATCTTGCAGACTTGTCGTTTTAGGCTTTTTCCACCAAATTTGGTGTGATTTTTTCCTTCGGTTAGATTGTAGACTGAAACGAATTTTGATAGATTTAAACGAACAGTTAATAATAATTACAAAAAAAATATCATATTTTAAAGAAATTTGTCTATTATACAGTCTTCTCCAATTGTGGAAGAATTATGTTAACTGAGCATTACTTTGAGGATAGAATTGTAATTCCAGAGAAATAAATCAACTAAAAGAATGTTAAAAATACTTGGTAAATTTTGATGTCTATCAGTTGAATGAATATATATATATATATATATATATATATATATATATATATATATATATATTATATATTAAATTGATATATATATATATATATATATATATATATATTAAATTGAAAACTTGTCCTGGTGATCACAGATTTTCGATCCTCTCTAGCGCCTATAAATTCGTTATAAAATTTAATTTAAGTTTTCACTAAAAAAATCGAATTGAAGAGATGTAGTGACTATTTACTTTTCTTACAAAATAGAATTTTAATTTTCTATTGTTTTTTAATAAAAAATCGGCATTTCCATTTTTCTCCAACACATTTAGTTTATTTATACATAAAATTAAATTATTTTTCTTAACAAAATGATCGATTTTTTGTGAGAAAAATAAGCATTATATATTTTTACCCCTTTAAAGTTTTTATGGAACACGAAACAAGGAACTCTTTAGAAATTTTTACTTTTTACACCTTATTCGACGAAAAATTTGCGAATAACCCCCAGGTGGAGACTTATGCACCAATAATAATATTTTCATACTTTAAGTGAATTAATTAAAACAAGTTTATAACCCAGAACAAAATCTTTATTAAATCCCAAAAACTAAGAAAGTGTAACATGGAAATAGTACACTCAATACTACTATTTTCACGTACATATTTCTTAATATATTAATTTATGAAATTGCTACCATTTTTCCCTTTTCTTTACTATTTTATTTATGTATTTTTAATTATCTTCCTCTTTCATACTAATATTAGTAATAATTAATTACATTGAGCGCCCCTCCTGTAAATACTACATACACACCCACACAAATATATAACAACTGCTTTAGTTGTGCAGTTGATGTTGCTTGATATCATTATAATTCTCATTTAGTTGATACTTGACTAAGTATACGTAAACAAAGTTTGGTTACAGTCGGGGCGATTCAAACAAGACGAGAATCCGCCATATAAGTCTCAAAGATTATTTTATATAATCGGAGAGCCGACTAGATTTCGCGAATGTAAAAGTTAATCGTATTTTACATGCTCAACTTCGGTTGGGTCCCTAAATAAATTTTACACGAGTGACTTAGGTTGCTCGTTCTCACGAGTGGGCTACGGCTGTTCGTTCTCACGAGTGGCTTCTTTCTGTTCGTTTTCAAGAGTGGCCTACGGCTGTTCGTTCTCACGAGCGGCTTCTGGCTGTTCGTTCTCACGGGTTGCCTCGTGATGTTCGTTCGCTTAGTAGAATATTAAACCGTAGAATTGCATGGTAATAGTAGTTGAGAAGTAGCTAGGCACTAGCTTTAAGTAACCATTGTACGTATTGTAGAAAAATATACAATATTCGATTTCTGAAGCTGCTACCTAAACGAGAAATACCCGAACCCGATTAACAGCTGAGAGTGTCGAACGTACGACGCCAATCTTAATTCTACTACCGAATAAAGAATCTTCGATTCCCGAAGCTGCCACTTGAATCAGAAACCGACCCCGCCGTAAACCCGAACCAGTTTGACAACCGAGTGTATCGAATCCGAAAGCTCAAAGCCGATTCTACTACCGAACCGATCCTAATATAAGCCGAAGAACAGAATCGATCCTAATTTAAGCCGAATAACGGAACCGATCCTAACATAAGCCATAGAATGAACCGATACTAATTTAAGCCGAAGAACCGAATCGATCCTAATATAAGCCAAAGAATCAAAATAAGCCTTGTTGAAGAAGGGAGAGCCGAAATAAGCCTAGTTGAAGAAGAAACGATTGAAGACAACTATTATTAAGTCGACGGTATCCGAACTGAAGTTATCAAAATTATTCTCTCGTAATGTATATACATTTTGTATTTGAAATATTCTTGACGTATTCAATGAAAATATTATTCTAACCCCCAGAAAGGGTAAATCAAACGTCTTATTACTTAAGGTTTGTGGATCCGTAAGTAGACCCTGGAGGCGACTAAGTTACCTCAGCTGACGACAAAATCCACGTTATAAAAGTTATCACAGGAAATACTCACAGCAAAATTGTAACGGCGTGTCTCCACCTTATGCTGAGGTAAAGAACACGGCCTCCAGGGTTCCCTACAAAAATACAAAAAAAAAAAAAACAAAACACGTTGTAAACAGTATTTATTCCATTACTTAACGCTACTCTGGCAATTACAACGACGAGCTAAAAACACACACAATATCGGTCTCGCACCGATCTCCACTATTTCGCCTATTGTACTGGAACAGTTCGTTGAATACGCCGATCTAGGGTAAAATTCCTCAAACCGTCACTAATAAACTTTTAGACAAATACAGTTTGATCAATCTGGCGGAGGGAAAGCCTTCTCCCAGTGTAACAAACTATATTCGCTAAAGATTGAGGGTAAACCACTCAACCCTGTACTACTACACAATCAACAAAATATAATACTATTCAGCTGGCGGAGGGAAAACCTCCTCCCAGTATAATAAACTATATGTACTATAGGGTAAGTATTTTAATTGAATAAAATGCACAATCAGAAAAATAAACTTTATGTTATTCTGACGGAGGGAAGGCCTCCTCTCAGAATAAATATTGTCTTACCCTGTCGACAGCCACAGGCGAACAGGGAACAGAAGGTAGTTTTGTTCCTTATTTAATAGTGTCGATCATTTATGTAACATTCACATACATACTAACAAACATACTTAAACTTACCGCTTTTTGCATGAGGTTATTATAGTACTATTACACAGAGTGTTATCGTTGCGTAACTAATCATTTGCTAATTACTATTATAGTAAATAACATATTCATTGAATCTTTAAATATGTGAGTCAAAAACGAATGCGAATGACTTTTGTCCGTCACAAAATTAAATTAAATTAAATGCAAATTTGAAATATCAAAATTTGATGGATGAAAGATCTTCGATAAAGGAAAAGAAAATGAATTAGTTTATTAGAAAATGAATTATTATCCCATTACTACATTATTATCCCATTCCATCAGATTATGATATCGTTTTATTATATTATTATTGCATCTTATCATATTATTATTCCATCTTATCATATTATTATTCCATTTTATCATATTATTCCATCTTCTCATGTATTGGAATAAAACACATTAATTCAAAATTATTATTTTTATAATTTTTTTCAATAATTAATTTTATTTTAGCAGCGTATGTTGTTCAAGATAATATAAGATATTTTTATTAATTAAACCCTTTAATAGTAATTAATCAATATCTTATATTGCTTGAGTCACACCAAATGTAACAAAAATTTATCTACTTATATTTATTAATGTATAAACTAAATGAGAATTATAATGAAGGTGGAAAACAGACGTCAAAAAGGAAGTGTATTCAAAAACAAACAAGTTATTAATTTTTGAACCATATTTATAAAAAGCATATTTATTTATAACATTTTATTCTTATGGGAATAATAATATTAATATGGTTTGAAAACAAAATATGGTTTAAGAACAAGGAAAAAGATTGGCAATATTTAATGGTTGTATAAATAATATTTTTTATATTAATAAAATTTTTTTTCTGATAAAATTATTTAAAAACATAAAATTTTTCTAGTGAACTATATTAAAATTTTTATTGAATATAAACATTGAATGATAAAACTGAAACAAAAACATTGTTATCATGAATATAGTATTATTAAAATTAATGAAAATTGAAAATGAGAACGTAATATTGTTATAGAGACAATGTCGTAACCATGTTTTTCTCTACGTGTAGGAAGTTAATTAAAACATCTTTTATACGAGCAACATTTTTGAATATATTTCATTTTATGGATTTTCATATAGTTTAGATATATCTGAAAGGATCGCAATTTTGCAAAAACCTATATAACTATAAAAATATTCTTTCAATAATTCAGTTTGATGGAATTTCCAGTTCCTAAATTAGGTTTGCAGCGTCGAGATTTTTACACTTATGGAAAAAAAATAAAATAAAATTTTTAACGCGTTTTGGAGAACATCAGCGAAAACTTTACATAGGTAATTTCGTAGAGCAATTTTTATTAAGATATTTTTATGTTCTTCTGCTTGTAGGTTCATAAGTTTATTAAAATGCAAGTTTGAACTATGGAAGAGGGTATTATTTATAATATTTTGGTCAAATTTCGACTTCCTATGATGATTGGTCACGCTGCTAAATGATCATCACCAATATTAGCGTTACATATATCAAACGATAACTAAAGACAATTAAATGAACATGTAATTCTCGATTTTCCATAAAAACAAATTTTAAGAGGATAAAATTAATGATTTGCTAAAAATTGGTTAATTTAGTTTTTTTATTATATCCTACACCATAGGTGCTTGGGGTATTATGTGTTTGTGTTGATGTTTGTAAGACATAGAAACATATAACAGAATCACTTTCTGATTCGATTTATCGATATCCTTTCTTTCGTCTGTCCGTGTAAACCTTGTAATCAAACTACAAATCGCATTTTTAAAGATAAATCATTGAAATTTGACTTGTGATCGTCTATTGGAACAAGGACGAAAATATATTAAATATGGTAATATTTGAATAATTAAATCATTGTACATATTGTTATGAACATTAGTGAGTTTAGAATTTTCTAGTTTGTAGTATCTGCTTATTTAAATTTAATTGAAATCTCCTAATTGTAATTTATCTTAATTATCAAAAAAATTTCTTCTCCCTATAATGATAATGGAAGCTTTTTGTTAACTTGTTTATGTATTGGTAAGAAACATGTATTACATAGGCTGTTATGAATGAATGTTTATGTGTTAGTGAATAACTAGTTTTTTATAAGTTAGCTAATATATGAGTCGTTTATTTCGAAAGTGGCCTAAGTCCTTCTATCTTTAATTACAGATATTTAAAGATTTGCGTTTTAATAAATTTAAAAATATTGGTAACTAATAATATGAATATGTAATTTTTTAACATTTTATTTAAATTTGTATATTTTCTACCATCTCAAATGATCAAAATTATTGAAAGAAAGTTCCTAATTTAAAAAAAAAAAACTAAGTCCATGAAATAAATTTCTCAGAAATGGAATAATATATATTACATTTATATCTTATAAAAATAAAAATATTTAAACTTTTATTCAAAACTTGATAAAATTGTCTATAAAACTAAGTTCAGTTTGCGTGTGTAGAGATAGTTTTACATGGGGAATACCTATTTGAAAAAAAAAATTTAAACAATTATTGATTTTTTCCTTTTTACAAATCAATTTTTTTAAACCTTTATCGAAATAAAATCCTGCAATATTATATTGGTTTTTGGAGACAACAATAAATTATTTCAACATAACAACATTTTTACAACATTGAAGTCTCAATTATTAGGTAGAAATGATTGACACAATGCTTTTACGCATTGTACTTGACAAATAGAATCATTTTTAACAATGTGGAAATAAAAATTACATTAATTTTATTGCTAATTTCTGATGCAGACTACAGGAGATAAATGCCTTTCATTTTGCATAAATATGCATACATTTTAACAAAGTAATGTATCGTTGTAATTATAAACAATGGAAAAAAAATAAATAACTTTGTCATTTCCTTCACACATTTTCACGTATAACGACCCAGCTTTCTTAAAATATGACTTAATCCAATTTCAAAATAAACAATTTAATAAAAAATTTAAATTAGCATAAAATTATTGTAAAATTATAATAATTGCTAACTCCATTTTTTTTTTTTTTGGGCTTAAACAAGTTTCAAATAAACGACTCATAAGATTCTTGATGTTACTAGGATATTGTAGAGAGTAATTATTGGTTAAATCGCTAGTATATATGCAGATATAGTTTGTGAATTCACTCAGTCGTAAAGTTGTCATCCCATATTTATTTACAGGAAATAAACCAAAGTATTTGAAGATGATAAAAACGTAACAATATTTATATTTAATAAAAAATCACAACTTAAATTATATTTTAAAGAAAAATAAAATATTGAGATATTTATTACACGATATATATTTTTATAAATTAAATTTCTTCAATTCTACATGTCTTTTGTCAATTGGAAGATATTTATTCACTTTGATGAATTTTATTCGTTTTGACTAAAATAAACTAGTTAATTTCTACAAAATTGCGTCAATTCTTCGTGATTTTTAAACATTTAAACATTTTAGTTATATTCAAGAATTTTATTCAATTTGACTAAAATATATTGCTTAATTTTAAAATTTGCAAAACTTTTTATTCAAATTAACAATCTCTTAAATTTAGGTGTTGTTTTACTTACGGTGAGTTACTACTCTTTTAACTAAATTTTCTTAAATTTAACAGATTCCCCTTATTTTTTTGATGACACTTTATTTAAATCTACACCTTAAATAGATGAAAAAGTAAAAATAAAAAATTCTATTGATGTCAATATTTATTTCGCTAAAAATTTAGTATTTTTTTCAATATTGCCTACGAATTCATTGCAGACTTGAAGATTTTATTTCCTCGGATGCACCATAAATATTAGGTGTAGCTTTTTTTATATGGAAATATTCAAATTCCCGGTCTAACCCCTTAGAAATTTGCGAATAGCCTAAAAACTAAAAAATACCATCCAAAAAGATGGAGGGTATACTGAGTTCATTTTGGCACCCAGTCACCATGGATTTGAAAATGAAGGGGCAAATAATCTGCCAGACAAAGCTAGGAAATTATGATAAATGAACTTGGAAAATCCAAAACCTTTTGAGACCGAGATGAAAGAGTGAGCTAAAAGGGCCCATAGAACAAGGTAGAGTAATGATACAGTGGGCAGAATAACAAAAATAATCTGGGACGACCCAGATGAAGAAAAAACTATGTCTTTTAAGACTGAACCAAGAGATCTAGGTAAGATAATGGACGACCTCAGGGGACACTCAAACTTACATTTAAACAGCATCGAATCGATGGAACACTTTCTGTCACACACTGTACGGCCCTCGCACGATTAAAATCCCAACTTTTTGCTGATTACACGTTACCAGACCTAACTCTTCAGTGAGATGTGGCATGGAAAAAGTTCAGGAAATTCGTACATGATACAGATTTCCTATAAATTATACATGGTATCTAAAAAACTACTATAGCGACAGTTTTAAGATTTTGCAAAAATAATTCTCACATTAAATTCCACAATTGAGATGAACATAGGACGGGTTGGAATAAGGGAAGTTGTAACCACAATACGAAGTAAATATTTATAATTACATATTAAAAAAAAAAGCTATTGTAGCGTAAGTGTTAATATTTTGTAAGAATAATTGATATGAAAATAGTATGGGTAAGTCTAGGGGGAGTGGTAAACTCAATACAAAATTTTGTGGGAGGAATTTTCTTAACAAATTACATAACTGAGAGCAAAATAAATACATTTTTATTCTATCGACAATTTTTTGCTGATGGACTAGCATTCAGAAGTTTTCCTTTACATCTATATTCTGTGACTATAACTTTTAATCTGCTTATCATATGAAACAGTTTTTGCGATGAACATCATATTTCATTGTCAAAGATTAACTTTGAGCTTTCCATATAAACATATTTATCTGCTAAACCCTATTTACCAAAAGTATCGAACTAGAGAGACACACATATATATGAACTTATTTCAGCCATGAAATGAAATTCACTGTTAAAATACTGTCAATTTGAATTGAATTTGTTTGCTGCTTCATATGCAGATACAATTTAACACTAAAAGTCTTTTAATACTTTTAACAATATTTAATTTTTTTTTTTTTTTTCCTTCAAATATTATGGATGGAGTATTTGCAATTATTACGATTTTTGTTATTATTTATTATTTTTTACTTTGAAAGAAATTTAATGTGTATGAATCAATATACATTGTAGGTACTCATGTACACATGCATACATATTCATATTGAATATATTTGAATATTTACCCTTTGTATTTTTGTTTTCTTTCTTTAGAATACGTCAATATGTTGATGGGTTTAACAACAAACCCCGAACTGTTGAAAAAAGGAACATTCACTTTCGTATTCTCAATGTTTATAGCAGTCACCGTCTTTTTTTCTGTTGGATTCATTGTTGTTGCTGAAATCTCAGCCAAATGATACAAACCTCCAACACAAACAAGTTGACATTTATACAGATTTATGCAACATTAGTTAGTAGTTCGTTCTAGTAGCAGTGGCAGCAAATGTGATGTAGATGCACGAGATTTCGTTAAATCTATGCATGGAAAACAAGTAAATAGATGCATTGATATACTTAATACATAGTACGTGTGCATATGTGAGATTTTAGGTTTCATTTTTTTTATATGTCTTCGTATCTATGAATGTATATAGTGAAAGTGTAACTTTCTATATAGGATTTATATACTACACAATAGGTCGAGGAGAAATCAAAATCAAATTGTTCCATTAGAAAAAATTTAAATTTTCTCTTATTTAAATTTTTCTAAATTTAATCATTTAAAATTATGGAAGCCTTAAAAATTATCTAACAATTTCTCATTTTTCCCAATTTTTAAATTTTATAAAATTTACATACATTTTTCATATGTATCTCCTTAATAATTATACACATACATTCATCAACAAAGTAATATTCATACAAACATACATCTAAGTAATTGTATATTTGTCTATCTATGTAGGAATAGTGTGTGTTTGTATATAAGTAAATATGTATGTATGAGTGTGATAAGAATATTGTATAAGCTTCTTTGAAATGCAAACAAGAATAGAGTTAACATTTGCTGCATAGCAATTAATCTTCAACATTTACATTTACAAATAATTCTTCATTCTTCACCGAAACACATTTAGATACAAACATTTACAATGTATACATATACATAACAATTATGTGTATGTGTATAACTATATAAATAGAAAAATATTCAAACAATTTTTAAAAAATATGTGCAAATGCAAATTTGTATCTTTATATAAATCAGTAACTTTTTTTGCAAAAAGAGACACTTGAAGAAAGTAATACAAACATAATTTTTATGTAACATCAAAAACTGTCTCGTTTTTGTATACTATTTGTATTCAGCATTATATATCTCACCTCCAATTTGAATGATATTTTATTTTTGAGAAATACAAATTTTGAATTGTTAATTGCTACTTTTTTGATTGGAATTAATGCTCAAAAATGTATATGTATGAGTGTTCGTTCTATTGACATGTTTGATATTAATCGATTAGATACTTCTAAAAATTTAAATAGAAGAGAATGAGAAAATAATGGACGAGTTGAACAGTTCAATAGACAACAGTACTTGTCTAAAATATGCGCATTAATGAACTTTATATGTGATTAAAAGGTTCCCGAAGTCTACTATGACCAAACGAAGGACAATCTGTTGAGATTCGAATCGGACTAAAAGTGGTACATACCAAAACTTTAAACGTCTCGTTAAGAATTTTCTCTCAAGCCGAAGCATACCCCTTGGGTCCATTGTGTTACCCAATTGCTCTAAGACGGACCTTATTCCTGTTGGACTACCTCTTATTTAAATCAACCCGTGAAAATGAAGGATTATAGTAACCTAATTTTTATTTCAAATAGGTTACCTAAATCCAAAGCTTGAGAATCTAACAACAGACTTAGACTCCGCTAGAGCTTGGCAGTCACAAAGTAAGTGGAAACCTATCTCCTCCTCTGTCTCACCATTACAGCTTTTGCAGTAGTCATTGAAGCCAAGACCCAACCTTTTCTCATAGATCATTAAGATATAGTGATAGATATTATCAGTCTTTTTCTGTGACTCAGATAGCACAAATAATGAATTCGTTCTCTACCCATAATATGTAGGCGATATGATTCTGGCAATGCCAAAGAATTCCTGATTCGATTTCAACTTACATTGCTCGAGTGAAATATTAATTAGACGATCGATGATCTCGTAGTCGGCATCATCGCTTGTTTAACAATTCCATCAGCAATGTGGTTGTCAGGACTGTCCCAAAGATGAGTAGGTATCAGTTCGACAAAAACCACCACCTGGAATAATTGGAGAAAATTACCCCCGAAGAATGGTCTCGGAATACAATAATAGACATCACCATGGGTACTCCCTGAGTATCGTCCCACCTTCGCCATGAACGTCCAATGATGTGTATCCTTATCCATCTAGAGATGGATAATAAAACAACATATGCTAAGAATTTAATATTATTATTAAACTTTTTTTAACAACAATTTAAGCAGCATCACAGTCAATTTTAAGAATTAATTAGTTTTTATATCTGCTTACTTCCCACATGCACTTGCATGTGTATAGAGCATTAAACCCATATGGGTTTTAGATATAAAACATTAGAAAAAGTTTTACATTTCTTAACTTCATTTTAGTTTTTATTTTCTTTGCGTTTTTCTAAGTCTTAATTAGGTAGCATTACTTAGTTTTTTAATGCGAAGCACATATAATATATATGTGCTTCAACACATGCTTCACTCTTCGGCAAGCACTTTGAATGGAGGATTTTATATATAAATGAGCATTCTGTAGAAAAATGGTCAATAAAAAGCTGTATATAAAAGAAGTAAGAAAGGTATAGTCGGTAAGCCCGACCAACTCTTGGTGAGCAAAAATAGCTATATTCTATTTAAATGGCTAAAAATTTATAGAAACAAAATATATAAAAATTAAACAAGAAACATAAATTTTTAAATATATTGACATTTTTAAGTATTTTTCTTTAGAACGATTTCTTTACAAAAATACGTTGTCGTAAAATAAATGCTAAAACAGTTAAAATATTAATGTTCTACTGTTTTTATCATATCATTATTTTTAACCCATAAGTTCTGAGTTATTACATTATCTGTAAAAAATTTTGTGACCAAACTTAGAGGGGATGATATTTAATATTTACAATTCAATTCAAGTCAATATCATTTATTTGTTTATTTAAAATGTGTTAAATTCTTAAATTATTCTTCATAAAATTTATTTAAATGA
The DNA here is from genome assembly GCA_932274085.1 of Protocalliphora azurea. Taxonomy (NCBI): domain Eukaryota; kingdom Metazoa; phylum Arthropoda; class Insecta; order Diptera; family Calliphoridae; genus Protocalliphora; species Protocalliphora azurea. The sequence continues at coordinate 117,377,048 of OW026519.1, read as the reverse complement.
AAATACTTTTCAGTTATTTAAGTATTTAGCGAAATAGAGAACTTAGAACGTAATAACCATTTTATGAAACTAATATTGTTTTGTATATTTAACAATAATATTAAATAGGTTTTCAAAAAGTAATGTGTTTTTTTTTAAGATTTTAGGATATTTTACACAGAAAGTAGTTTACGTAGTGAACATTTTTAAAAATTATTTATATTTTAGCATAAAAAATAAAAATGGCTAAACAGAATTAAAATTGGCTAAATTTAGCCAGAAAATTGCTGGCTAAACACTAGCAACACTAATGATGACTAAATTGGCAACATTTTAAATACATTTATTAAATTATTAAATTAGATTTAGAAATTCTGGAAACATTTTTTGTTTTAAACCTTCGGGTCTTTATAATGTAAAAAATGTCCATCAAATGTTTTGTTTTTAAATACCCTTGAGGTTTACTAACAAATTATTGTGAAATTATATTAATTTTAAAAACATCATAATGATATTTCTGAATCCCATATTTTGTCCCTTTAGCTTCAACAGTTCAAATTTTATAGAATTTTAAAAATATTCTTGCAGTATTTGTTTAAATTTTGTTTTCAAAGTATATGGTGTAGTTTTAAATATTATTTAATGATAATTGCCACAGTCGTTTTTATTTAAACTTAAAGACGATGCAGATAGAAATCGATCCATTATTTTATCTAAACCAACCCCCAACCCCAAAAAAAAAATTCCTAAAATATGCTTAAGTGAACAGAATTCTCTTGAATATGTAAATATTGACAATTCATTAGCATAATTATTTTGTATTATATAAATCATACAAAGATCGGCCTTTAATTCACCATATCTCCCATACAACACCAATTCCAGAATGCGTCTTTAACACGCATAATTTTCATATAAATAATTTAGTTTGTAATTTTACTAGCAATAATTAAAATTTATATATCTATAAATCGCACTACCAAATTTCAAGAGGATCGGTCCATAATTGAGCATAGTTTAAATATAAGATCCACTCCAGAAAATCACTTTAAACGCCAAAATTTCATATAAGTGGCAGATTTTGAATTAAATGTAATATTAAAAAGTTTTATGTAAGTATATACATAAATCGCGGTATGAAGTTTAACAAGGATCAGCCCAAAAATGTTCATAGTTTCTATATAATGACTTCATCCGAAAATCAGTTTAACGCGTGTACATAATGGTCACATGGTCACGTTTAACTGACTTCACCTTCTTTTCATGTTAGTTATTTATAAAACAACATTAAATATAATATTAAAATCGGATAATATAATATTAATCGGTTCTTTCGCAGATTAAAAACACATGTAAAGAATTAAAAATTAAATAAATAGAAATACTCAACTTATCGTCATTTAAGCTTTAAAATTTATATACAAACGTTTCAAAGAAGAATATATTATTTTTTCATGCTCGAAGTCTCAATAAATTGAAAAATAAATTTGTACTTTTGTTCTTAGGACTAATTTTCAAATCGCTGTATGTATTAAAATAATAAAGTTAAAATCATAAAACTTTGGTACTTTAAACTGGATATTATTATCTTTAACACGTATTATTTTGGAAATTATTTGTTGGAAATTTTCAAGGATTAAATATTCGAAGGACATTTTTGCAACTTTATTTGAATTATTTTAACAAAGAGTAATTCAATACAATGCCAAAATTTTCCTCTTTCATTTAATACCCATTCGCAATAAAAAAAAATAACCTCGCGCATCCTTCAAAACTTTAAAGTTCCTTAAAAAAGAATAACGAACACGAAATTAAACTGAAATTAATTAATTAATTAATATTATATATATATATATATTCATGTTGTACGGTCAGCGTTACCGTTTTGCGTTACCTGGCCACTTTTTTGGCCTCTTTTTTAAAATGGAACCAAATAGCGACTTTTTAAGACTATGCTAAATGACGAGAAACTAAGTTGTTTTAAATATGTCGTCCCCATAATATATTAATTCCAATATGGAAATTAGTTACTTTAAGATTGTTTCACAATATAGTGTTGCAAAACAGACCCCGAAAAATTTATAAATGAACTGAAACTTTTAAAAACTAAATTTAGTGACAAAGTTTATGAACAGCGATTTAAAACATCAAATACCGAATCTTTTTGGACCGGATTGTGAAAATTAAAAAATAAATTTGATTAATGCTTATATCCTTATTTATATTTTTACTAAGTTATCACTAATGAAAAATAAATTGTTCAACAGACTTAAGGTCAACACTTGTCATGCTTTTAGTCCTAAATTTGTTAGAGGATTTGTACATTAATAAAAAGAGAATTGTATGTAAACTATTTTTATGAATAAATCCTTTTTTTACAATAATAAAAAATATTATAAATAAATCATTTTGTTATTAATAAAATTTAATTTAGTAGTTTTTCTTAAAATACTATATTTTTTGTTTTTGTTTGTATCACATAAAAATTTTTTATGAATTTTTGAGGTATTAAAGCAGTTGGCCCCTTTTTGAAAAAAATCCCTCTTTGGCGACTTTATTTTTTTAAATCCTTTTTTTTTTTTGACACTTTTTAAAAATTCTCAACGTTAACGCTGTACGATGTAAACATTGATGTAGGTATTTTCTATATAACGGTTTATCTCGAGAACTAGAGCCAATATAAAGAACTCCATAATCAAATATATCTTAATTAACTGAGAAATCTCGTACCGCAGAACCAATGTTACTCTGTATTTTGAATAAAATTAACTTAATGCTTTTTTTTCAGCTCATGGATGATTTTTTTTTTTTTTTTTTATTTTGCTACTAATTTCTGAATAACACCGAAACTATTGAACGGATAAAAAAAATAATGGTAACATGTAGGTATTAAAATTACCAGCATTTTTTGGCGCTTTATTTATTTTTATTTGAAAGTAATTTTAATCAGCACAGCCTTGTTAAGTTATGCCCAAAAAATAAATCTGTAGACTTAAAATATATTCTTATCTTGCTCATTAAATCCATTGTATTCATCTTATTTTGTTTATCTTATTTTGTTTTTTTGAAGACCAGTGCATTTTGCCAACTTTAACAGCTCTTTACAAAAAAAGTACACAACATACGTAATTGATTTTGACAGTTCTTAATTCAGAATTAGATCTTGTTTCTTCAGATACCAAAACATATTTTATAATCTAATGTAAGTGATTCTATTAACAAACGAGTCCGCATGTTCTATCTCGAGACAGATATGGCCCCAGTACGTTTAGGAACGGTCGAGTTTCAATCTGGAATTGCCAAGGTTCAGCAACGAACACTTGTAGCCACCATTACAGTTCACTGGTTTGCTAGTGCACACGGTAGAAGACTAGAACTCCCTTTTAACGACTATTGTAGAAGTTGCTTTAACGAGTAAGAGACAGTAGAACATTTTCTCTGTCACTGTCCTGCTCTTGCGAATATAAGGACTGCTGAATTTGGCTGTCGGTATATGCACGGACTATCTGATTTCTCTGCAATTGATGTTAGACGAATCAGATCTTTTGTTGTGCGTTAGGTTGGTACGATTCGAACCTATTTTCGGACATGTGAAAACAGATTCACAAGATTCATTAGGATAACACAACGGGACCAATAAGACCCAAGTGAGCTATTTAGTTACATTTGCAGCTGCCAATCTAACCTAACCTAACCTAACCTAACCTAACCTCACCTAGTGATTCCATTTTGATATGAAATCACCCCCCATGTAAAATTCCTAGTTATTGAAGTTTTAATCAGTTAGGTTGAGACGAAATAAGTAATAGTTGTAGGAAGATGTAAATTAATTATTTTCAATTTTATAATAATGTCCTTCTTTTAAAAATATACACATCTATGTATATTTGAAATAAACATTTAAATCTAAACATTTTAATTTAAATTTGGGATAACATTTACACTCCAACTTACAAAAAAATATTCATTTGGCTATCGAATGATTCTCCCCCTTGTAGTAGCGCACAAGTTAGATTATTATAAACTTTATTTAGTCGTTGAAATTTTTTAAGTTATTAGCATTTTGGGAATATGCGTATTTGTTCAGTTGGGATTAGATGGAAAACATAATATAAAGATTCGCCGTGTGTGTATTTACTACTCTCGTCGCATCAAACAAAAATGGCATTCAAGCGATCCAAGCAAAAATGATGCATCATACATCATTTTATGATGTATGTAATTACGAGTACTACTTATTTACTTGCTCGTATATACTCGTAATAAGTGCCTTGGTATATAAGTACATACGTAGATAAATAAATCTTAGATATTTGTATAAAAGTACATACTACATCATAATCACACCGTTTCAATGTGTAAGTTATGTAATTTGTAACTGTTACATAACTTGATTTCTGAAGTTCTAAACTTATTATTCAACGTAAACTACTCTACCTATATATGCAAATATCTGTATGTATTAAATTATCGCGTATTTTAATGGGATTCAGGGGCGGACTTTGTACATTTAGGCCTGTTAAGGAAATATAAATAATATAATCTTGCTCAATAATAATATATTTTGATTGTAAAGTCTAAATAAAAGTAAGTGGAAATAATTATTTTTATTTAATAAAGAACAATTAATTATTATAATAATTTTTTTCACTTGGAATTGCAAGTGTTGTATCACCTAGGATATGTCAAATATTCAGAAGGGGTTTCAACATAGGGTAAATAATTAGGGCCCCCTTAAACTATCAAAATACTTCAAATCTTAACAAAAAATACCCTATTACCATAATTATTAAAAGTACTACATTATTATGTCCCAAAGGTATGACTTAAGCTAAGTTCACACTATGCTAATATTTGACGGTTTTTACAAATATTTGCTTTGCGTAATTTGAAAACGAAATATTTTTACGATTCAAACAAAATAAGAGCTGATTTTGGACAAACAAAGCTGTTTGCAGTTACAAAAAATGCCGATAGTGTGAACATTGTGTGAACACAAGTTGTAAAATATTTGCTACTATTTGGAGCGAATTTTTATTTGATCTAACAAAATAAATGTAAGATCAAACAGCGGCAAACAACAGCCAACGCGGTAAATGGTTTGAGTTGAAAAAAAATTTATTTTTATGTACACAAACTTTAAATTGACAAAGAAAGAAGTGATCAATTCAAATCTTATCTATTAAAATATAGTTTTTAAATATATTCAATATATTTATATTTTTTATTATTTAACCATAACAATACTTGTTATTTTTTATACAGCTGAAAGTAGCGTGCAAAGAAAACACTGTTGTTTTCTTAAGACAAATCTTGTAAATTACGAGAAAAGCAACGGGATTGTTCTTATGTATAAAGGTAAATTACTTATAAAAAATTTTTAAATGTACTCGTATATTTTTTAAGTATTTTTTATTAATGTGCGTATTAAATCTGGGAATTAGTCGACTGATAATAGTTCGTAATTATAGTAAATTACTTTAGCTGTGTTTTGTTGCTACCGTTCAGTGTTAACATTGATAGTTATAAAAAAATACTCACCCGGCTTGATATCACTTAGTATTTAAACAAAAGTTGCACAAATAAATCTTTATATATGTTAACATTATATATATATATATATATATATATATATATTATATTATATTATATTATATTATATTATATTATATTATATTATATTATATTATATTATATTATATTATATTATATTATATTATATTATATTATATTATATTATATTATATTATATTATATATATATATTTATTCATAAATTGGCAGCACTTTTATCGACGGTAAAGTTAACATATATAATTCTACACGTTAACTCCTAACTATGCAGGATTTGGGTTTCGGAAAGTCCTGGGATTTCCCGTCAAAATACTCTAGGGAATTCCCGCGATTTTTTTAATTTCCCGGGAAAACTAAATATTTTAAAATTCTACCGCCGATATTTTGCTGCTTTTCAATGAAAGATTGTCATTACTCTAAACATGGTACTTGCAAGAATTTAACGCATATAATAAATCTAGAACGTTATTTGAGAGAAACGTTAATGTTGCATGAATTATGTTTTTGACTATTGAATTAGGTTTTTTCTCTCAGATATCTATTTATAGAGGTTTTTTGAAAAACGAGTCGTTTTATCAAAACATACAAACAAATTAATTTGTTTTCGAATTGTTTAATTATTTAACACACGAAAAACATAATAAATTTCAATACAATATTTTTAGAACATAGAAATTTGTTGAAAAAAGAATTTATAAAAATAAATAATAATAAAACTAAACCAAAGATTTAACAAAGATTTAACAAATTAATAATATCTATGAACAAAATTTTATTTTTAATGAAAAAAGTTTGGGAAAAAAAGTAATGTACAATTCATAATATTTATGAAAAAAATTTTCAAATATATGATTTTTTTTCGCTATGCAAACAGTTTCAAAAAAAGTTAAAAATTTTGAATGAAATTTATTTTTGTTCATTAATTTTATTTGCTTAAAAATTTTATTTTTAATTAAATCAAAAATTTGTGACAATATTTTGGCAAACGAAAAATAGGCCAAAAGGAGGAACCCAAATGGAATAATATGTGAACAATGATGTTTAAACTTAATGTGTTTTTCAAAAAACAAGTATTAAACTAATGTGTGTGAACAAAAAATTAAAGTTTTTTTTAAATAGTCAGAGAAACCACAACGAACATTATTTGCTGAAAAAACTTCTGAAACAATCGCCACGTTATTCTTTCTAACTTAAATAATTGAAAAATTTATATGATTTTTTTATTCAAACCTCTTGTAGCTGATTTTCTTGTTATTATTATTGTTATTATTATTATTATTATTATTATTATTATTTTATTATTATTATTATTTTTTTTTTTTAATAAAAATATCAAAATATTTATTTGAAATTTTTCTATTTGAATGCATTGTTTTCAAAAAAAACCCTTAAAACTTGTTGAAGTTTTTAGTATTAGAAAAAAAAACATATGAATTTTATTCAAGGTTGGAATATTCAAATATAAAAAAACTTGGTTATCTTTTTGTAAAAAATAAATGTTTCACTTTTGATTAAATGAAATATTTTCTTTTTTTAACTTATTTTGTTAAATAAGATACAAAATTAACAATTAACAAATTAAATTAACAAATATTTTAAATTAGATATATAAAATGGAAATAAAATTAAAAATATTTTTATTTTATTCACAAGTAACACTTATGATATATTTGTGGAAATGAATATTAAATAAGTTAAACTTTAAAAATACACTATTGTAAAAAAATTGCATGGTTGAGATATTTTTCATTCTAACACAATATTTTCTTTTGAAACAGCATCACTTATTAAAGCAATGGATCTGTAAATGTTATAATTTCAAAATACTCCCATGTTGTACTCATATGAGATTATTCTTGAGCACTATGATTGATCCAAAAAACATTTTTGCGAACCAATTTTTAGTATTTTCCAGATTTATGTTTAATTTAGTAAGAATTAGTCAAATAAAAAAAACAATGTAAATTAGAGAAATAAAGTGAAAATAAACGACAAGCTATTTATAATGAAACTTAAAAAGTTTTAGCATCAAAAATACAATAACGTAAAAATCTCAACAAACAGCGTCAAATAAATCAGTATAATGTGAAAAAAAAATTAAATATATATTTAGTCGCAAAAATCGCGTCAGATATTTGCGTAATCTGAACTTAGCTTTACCTTTCAATTTGATAAAACTTTTGTACGTATAAATGCGAAATCGGTACATATCGACATTTTTTGAATGTTTGCCTTTTAATAGTCATACATATTTGTGCTTCTATAACTTTAGTTTCTTACAATTTTTTTTCTCCATTATACTTTATTTTAATCCCCAGCCCAACCTCCAAATTGTTATAAATAGTGTAAGCAGCATAAGTGGTTTTAAGTGATTTAATTATGTCAACAGGGATTACGCAGCAAAAGTTTTCTGTTATGCCGAGTTTGTTGTTTGTGCTAGTTAAATACAAATAATACGAAGATACATATGCATATGTATATGTAAACATTTTAATTTTATAGCTAATATGAATAATGTTATTCCGCAAGTTTACATCATTTTTCGATAATACAAAACTTTGGGAAAAACTTTTTTAATTATACAGCTAAATTCATAAAATGTGTTACAGATTCTCTTTTTTTTTAAGATTGAATAATATTGTAATGTAGTTTTTATGAAAATTTATTATTAACTATCAATATTTAACAAGTGAAAAATATATAGTCGATAAACCTCGACCATTCGATATGATACCTTAAACCATTATGTATATGCATACAATTCGAAGAGGTGTCTTATATAGGACATGTGGTTAATTGTGTTTGTATATCTGTACAAAACATACGTATATATGTTGATACTAACATTTATATGCGATTTATTGCCGGAAGTGGGATTTATATGGGAGCTATAGTCAATTGTGGAGCGGTCCTCATAAAATTCGTCACTGTGATTTCTACTTATATAAAAATTATTTGTGTCAAATATTATCTTGATACTAACTTTAGTATAGGATTTATGCGCGATGAAAAAAGGTTCATATGGGAGCTATTCTCAGTTATGGACCGAACTTCATGAAATTTGGCGGATAGATTTACTCTTATATAAAATTTATTTGTGACGAATTTCATTAAAATATTGCTATTTATGATCGTTAAATCCACATTTCGGAAGGACATTTGTAGGGGGACTAGATAAAATAGTAACCAATATCAATAAGGTTCGTCCTTATATCATGAAAGTCTGTGATCTACTAAATGCTCATTTATTTAAACTATTAAATTTCACATACTCAGATTAATTAAATTGTGTGTTATTAAATGTTTTCCATAAAAAATAAAAATAATAAAAAATATTATGAATCCGCCCTAATATGATTTTCAGTTAAAGGCAATAACACTGTTCGGCAAAAAAAAAAGTCATTTAAAAAAATACTAGCATATTTATTTGACGTGCTAAACGAGAATCCCCTTTCAGTTCATATGTTCTTTTGACAAATGAAAACGATCTTGGAGGCAATTTTGTTCCGCATTTTTTATTGTTTCGTTTATCTAAAAAACAAAGAAAAAGTGCCTTAAAACGGCTACCAGCAAAAAAGATCCAAAACAAATATAGAAAAATCGTCAAAAAAATATTTTTTTGTGAGTATTCCTTTTTATTTATTTATTTAATTTTTACAACATGAGAAGGTAAAATAAACAGTCATCCTATTCTGAAAAAGTTTGATATAGGGGTTTGAAATAGGCCAGAGTCGAAGATCTCTGCAGCCGGTCAAAGGCTTTGGATGATCTTGGTTAAAACATATCAAAAAAATGTATTTATTGTCATGAAACTGCTGTATGAAACAATAATGTAGTTTTAAAAAAGAAATATTTTTGTTTTATACGTTTTTAGCAAAATATAAAGGCATTCCCCATTTTAGACATACTTAAAAAATCGGTACGTGATAAGAAAAAACTGAAAGCAGATTCTGGTTTAGAATGTGAAATGCCATCTGGAGCACTTATTTTTGTTTAAAGCTGAATTTCTTTGCCGACCAGTATAATTAAACTAATACAAACAGTACTGGTCAAAACATTTGGAACCGAGATTTTATTTCACTTTTAGATTTATTTTTTACTCCCCAAATATTTTTTATATCTATATTTTGGTACATATTTTCTAAAATTTATTAGAGGTACAGCACAGGCTTGCTGTGGTGGTGGTTTTTTTCGGTTGTCAGAGAGAAGGCGGAGGCGAAATAAAATTTTAAGTGAATTTTGTTTTTGTTTGTTTATATCTTTGCTCATGATAACAACAAAACTATATAAAACTAGTGGAAGTGTCATATTCGGATAAGCCGAATCTTTTGTACCCTTCACGAAATCTACATTACACAAATATATAAATTTAGAATATAAATTCATTAAAATTTTAATTATATTATATTACATTCTTGTTGAATTTATTAAATGATATTTAAAAAGAAAACGTTTTATAAAATCAGGCCCTAATTTTATAAAACGAAACGAAAATTCGTTTTTATATTAAAAACAAGTAAATTCAATTTTTTTTTTTTTTTGTTTTCAATACAAAAATCGAAAGGAATTTCCGTCTCGTTTTAAAAAACTCTGGCCCTTAATAAATATATTTTTTTTTTAAATATACGTAATTAAAGAAATTTTAAAGAATGGATTCATATTCATATTATCACTTATCAAAATTTAGGCGTTAACTATGATATCGGAAACTTGAAATATAAAGAGTTCACAAAAACTGTTTTCTTGGGTATATGATTTGTGAAGATCGCTCAGACCATCTGTGTAGAAGAACCGAATAAAGAAGAGATACACAAAATTGTATATTCCTTTTTCAGTTTCCTTCCAAAAATTTGTTTAAAAATATACTTAGGAAAATTAAATTAAAATTTTCAGAATTTTTAACTTTGGGATTATGTGTTCGAGTCCTGAGAAAAAAATTTATAGAATTTTGTTTAAGGATTAGAACAAATTATTAGTTGTAAAAACTAAAATTATTTGATAGTTTCTGTCAAGTATTTCTGAAATTTATATTTCTCTTTTACTTGAAAGTTTAATAAGCTTCTTTAAAACTCCTAATTACACAGATACCAGAAGCTCCTGGCTCTAAAACACAAATCCACCAAACATGCCATACAATTTTATTATCTACATATATTTAAAAACCTAAAATACAATTAAACTTAATTTTTTAAGAAAAAAAATCTCATAATCAGATTTACTTGTCAAACTTATTTTTTCACAAAAAAATATGATCATATTAAAAAAAGAAAAATCAGTTGTATTCTTCGAGGATACGAACCATTATTTGAAAATTTATAAGCTTTCCACTTCCATTATAGTATCTATACATATAGGAGTTTTGTTGAAAAACAATTATATGTACCCTCGTATATGTGAACGGTATAATAATTAATTTACAACACTATATGTTGAATGTATTTCAAATTTAACAAGGTTGAAAAATTATATATATATATATATATATATATATATAAAGGTATTTTATGAACTTAAAATTGTAAGTTGCCGTGTGGCCTAGGTGGTAAGAATTTGGAGCTAGGAGTATGGATATACACATAAAGACAAAACATTAAGTTGACAATTGAAAAAAGTTGATAATAAATAAAAATATATATTTTTATTTTCTTTGCATCAAAATACATTTGATGATATTTATTTTGTTATTGCATGAGTTATGTTTGTGACAACCGACCTTTTTTATTTATTAAATTTCAAAGAAATATTATTTGATTACGTATAAAAAATACATTTCACAAATCCTTATCTGACAGTTTAAAGTTTTTGATTTTTGTTTCAAAATTTCAAGATAAAGTATAAAACAATTTTTCGTAACCTTGGCCAAGGATCAAACTCAGAACCTAAAGTCCTTCAGTCACAAACACAATCGATGTTCTAAAATTTATTACCATTATTGCTTATATAAAAAAGCTTAAAATGCATCTCAAAGATAAAAAATACCTTTTGTGCAAAGAACTCATCAAATATTTTTCTCCTTCTCTCATATTTCATACATTAAAAATATAAAGCAAAGGATTTCTTTCCATCTTATATACATTTAATGAAAACATATATGATTTATTTTGCAGCAACGACAACAGCAATAGAAAGCGATGGTAAAAAATTAAAGCTTTTGAGAAACCATTTTGACATATAATCGATTTTAATTTTGGCCAATCCCGATGTGCTGTTTTAGTTTTCAAATCTTCATATAAAGAAAAAATAATTCGCAAGCTTGTGGTTCACCTCTTAATAATATTTTGTTCAACATCTAACTTACAGTAACAAAAAAAATTTTAAAAATTTAATATTTTGTCTCTCTTTCGAAATGAAACAATTTACACTTAGATATATACAAATGGCGCAGATTAAGTTTTTTGAAACTACAATAATATGACGGCAAATTCCCAAAGTAATAAAAAATTTTAAATCGCTTTGGTAGAAAAGTTATGATCGCCAAAATCATTGTTAATTCCATAAGCAAAGCAGTAACTTTCTGAACGAAATTTTTCCTTCTCTCAGGAAAGCTAAAATTGAGAGAATATTCGTATAGCTAAATATAAAACAGTTAATAAAGAACTTATTAGTAATTTCAATATTAAATAATATAGAAAAGGAAATAAAATGTACATATTTATATATTATAAAAAAACAATAACCTCTAACATTATCCCAATAAGGGTACATCGTCTTAAGCGCAAATAGTCCTTTTCTAGTGCGGACAATAAAATTTTGTAAAATTTTTTCGAAACTTTACTTCTTTTAAATCTCTATAGCGATATTAACAATTAAAAACTGAAAAAAAGGTAAGAATCTTTAATTTCGAGAGCTATTCATATCAAAAAAGATCTGTAGATTAAAGGCTTTAAAAATATGGGCAAAATCGAAAAACAGAAATCGATCGATATATACTCGGAAGAAATTAGAAAAGGTTTAGTATTAAAAAAGTACTTCAGGGGAAAAATCACCTAAAAAAAATTATAAAACCGGAAATCTTTAATGCCATTATGTCGATTTAAAATTCAGTAGGAAAAACAAATTTCTTCTAAGAATATGAGAAGACAATTAGTGGAAACATAATTTATTCAAAATTCCATTCCAAAAAGCCCCGGTCTTATAATATAGATCAGAAAAAGTCTCACATAGTATCTGCATGTATCCAAAATATACAAATTACGTCATATCAAGTAAAAAATAACTATTTATTTTATATATGAACCATGATACAACTAAACCAGGTAGAATTATTAAGAAGAGTTATAAAGTCAAATAACTGAAACATTGAAATGAGAAAACAAAGAATACAAATAGAAAAATATATATAAAAATATTTAGTTTACATTTCAAATGTGGAATAAATATTTCTTGAAATGTAGCAATTCTTTTTCGCAATATTTTGCAAAATTTAACATGTATGTTTCTCACTATACACAATTTATTAAACACATTAGTTTTCTTAACAAAAAAATCTGTTTTGTTATTATTTATTATTTTATAATCTTAATTTGATAATTTTTTTCAAGTCTATTTTAATTTCTTTACATTTTCTTTTGACTGACTTTCCGGGGAAAATAAATTTTTGAAAACGTTCTCTCTAATAATTGTATCATGATATTAACTATAAAAATTAAATTTTATCGCAAAACATTATTCGGAACATTTGATAAGCATAACGGTGATGGTAATATAACGGTATGGGTTATTACCATAGAAAATTGTCAGGTCAATACTTCAGCATCAGGGAACTATAGAATTGTCTTTCAAAGAAATTATGTTTAATCCAATTCTTCTATTCCCTGAAGAAATTTATGTTCCTAGTAGATTTTGAACCGATTCAATGAAATTAAAAGTTCCCGGCATGATAGAACTTCTTGTGATTTTCTGTTCCTGAAGATTTTTTATAATAAATCTTTTTAAATTGCTTTTAAGTACTTCATTTTAATTGAAAATAAATTTATTTAATTTTAATGATCGACTTCGGTACTTAGCTTTTGATTGGACCTTCGATTTTGCTCATAGTTTTAAAGCCCTTAATCTAGAAATACTTTTTAAAAAGAATAGTTTTCAGAATTAAAAATCCTTATATCTTTTTCAGTTTTTAATTGTTAATATTGTTATCGAGACTTAAAATAAGTAAAGTTTCGAAGAAATTTTACAAAAAAAAATTAAATTCAAAACATAGAAGTTATTAACATGGCAAACAGTTATAGAAGCCAAAAGCGATTTCGCTTTTTGAAAGTCCTATAACTTCCAAACTATTAATATTTATTATCAGCATTAAAAGTACTAACAGTGATGAAAAATTAAGAAAAAAAAATCGGAGGTGAATCAGAACGTTTAACTTCATTAAAGCTTTTAAGAATTGCAAATATTATTTCTTTGCAAATGTTATTTGTTTCACTGAAACTTGTTTACTAGACTAAAATCTGTACTTTCTAAACTAATGAACCGAACTTTTTTAAATCAATACAGGAGGTTTTCAACAAGTTTTTCTCCGAAATAATTAACTGCAGCAGACACTACATTGAAACAAATTTAAACAACTTCAGTGTGAAAAACATTTCGGAGTCTGTAACTTTTACAAATAAAAACCAATTAAAAAATTGACATGAAAAATACTCTTCAAGCTAAAAAAAATTAATTATCAATTTTTAGCCTTAACCTTTTTTGTATATATTTTTTAACAAAAGTTCGAAAACTGTATTGCCCTTAAAAATGCTTGAAAGTGAAACTTAAAATTTCTAACGTGCGCTGTACTCCTAACAGCGATTGAAAATCAAAAAATTTGTAATAAAATTTCGGTATTTCGGATTAGTATAAAGTTGCAGTAATTTTTTAGAACTGATATTTACACTAAACAAAATTATTACAGATAAAACATGTCTCAAAAAATACATTCTGAAGTTTTTAGAATAATTGGACAAGGATAATATTTAAAACTCGAAAGTTTTTTTTTAGGGAGTTTTTTAGGTATTGAAGCCATTGGCCCCTTTAAAAAATACCCTTTTTGGACACTTTTTTGAAAATTCTCAGCGGTAACGCTGCACAGAACTAACATAACAATTTTTTTTTACATATAAAAAAAATACCTTAGTTGCGCCAAATAATTCTAGTATTGCACCTATAGTTCCAAAACGAAATTGCTCTTATATTATTTTAAAGTTACGTGTAACAGAAAAATGTTTAATGACCCAAATATAATGTGTTTTCTAGGCATTCCTAAAGATTTCATTGTTAATTGATAATATGAACTAAAATCACAAAACTTACATGATTTATCCAAATACATTTCTTAAAGATTCGTAATAAATAAAAAAAACCCACATTTTAAATTACACTATTTTCTATTTATTTAACAATTAATATATAATAAATTGTATTATTTCAACTTAAAACTATATTTAGCACATATTTTATCACATAACACAACGACACAATTAACTTAAATAGAGTGTACCGTTAAGAAGGTTGGTAATGTACTAATATATAAAGTCGGAGGTTCGTTACCAGTCAGACACTCTAACCTCTTTCATTCCATTATAGGTTACTTGATAAATTGAGTCATAAATTAAGTAATTGTATGGTAATATTAAATTAATAAATGCACTGTAAATGGTTAATGGAATTAACAATTATTAACCATAATAGGGACGGTAGCCGTATCCACCATAACTGCTATATCCCCCATAACCACCATAGGGGCGACCGTAGCCTGAACCACCATAACCGCCATATCCGCCATAACCATTATAACCGCCATAACCACCATAACCTCGATAACCACCATAACCACCATAACCTCCATAAGGACGACCGTGGTAGCCACCAAAGTATTGACGAACTTGACGTACACCTGCAGTGCTCTGTTCAATACCAGAATCTACACCCAATAGAGCTTCAGCAGCCACATTATCTTGTTCAAGCTGTCCCACAGAAGCTGACCAGGTCAAGGCCAAAAAACACGCCAAAACCGTAAACAACACTACAAATGAGTGCATTTTGTTTGATTTTATTGAAGTTATTTATTAGCAAGCTTTTAAAATTTGTTTGTTATTTATTAAAGATTTCGTTCAATTCACAACCGTTTCTTTTTTAAAAATCTTCTTAATTCACAACCTTAACTTTTACTTATGATGAGTGTAATAGGAAAAACTCGGATTTTATACTTTCGTCGTTATAAAATTGGAGACTAATAAATAGAGATGAGTACGTGAAGATCATTTTTTTTTTTTTTTTTTTTTTGTGTAACGCGTAATTGATGACGCATGAACCAAAAAGCTTTGGATTAAAAATTAATAAATCTTTTTAAAAATTTGATGATTTTATGTTATAAACTTTTCATTTGCAAGGAAATAATCAAAAAAAAGTTTAGTCAGGGACAAAGCAAACTTGCTCTGATTAAAAAATAATAATAATAATTTTTAATTTAAGCGACCGTGATTGCAAGGTAAAAATTTTGTAAGTGAGTAATCGTTCTTTAAAATTTTTTATTCGTTAGTAAAAATTTTTAAATTTCACACGCGCTCATCTCTGTTAATTACTTCCATATTTTGTTGATGAGTATTTTAGTGAGGCTGGTGATTCCCAAAACAACAACAACAAAATAACACGCATATGCAACACAAATTTACACACTAATGGGTTTATTACAAATATTTAATTTATTGTATTAACGATTTGCTATTATTAACAAAATATCTTTAACTATAAATTAAACAAGCAAAATTGAAAAGCTAAATAATATTTACTACATATAAAGCAGAACAAATATCTAGAAATTTTTTTTTATATTTTGATTTATTAAGATGCTTGTGGTCAGTCATTGAATTGTTTTCAAATTCATACACCCAACAATCAATCACATGTACACGATACCCACATAACCACGAAATTAAACAATGATATACTTAGCTATGGAACATGGAAACTTTTCACGAAGATCTCTCAATAAAACAAAGTTTTCAATGAGCACTAACTAGAAATGTTTCCTAACCCCACCTTTAAATCAATGTAACAAGGTGTATACATTTGGCTCTGAATGACACAGTGCCCTACGGGAATTCTCAGTTGATTCTGGTAGAGCTCTAATGAGGTTACAGCAAAATATCTCGAGAACGATTTTCATGATTTGATTTAGTTATAGGCTGCCAGCAAAATGACCCAATGAAAAATCGCACAAAGCTAACATAAAGAAGCCCACAAACGATCGGTTTTATACTGTTCCCCTAGTCTATACTTAAGTGCAAACTTAGTTAAGAAACATTTAAGTAAAAGCTCACACTTAAGGGATATTTCATTTGACAGTTTAAAACTTAAGAAAATAAACAAAAACCTTTGAGCTTTTATATAATTACAATAAAATTATTCCCAACTTTCCAAAAAAAAAAATATTCAACTCAAAATCATTGTCATATTTTATTTATAGTAAAATGTTTTTCTTAATTATGCTATTTTTTTATTAAATATGCTTATCGTAATGTAAAAAATCACTAAGGATATCAAATTTAATTTTTTGGGCAAAATATTTTTCGATTCCACCCTAAGTGGCATCAAAAATAAATAAAAAAACGACAATTATTGAAAATTTTAAATAATTTTGAAGATATAAAGAAATTGAAGCTTATGGGCTGTAAAATTTAAAAGGTGTTGATGGAAAATATATACACAGAAAACATTTCAAAATTTCTGGAATGTATTTTAATATAAACTGTATGAATTGAACATACAAATTTATTCCCAAATTTTTTTCATGCAAAATAAAATTATTTTCCTAAATATTTATTATAAAATTGTACTTAACAAAAATTTTAGGAATTTTTCGAAGATTTTGGTTTATCTATTTAATTTAATTGCGAAAACTGAATAAAAAAGGATATATACATACATAAATATTAACGATAAATGCATTAAAATGTTAATTTTCCGGGAGAAATCTGAAGAAAAATTTCTGAAATTGTACATCATTTTAGAACCTTTGTACTCGTATATACATATAGCACATACATATATCATTTTCATAAAAGAGTTAAAAAGTCACTGTTCTGTCTACATTGTGTGGCTGAAAATCATTAAATATTAAAACTTTTTCTAGGAAAATTTCAAAATTTGTTTCACAAATTGAAAATGTAAATGAAAATTTTGTTCAAACCTTCTTCATTATTTTTCATTTTAAATTTAGCATTAGCGTAGCTAGAATAGAAGGGGCTTAAAGCCCTTGACAAAAAAAATGTTTTTTCTAATGACAAAAAAATGTTCGTCATCAAATTTGATTTTAATTGTAATTCAAAAATAAAATATTTCTTGTATTTAGTGAATTTATTCAAATGTGAATGTATTTTTAAGTTTAGTCGTTTATTTTACATTCGAAAAAAAATCTGTTTCTATGAATTTTTGAGAATAAAGTACAATTTGCTAAAATAGATTAATCAGTGAAAATATTTAGAAACCATAAAAGAATTTATATCATATTTTGGAGACAACAACCCCCCCCCCCCTTAAAACTGACGTAATAGAATTTATTCTGCCGATGTCGAACGGCTCTTGACTGAAAAAAGAAGAGTTCGAAGAGAGTGGCAAGATCCCCTCAACTGAAATCGGAGCTAAAAGAATGCTAAAAAAGGCGTACTAAACTTCTGGAGTATCGAAAAAATGCATCTTTGTGTAAATATCTGGAAAAGTTGGATCCAACTCCTCAGTCAGATTACTCACTATGGCGAAACGATACAGAAAAAGGGAATCTGTAGTCATTTAAAAAATGTATTCACCCCGAACGAATCAAATGACATAATTGAGTTGACTTTTTTAGTTCCCCTCAGCCTATTGAAGCAGATGTGCCCCAAGGTAGTGTGCTGGACCCTGTAGTGTTCCTGATATATACCTCCAATATGCCAACTAATAGTCAAACCCATACATCAACATTTGCAGATGATACAGCTATTTTAAGCACCCAGGAATGCCCACAGGAATTTTGCAGAACCATATATTTGATATTGAGAGATGGCTAAAAAAAAATGGAAATTAAAAAACAAAAAACAAAAATGCACACATATAACATTTACCTTGCGTAGGGAATCATACTCACCTATCCTTATAAATAACCAAATAATACCCCAGCAATCGGAGGTTAAATACCGAGGAATACATCTCGACCGACGCCTTACTTGGAAATTCCATATTGATGCAAAGTTGACCCAAATGAAACTAAAAGCACTCCAAATAAATTGGCTGATTGGTAGAAATTCTGTGCTCAGTCTAGATTGCTAGAACTACTCCACTATAACTCAGTTTTAAAGCCAATATGGAGTTATGGGATCCAGTTATGGGGTACGGCCTCAGCATCAAATATTGAGAAAAGAGAGAGACACTAAAACAAAACTGAGCCGAAGTTAAACCATATGCATTAAAATCGCTTTTAGTCTGACTTTGAATGGACTAAACAGATACTAAGATTTAGATTTAAGATTTGATTAATTATTGTTAGTTCACTTAACTTTTTTGAAGATAAAATAAATAAAATTACTGAAAAAAAATATTTTGGACAAATGTTTTAAAAAATATGCAAACGAAAAAATGCTTATATTAGTTAACTTAAAGTTTGCATTCGAATAAAATATAACACAAATATTAATATCAAAGTTGCAATAAGTTACAATTATGATTAAAACAATATACTTTAGGGTTTTTTCTACAGATTTATTATGTGTAACAATAAAGGATAAATTAATTATTAGATATGATTTCTTTATTTTCTTTGAAACATCCTACATTAGTAATTTGATTGTAATTTACGTAACTTTTTTAGAAAACTGTCCACTTGTGTTTATAATTTGCCAATGTTTTGGGCGAAGCATTAGTCTTCCTTAATTCCCATTTGACAAGAGCCAAATATCTTTCAACTGGTCGAAGTTCTGTGCAGTTTGGAGGGTTGAACAAAATTAACATTATGCTCTTTGTTTTCTTATAAACGGAAGCAGTCTTCTTTGTAGACACTCCTTGATATAAATATCCGATGTTACAGCTACATTTAGCATGGCAAACAAAAAACTTTTTGAGAAATTTTGATTATTTTTCTTTGCGTTCCTATCTGGGTCTTATTGCCCTTTAGATATTTTAAGTCCAATATTAGTTCAAAATTTTGTGTACATTAGACCACATACTAAATGTATTGCATTTTGATTTTACTTGCTCCTCCGGCAGTTTCTGATAAATGGGGCTACAAAAATAAGATGTGTGCAAAAATTGGGTCGATCGGTCGTAAACAGGCCAGTCAACTTTGACTTTTGTCTTAAAAAGATCTTAAAACAAACTAAAATCTTTATTGCCTTAAACTCTTTAATTTAACATTTTACAAAAAAAAAAAACTATATAATATTTTTTATTCAGAATAAAAATCACATATTTTTGACACATTATTTTTTAGCCTACTACGATTTGTTCTGATGTTATAAGTAATCAAATTAAAAATTTATACATGGTATAGCGTAACTTTTTGGATCATTATAGTGGTACTTACTATTTTAAATTCGTTAGCATTCTGGCATGCATCTTCTAAATGGCTATCTGGATTTGCATAAAATTTCACATATGCGTAGCAGAGGATTTTAAGCTTGGAAGATTGAAATCAATATCTTTTATAGAACTGAAATTATGCTACTTTAAAATATAATATGTTACAAAAATTTCCAAAAACATTGCACTATTGTGAATGTGAAAAAGATCTAACTAAATAAATTATTTTTCCGGTAGCCAATGTTCGAAAGTGTGTTTGAGCTGAAATACGCAAAAAATGCAATTTTTAGTCATATACTAAACTTTAAAGTAGTGTAACTTCGGTTCTGTAAAAAATCTTTCTCTTTATAATGAAGAATTATGTCAGCTAGGCAACGTAATTCAGTTAAAAAATTGAGTTCATACTTTTTAATTTTTGCAATTGAAGTAAAATTTTTGAAAAAAATATATTTTTTGAGAAACATTAAATATTTTATCTGTAGTAAAATCTTTGTTAGTTAAGATATCTTAACAAAATTTGTGGTGATTGAAGACTTTATCGTTTAAAATGATAAAGGAATCCCGCAATTCCTAAAAATGTTGGAAATCCCAAAAATAGGTATTTTCACATTTTCGCATATAAAGTCCACATTTTCTCGTTGTCCCTGAGATTTCGATTGAAAACTCTTAAAAATATGTTATGGATTTCGAAACTGCATTTGCAGATTCATTTTTTGGGATTTTAGAAAATACAGACTAAAATCAAAAGTTTCATGCAAAATGGGTCAAATTTGCGAATGTCTGTACTTAGACCACTTGGGTTATTGGGTTGTTTTCTATTTTAAAATCATCTTTGTGAAGATACCTTTCAGTAAAGTATAAAATTATTATATTTTGTTAAAGAAAATTACATTAGCAAAAAAAAATTAATTTTTGCAATTTCCAAATTCAAAATCACTTATTTTTGACTTTGTACGGATATCGACTTAGAATTTTCTTTATTCAGTAAATGATTTTATTCTTTAATTAGCTGAAGGAAAAACTAATAAAACCGGTCAGAAACACTGTGCTATATATGAAAAAAACTGGACTAAGAACGTGCAAAATTGAAGTAGTTAAAATTTCAAACGCAAAAAACTCAAAATAACTGAAAGAATTTTTTGATTATATCAATTCGTCTAACTGATGAAAAATGTTCAAAATCAGCACTCTAAAAATAATATCAAAAATGTCTATTTTTTCACAAAAATGTAGTATTAATCCATCAGTTCTTTTTCAAAGTTTTTGTAATAATTTTTTTTTTCTTTACATATTTTAAAAGACAAGGCTTTTTTCAGTTTTTATATTAATTTCAGAGTATTGATTTTGAACATTTTTCACGGGTAGATGAATTGAGATAATGAAAACATTTGTTTAGTTTATTATTTCAATATATATTACAAATAACAGAATATTTAAAAAAATTCATATACACTGCCTGCCACTTGAATAAGGAATCACATTTTTTTTTAACTTTAATTAAGTATATCCCCTAAACTAAAGTTCAGAAAAAAAATTTTTTTGCGCAAACAAATTTCAAAGTGTTGGCTTTAGTTTCCTGAAGAAATAAAAAATATACATATTTTGTTATGTATTTCTGCGGTACTATTTCGTGTGTCACTTGAATAAAGAATTCTTTTAATATTAATCAGGAAGGCTATGATTTGAATTTCTTTCAATATAAACGGCTAAAGAAGTTTTAATTTGATAGTTTTTAAATAGTTTTTATTCAAAGTGGGACGCGGTAAGGCTCTTAACAACTCTGAAAAAGAAAAAATTCTGATTTTGAAATCTCAGGGACGGAATACGGTCCAAATAGCCAAAAACATTAATAGAGGAAAGACAGTTGTGTACAATTATTTAAATAACGTGGAAAGATATGGAAGGAACATTAAAGGGCGGAAGAAAATAGCAACAACTCCAAAAAAAAGACGAAAACTTCTTAGAATTGCATCAAATTCTACTATGTCGGTATCAAAAATACGTGAAACGAAAACACCACTTAATGAAAAACGCAAATCACAACGTCTACAGCTTGCCAAAAATACAATGACATGGTCCGACAAACGGTTTAAAGTTGTATTTTCCGATGAAAAATGTTTAATACTGATGGTCTCGACGGTTATAACTATTACTTCCATGATCTAAATAATGAGGAATTATTTTTGAGCCGCAGACACAAGCGAGAGGGCGGAATATTGGTATAGGCTGCCATTTCGTATTATGGTACCATAGAATTGGTTTTTGTATCCAACAAAATGACTGCAACGACTTACAAAAACAATCTGGATGAAGCATTTCCAAAATTTAATGATTTCTTTGGACCCATACCTTGGACGTACCAATACGACAACACTCCGATTCATACCGCCAGAGTAGTAAAGCAATGGATTAATCAACAAGGTGTTCAACTTTTGGATTGGCCTCCATATTCACCAGACCTGAATCCAAAGGAAAATGTCTTGCAAGAAAAGTTTATGAAGGAGGAAAACAATTTGAGACGATAGAATCCTTAAAGGATGCAATAACGGAAGCATGAAGTTCAATTTCGCTAAATTACTTAGAGTCATTATACAAGTCGATGCTAAATCGCATTTTTGAGGTTATTTCTAAAAATGATGGCAGTACTCATTACTAATTGAATGCTAGAAAATAATAACTTTCATTTTTATAACCTTAAATTTAAAAATAAATTACAGTTTGTTTAGTTTTAAAATATTCCTTATTCAAGTGACACACGAAAAAGTACCACAGAAATACATGTCTTTAAATAAATGCATAATTTTAGTATAACAAAATATGTATATTTTTTATTTCTTTAGGAAACTAAAGCTAACACTTTGAAATTTGGTTGCGCAAAAAATTATTTTTTTCTGAACTTTAGTTTAGGAGATATACTTAATTAAATTAAAAAAAATGTGATTCCTTATTCAAGTGGCAGGCAGTGTACCTCAGGACTTATTTCCTAAAAGCAAATAAAGTCGAGGCAAAATATCAAAAATTCAAAATTCAAGCGTAAATATAACATAAAAATCTTTGAAATCGGACTTGATTTGTAGAAGATAAAATTTTTTGAAACTTTACATACTCGAGGTGGTCAATTTTGACACCCTCTAGCTTATCTCGTGTTATCACAGAGTGACTGCAGAATGATTTTTCTGAAAGCTTAGCTCTTCCATTCATTTTAATTCGATCCGACCAGTAGTTTAAGAGATTTAGAAATACAGAAATACAGACAATGACACTGTGTTTTATAGGAAGAATGTTATTTTTTATTCTAATTCAGTACTTTTGCAATTCTTCTCATAATGTAATGTTGATATACATTAAGTATCTATATATTTTTTGAAATATTATTTTTACTTGTTAAAATTTATAAAACTACATACTTTTAAATTGGTAAAATGTGGGTTTCATCTTTATTTTTTACAAAAAATATTTTTTTCAATTATAAACAATTTTCGAAATTAGTAAAATATACACTTAGTTCTACTAAAATGGTAAAAATATTAATAAATTAGACGTGTTTCGTTGTTGTTTATTTTTCTTTTTTTTTTTTTTTTTTGCAGGGTAGTATGTATATAAAATCAATTAAAATTGGTCACTTAAATTCAAAAAGGGTATTACATTTTTCTTTTTGGTGTCATTATAGTTATCTAATATTTTACAAAATATTATAGAGATAATTAATCTTTCACGAACAAATAAAAAATATGTGCAAGAATCACAACAAAATTATTAAAATATTAAATATTAGAATAATTTTTTTTTACTTTTGTATTTCATTTATTTATTTTTTTTTTTTTTAATATTATAAAATTTTTTCTGGGGTCCAATATTTTTGTAAATAACCTTATATAATAACCTTATATAATACTGCGCTAAATTATAAAAAATCCAATTTTTTCATATTGAATATATGACTGTAACTTGTTTTTGTTCCAAAAATATAAAAGGAGGGAATTTAATAATACTTTTTTTTCTTTTAACAAACTAAAACTCGAAAAAAAATTCATTTGATTTAGTAGTCATAAAAAAAAAAAAATTATGTAGACCCATGTTTAGAAAAACCACAAATATTTTGTATGAATTTCATTCAATTCGGGTTAGGTATTTTGGATGTGAGCATGTTTCCCATAGACAAATGAACACAAATCAACTACTTACTTCTAATTTCATTAAAACAAACAATATACTCGTATATTTAAATTATGGGTTCTTTAACAAATATTTTTCAGTGTTAGGTATGCAAATTATTGTATAAAAATTATCACTTAAAAATTATGTATATTAACAACAAGTTGTGAAATTGTCTACAATTATGTCAACAAATTGAAGTACAATAAAAACAAAAAAGAACAAAAGTAGAAGAATTAAGTATAAACACATGAATTGAAAGTCATCTTTCTGTAAAAAGTCCCCAAATAAACTCATTTTCATCTGCTATATGTTAATGTACTATTTATAGGTACATATATACGAGTACTTATATTAATTTGGTATTTGTATTCCAATACATCTTGATGTATTAATATTATTAAAATGCATGAATTATTGATTTTATTTTATTTTATTTTTTTTTTTTTGCAAAATTAATATTTATTAGTACTCAATTAAAGTTAATATATATTGCCGAAAATCTTTTCCATCAACTTTTTGAAAATAATGTGTTATGTTATTTTATGACTAACTTGTTTTTTGAATTACTTATTTTTCCCCTTTTAATCTAATACTTATTTATTTTTAAATTCTTAAATATATACCTTAAAAAAATATTTATGTATATGACTTATAAATGTCTATTAAATAGTATTTATTTGATTAATAGCTTTTAAATATTTAAAACAACAAATGATTATAAATTAATGACTTTATTGATCTTTTATTATAAATGTTTTCTTAAGTGATTATTTTAAAAGCATATAGTAATTTAACAAAAAAGATTAAAACAAAAATATCAGTAAATAAATTATTCAAATTTTATTTATATTATTCATATTTCTATCAGTTCGATAGATAAAATGCTGTCAAAGTGATAAAAATGTAAACTAAACTTTTACAATATGTTTTGTCATTAATTCTAAATTACTATAAATTCATCCATGCTATTTATACCCTACATCACTATAAATTTTTGAGGTATTATACATTTGTGTTGATGCACAGTCGGGTTAAATCTGAATATTTTAAAAATAATTCTATAAAACCTGGTCTTTTTTTTCAAAATAACTTTTTATAAAATACCTTACTTGGTTGTGAATATAGCCGACTTTTATAATAAAATATGCATAACTCGTTTTCTTTATAATACATCCATCTTGTGATAGGAAATAAATAGGAGCATTTTTTGTCGTTCTCGTTTCGTTTTCGATACAGTTTTTTTAAGACCAACTCAAACAATTCGTTATCGACCTATGTAGCAATATATAAGGCAACCTCATTAATTTTCTTTATACGGTTTATCTCGACAACTAGAATTGTTAAAAAAAAGAGAATTTATAGACTTAAAACTCCATGATCACGTGTATCTATATTTAACGTGTTATTTTAATTTATCATTTAACTATTACAAACTTAATATCACACTTAAAACTATTATAAATTCTTAACCGTAGAAACCAAAACGATGGCGTCTTCTAAAGAAACGTCTGCGACCATAAAAACCACCTCCAAATCTACAACGACGAAAACCTCCATAGATTGGTGGAGGATAATAGATAACAGTTCTAGCAACACGTTTTTTTACTTGCTGCACTATTAGGTGGTACATTATTCAAAAATTTCTATGTTATTTTCATCCGTATGTTTTTGAATTTCACTTCCTTTATCCAGGATCATTATGATGGTCTTCATTAAATGGCTTTTTAACTTCAATTTCTTTGTCAACTAATTCAGTTTGATCACAAGAAATAAGATTGGAAAATAAAATGCCAGCACAGAAAATTAGTAAGATTTCATGCATTTCGTTTAGAGAAATGTTCGCTTCAAAATATTAAGGTACTCTAAAATCTTCTTTCAGTTTTAAGAATACTTTTATATAGAAAAGAAACAATAGACATTAATATGTATAACAATAAAGTATTCTATTTATGAAAATTAATCTAATCTACGATATTTTATTTCATTTCAATTTTTTAGTAGAATTTTGTAATTTTAAGTTGAGACAATAAAATTGCCATGACGTGACGCAAAATATTTCTTTACTTGATAAAAGTAAAATTCCATAATTTTGTAAATTTATTTTCATTAGTGTAAAGGTCTATGTTATAAAGAGAAATTTTTTAAATTAATATAAAATAAGATAGATATCAAAGGCAACAAATTTGTTTTACACTTTAGTATTTAATTTTGAAAATATATAAGTGAGTTAAATTTTTTTTCTATTCATGATCTCAACATTTACAAGGAATTATTCTTATTTTTTAATTTCAACTGATAAAGTTTATCCATTCCGTCATTCCATTTCGCAAGGATTATTTAAATACAAGTAAGAGTTTAGAGTTAAAGAGTTACCTGAATTGACTTGGCAACTTCCTTAAAAGGTTACATAAGACTTGGACAGGTGAAACATTTATTCCAGGTCTTAAAATTTTAAAATAAAAAAATTCAGAAGGACTAGTCATAAAGCGTAGTCTGAGCAGTCATCACTAATTCATTTAAATTTCCAAAAAGATATAAGCTAGAAATTTACAAAAATATAATTTTGAAAATATATTAAGTAAGATTTTGAAAATAAAATCGATTAACAGATTAAAGGGTTTCTAAGTGAGATTAAAATATATAATTCAAGCTAATTTTTAAATTATTCTGCTTGATTGAAAGTTATGTATTTCATTTAAATTGAAATTCTAAATTTTTATACAAAGTTGGCTTTGAAAACCAATTTATTCTAAATCCATATTTAACAAACAGTGGTAGACAATCGTTTGTATGCATTACTGTTTTTTGTTACTGAACGCCTTTTATTTCTTGTACAACAAAAATTTTAGTTTGAGTTTTTCCTCATTAAGTATGCCTAAAATTAAGGAATTAAAAAAGATATACCATTATATAAGATGCTGTTGCTTAAATAAGTTACATATTTTTTGGTGAGACAATCGTTTGTACGCGGTAACAATAAATAATCAAAATTCTCTAGAGTTGAGTATTGTCAATATTGAGCTGTTATTACAAAACGTACGAGTAAATTTCTTTTGCACTCATTTCTTTTATTTTGATATTCTGCTCATACTTTTGTAAAAAGTTGTATTGTATTGTTGTAAACTTTGTATGTAAAAAAAATCCATTCGGCAAATTAATTTTGTTATTATCAGTGTCTACTGTTAGGCTTTTAACTGTTATATTGAATGGTTTTCATTAAACAGAAATGTTGAACTAGGTTGCTCTTTTTGCTCATTCAATTCAGTTGGCTTTTAATGATAAAACTTATTATGGGAAATGTTTAGTCAAAATCATTCACATAATGAGCTGTTTCATTGAAAGTCAACTGAGCGAATGAACTAAAGGGGCAACTAGTTCAATTGAGTGAGCTGAGCTAAAAAGAGCGGTCAATTCATTGAGCCAATAAACTCAACTCTAAAATTCTCCAGTTAGCTAGTTATAAAAAAACACAATGAGTTTTAAGTCCAAAATAATAAAGAAATATTTTGTATTGAAATAAAATTCTGAATAAGAAATAAATAAAAAATAATAGAGTCTGGACCGAATTTCAATATAAGCGGAAAGAGATCTGATTCATACTTAAAAAAAGAGTAATAAGATAGAGTAATAAAAAACGCAAATCATGTGGAATAAGACTTAAAACTAATAGCTCTTCAAAATTATCATTGGACCAAAAAGGTAAAGTACGATACGAAGTGACCAAAAATCACCTGACTTGTATCGAGTCAAAAAAAATTTGTAATTATTAGTATTGTACGATATATAGCTCGTGTTTTGAATTCGACATCGTCCATTTTATGAAGAAAATTAAAGTCCAAGTCTCGCCTTTCTATTTTTCATTAAAAACGTCTTTTAAACTTTGCTAAAACTCATATGGCTTCCATTGGATTCCAGTCTGGACTGCACGCCGGTCATTGGATTAATTGCAGCTAAAAAACATATTCTTTATTTAGATATTAATCAAGCTTAGTCAACAAGATGTCTTCTAGAAATTTGTTTTTGTGGAAACAAAACAAATTGGAAGCTTATAATCGTACGAAAAGGCTCTCCACATCATGAGGCATCCAACACCAACATTTCTTTTCGACCCACCGATATTGTGCTGGTTAATATCACTCCAATAGCAACTATAACAGTCGGGACCATCCATATTAAATTTCTTTTCTTCGGAAAATATTATCATATTAGAGTATGATGTTTTGTTTCCACAAAAACAAAATTTCTAGAAGACATCTTGTTGACTAAGCTTGACTAATATCTGAATAAAGAATATGTTTTTCACCTGCAATTAATCCAATGGCCGGCGTGCAGTCCGGACTGGAATCCAATGGAAAATTTGTGGGGTATACTTGCAGCAAAAGTTTATGAATAAAGACAGCAATTTATTAAGATTAATGATCTTAAATATTTTATTAAGGAATGCTGGAAAGAAATTTGTATACAAACTATGAAAAAATTAGTACAATAAATGCCGAACATAGTCATAAATGTTATTTTTCTAAATGTTTTATTCAATTATTGCTATAATTGCAATTATTGATATTTTATTCACCTTATAACTATCAAAAATTTACTAATAAGTATACTTTTCTACCATTTCACACACTAAGCATTTTGAAGAAGTTTTTGATAAGATAAAGTTTTATGCGAAGAGATGGAGTGAAAGCATTCTTTGGTGAAAATATGCGTTTTGTTTTCAATTACAAATAAAGCATACTGCGTTGCCACTTCTTTTATGTTAATAGAATATTCAACGATAATACATGTATTTCTTTATGCAATTTGCGTATAAACAGTGAGTTATTTATTTACAAGTTATTTTTAATTACAATAATCCTGCGTATAAGCGTAATAATAGTTTAAAATCTTTCTTTAATATTTTGTTTGTATTTATATTACTTTCAAATATGTATGTTAATAAATTTCAAATCCTAAAATAGCATAATAATCATTTTAAGAGCACATCTTCGTATGTTCCATTTCTTTTTCATTTTTTACTGGGATGCTGAAGTACTTGTTTAGGAAATGCTTTCTAACAACGTTTAAGTATACTAACATACCTTCAATACCATAATAGCATCCAACACATACAACATCCAAAAAACAAGAATGCTACCGACTGTGCTATAAGAGGGTAGCTTTTGGACAGAATTCATTCTTAAACCAATATTCCATATATCTTTATTAAAGCTGCAAAATGTAATCTGCCCGCTTAAGGAGGATATCACTATAATGTGCCTTCAGTTAAGAATACTTAATCTATGAGGAATAATCTGTCAGGCTTACATATTTTGATGCGTAAACTTATTATAATCTTAATGGCCTTAGTAATGCATCATATTGTGATCTGTTTGCAGCAAAGCAGAATTTTTGAATTTAATTAAACACCGACAAAATGGAATATATATTTCTTTGCTATTTGTATTTCATTGGAACCTAATCATGGCGCCGGCTTGTATTGTTACAATTTAGACAGCCCAATTTACACCACCAGGTGTTTGGAGCTGCAACCTGTAATTATTCTTATTGCCCCTGTTTGATACCAAACTAAGTTGTAGGGATATAATACACACCAGCTTTAAAGCTCATATCTCAAAACTCACTTTTGAAGTAATTTTTTGTGAAAAAAAAATTATAATAATAATAAAATAATTTAACAATCATAGAAGCACGACAATGCATCTTCAATAGATTCCTTTTATAATTAAAAACCTGCAAATTATGCTAACACGACTTTCACTTATATTAATCTTAGTTTTGATTTACATCAAATATTTAATTGTAACTTAACCATAGAAAACTCTACGACCTCGTACAATAACACTTCCTCCTCCATAAGCGGGATGAAAACCACCATAAATTGGTGGCGATCTAAAGTACAAACACGTATCCCATTTCATTCAAGTACTAGCGCAGACTTTGAAACATCCAAGTCATTATCACAGAAAAATTAATTCAAATATTTTTTTTAATAAAATGATTAATTAATTTTATATTGACATTTAATTATATTATTAATTAATGTTATTAACTTCCTAATTGGTTTAGAATTTTTCACAAAAATCGACAGCTCTTAAAAAATGTAAACGAAAATGTATCAATAAAAAATATATATACAAAAACTAATTCAATTTCCAACCATTTCCATTTCGATCTATCGTTAAGAAATAGTAATACGAAATATTTACATGATTTCCTCAGTCTTCGGTGACGTGTTTAGTATCTAATTATTTGATAAGTACGAATTTTAAATATTTGATGAGGTTATTAATCTTTCAATACTATTGTAGATGTTCCCGTCCTTAGTACCGGAAGTTATATTCAATTTCAAGATCCTAGTTAATTTCAAAGCTATTCTATGAAAGATTATTTACATAAAGTCAGTCAATATTGATTGTTTTTGACGATTTGTTCAGACTTCTGTCACATTGTTATTGGTATCTCGACCTAGATCGCAAGGGCAAAGGTCCCGCAAAGATGAATGCTTTTATGAGAAGTTTTCGGGAATTAAATATAAGTTTAAACAGTACATACTTTAAATGTATTATTAAGAACACATTTTATAATCATTACAGTGGTTTATATTACATAGATTTTCACATTATACGTATAAACATTATATACACACATTATTGTAACATCTAGTTAATTAAATAAATGTATAATATCATAATTTAATGGAGGGAAATGAAACTTGACATATAGTTACGTCTTCACGTCTCATAAATCTTTTTAAAATTCACCACTTGTGAATTTCATGAGTTACTCGGGGTCAAACGTTACAAAAATCTGATTTAAACGACGCCAAGATGAAAATACATATGTATCAAGTTTCCCTCAATCAAATTTTGAGTTTTATTATTATTTTATTTTTTTTTTTTTTTTGTTATTTTTATTTATTATTTTTTCGTTGAATTTTACTTGTATTGTATTATTTAAATATTTCTAATAATTCAATAAATAATTATATTTAAGTCAGTGTGTTTTTATTAAAGGAGGGATTTAATTAATTGTAGAATTGAATCAATAAAATATTTAGTTGATTTTAGGCAAATATCAATTATTCTAGTTAATTAATATTATTACTTTGGTGGTTAGAGAAAAATCAAACAAAAATTTAATTAAAATTAGCAATTTCGTAATTGAAGTCCAGTTTTATTTTTTTTTTTTTTTTTTTGTGTAAGGTTTTCAATATTTTTAATAGCTTCGATTTGTTGACATGATGCTGTTTGCAAGAAGCATATTTTATTCTTCTTTTTTTATTTGTAGCTTTAGAATTTTATTGGGCGCTTCACAGTGGGGTCAAATGCAAATTTTTTGGTAATAAATCTGGATCTCCTAAACTACTGGTCGGATCAAATTGAAATGTATGGAAGAGTTGTAGAGGAGGACCTAAGCTTTCAGAAAAATCATCTTGTAGTCACCCTGTGATAACACGAGATAAGCTACAGGGTGTCAACGTTGACTACCTCGAGTATATAAAAGTTAAAAAAAATCTTAACTTGTACAAATGAAGTCCGATTTTAAAGATTTTTATATTTCTAGAAAGTGCTTGGCAAGATAAAGAAAAAATAAGCTTACTCATCTAAGTTATCTCTTACAGTTAAAAAGATATTTATGCTTGAATTTTGAATTTTTGATTTTTTGGCTCGACTTTCTTTCGTTTTTCGCGAATCAGTCCGGAGATATATGAGGTAAAAATTTTTTAAAAATATTTTGTAGTTTGCTACATATTTCAAAATAATATGCTGAAAGAATTTTTGGATTATCTCAATTCGTCTAGACGTGAAAAATATTCAAATTCAGCACTCTGAAATTGGCATGAAAAATGGCTATTTTTTTACAAAAATATAGTACAATTCATTCACTTTTTTCTCAAAGTTCCGTTGATAAAAAAAAAATTTTTCCTTATTAATTTCAAAAGATAAGGCTTCATAAATAATTAATAAAGAAATTTTGAATTGATTTA
This sequence comes from Protocalliphora azurea, assembly GCA_932274085.1. Taxonomy (NCBI): domain Eukaryota; kingdom Metazoa; phylum Arthropoda; class Insecta; order Diptera; family Calliphoridae; genus Protocalliphora; species Protocalliphora azurea. The sequence goes on along the minus strand of OW026519.1, from coordinate 117,344,822 downwards.
AGTTTGCACCCTACATCCAGAATTGGCCGAAAATTGTCAATTTTAAAAAATAGTTTCATTTTTATCGATTAATAAAAAAAATGTCACGCGAGCTTTTTTAAATTTGGTACCCATATTTTTTATAGAAATAGATTTAGAATGATTTAACACTAAACTGCTTCCCGCCCGGCCAAAAACGAATGCAGGAGTGGAGATTTTATGTTAAAAGTCAGTTTTTTTAACGACTATTTTTAAAAGCATATTAAAAGCATATTAGCATAATATTTTTAATATTATTTCTTATGCAGTGTATAAAACACAAATCAAGCTTTCATTCCTAAAAAAATCAATAAAATAGCTCCAATAACCTATTTTTGGTAATTTTTCAAAAATAAATTTTTTTTTTTTAAATAGCTGAAAATCAAAAAAAATTTAATTTTTTTAATACAACTCCACTAATTTTGCAAATACTTTAAAAATGTTAAAAGAATATAAAAATAGACTTATTTACCAATTCAACGATATATAAAATGTTGATATAGGTCATTTAATAATAGTAATCTAATGGCCTCAAAACCACCAAGTCACTTCAAAAGTTGCAAAATTCACTATTTTGTTCCGTATTTCCATAGTGAATTTTGCAACTTTTGAAGTGACTTGGTAGTTTTGAGGCCATTATATTACTATTATTAAATGACCTATATCAACATTTTATATATCGTTGAATTGGTAAATAAGTCTATTTTTATATTCTTTTAACATTTTTAAAGTATTTGCAAAATTAGTGGAGTTGTATTAAAAAAATTAAATTTTTTTTGATTTTCAGCTATTTAAAAAAAAAAAATTTATTTTTGAAAAATTACCAAAAATAGGTTATTGGAGCTATTTTATTGATTTTTTTAGGAATGAAAGCTTGATTTGTGTTTTATACACTGCATAAGAAATAATATTAAAAATATTATGCTAATATGCTTTTAATATGCTTTTAAAAATAGTCGTTAAAAAAACTGACTTTTAACATAAAATCTCCACTCCTGCATTCGTTTTTGGCCGGGCGGGAAGCAGTTTAGTGTTAAATCATTCTAAATCTATTTCTATAAAAAATATAGGTACCAAATTTAAAAAAGCTCGCGTGATATTTTTTTTATTAATCCATAAAAATGAAACTATTTTTTAAAATTGACAATTTTCGGCCAATGCTGGATGTAGGGTGCAAACTTAAATCAATTCAAAATTTCTTTATTAACTATTTATGAAGCCTTATCTTTTGAAATTAATAAGGAAACATTTTTTTTATTAACGGAACTTTGAGAAAAAAGTGAATGAATTATACTATATTTTTGTAAAAAAATAGCCATTTTTCATGCCAATTTCAGAGTGCTGAATTTGAATATTTTTCACGTCTAGATGAATTGAGATAATCCAAAAATTCTTTCAGCATATTATTTTGAAATATGTAGCAAATTACAGAATATTTTTAAAAAATTTTTTCCTCATATATCTCCGGACTTATTCCCGAAAAACGAAAGAAAGTCGAGCCAAAAAATCAAAAATTCAAAATTCAAGCGTAAATATCTTTTTAACTGTAAGAGATAACTTAGATGAGTAAGCTTATTTTTTCTTTATCTTGCCAAGCACTTTCCAGAAATATAAAAATCTTTAAAATCGGACTTCATTTGTACAAGTTACGATTTTTTTTTAACTTTTACATATTGGAGGTAGTCAACTTTGTCACCCTGTAGCTTATCTCGTGTTATCACAAGGTGACTACAAGATGATTTTTCTGAAAGCTTAGGTCCTCCTCTACAACTCTTCCATACATTTCAATTTGATCCGACCAGTAGTTTAGGAGATCCAGATTTATTACCAAAAAATTTGCATTTGACCCCACTGTGCGCTTGTTTAGAACAATTTAAAATAATTCTTACAAATGTTAAATTATTTTATATACATTTTGTTTTTACACTATTTTTGACTATTTTTGTTTATGTTTTTAGAAACCAGTTATCATTTATGTTTTCTTAGACTAAATACTTTACATTATTTACCGGTTTCTTTTGAGTATTTTTATACGAAATAGCAAAATAAAATGAAATTAAAATTACAGTTGGAAAATACCAACCACAATAAACCCTACGTTAACAATTCAGTGAAATGATCCTTTATAATATAGTTTAATCATTATACCTTATCCAAGTTATTTTATGTCGCTTTGACTTTCACATTAATATTATGATTAATGTGACTTATGTCACACTGATTTCCTTTACGAATTATGAAATTCGCTACATTTTTATTATAAGGTAATATGTACGGTTATTAAATAATGCATACAGATAGCTCTTGAGACTGAGATTGTCACCAAAGATTTTGCTTTCGCTACATTAAACAACAACAACACAAAGTGATATACTAACTGATCATATCATATCACAACTTGTACAAATTTAAATGATCTGCTGTTAATTTAGTGTCCATTTTAATTTTATTATTGTAGCTACCTGGTTATCGATAATGTTATTATTACTATAACGGTCTTTTGTTGTTCACAATTTGCTCTCGAAAAAAACACCCCTTTTAAAATTCTTTGTTAACTATTTAAAAGAGGCAACCAAAAATATGCAAAACCATATTTTTTTCTGTTAGTTATTTATCCGTTTCAGATTTTATTTTAGACATTTGGGTATCAATTTGTTATAGCAAATTTCTGCATGTTTTGGTCATAACAGCATATTTTTCACATTTTGTTAGATTTTCATAAAATATCTTTATGTTAGATTTTAGCAATTTAGCAATGCTTAAAAGCATAATTTTGAATTTATTACACTAAAGAGTATAATTTTGCATATTAAGAGAAAAATCGTGCATATTTTGCATCCAATAGAATTTTTTACATAATTTTCTATTAGTGAAATTTTTCTTTTTACTGTCACACACATTCTTCAAATCCAATTCCCTAATAATTTTCATTTTATAAATTGATAAAAATTTTTTAATTTCCTGATACAATGTATTAGACTTAAATATTTAAAATTCTACATGAAAAATTAATATGTTAAAAGCATTTTTTATACACATAAAACACTTTTTTAGAGCGTGTTTTAGGTTGCCCTGATCATGTTTTTAAACCACAAATCAATACGCAGTTTCCGTGTTTACTATTAATTCTGGAATCTTCCGTAATATAAGAAAATTTAAATATAAATATTTGTTTACTTTGCAAATATCTCCAAAACAAATCAAAACATCTCTATTATTGTCTATTATTAAAAATGTTGTTTTAAGTTAAGACACGCACATGTTTAAAGTTTAAATATCAACACGAATGAATCATTCACTTATAAAGTTTTATTATTAAAGTTATTTTCTTTATTTATTTATTTTTTTTATTGATAACAAGATCAATAAACTACCTTGAGTTTTAGTTTCAACTTCAGTTAATCTTATTTATTAGAATCAATTTTTAATTTTAAACAAATCAAAAATTTAGCGACGAATTCGATGTTTTTAATGTCCTCAAACGCACAAGAAATGTAATTGTTATGTATTATATTTTCATTATCAAATACATATACTTTAGATATTAAATTTTGTCATATTTTACGCTTAACTAACTGTTGATACAAAATTTGTTTGTCACACATGCAATCAGAACTTATTAGATAAGGGAATAAGACAATTCCGAAAAAATTAAGTTTCTTCAACAGACATTCTGTATCAAAGAAGAGCTTAAAAAGCAACAGCGTTTTTATTAAAAGGAAGTAGATATGAAAACGAGACGCAGAAGTAGTGACTTTAACCCAACGTTGTTATTTGAAGACTGTTATTTTTATTATTCTTATTCACTACTTGAGAAGTAGTTTCTTTAAATTATTGCTTATATAATTTTTTACAACAATAGTTTTATTTAAAAAACATTATAATATTTATTATTGTATTATTAAAATTTTTTAAAGTTTTTAAATAAACCCAGCAAAAACTTTGCTTTCCTGGTAAGCTACAAGTATAATTGGAAACAAAAATAAACTACTTATTTTTTGCCTGAATAACTAGTTATTTTTGTTCGACCTGTCCACAAATTCATGTAGTTATTTTTTGACTCTAGGGGTACTCAAAAATATGTACCTAAACTAAAACAAAAATAAAAAAAAAACAAAATAATTTTGCCGTCAGTGAGACTCGAACTTAAACAACCACTAACCATTCGTTTTTACTGACTAACGTCTTGCACAGTACACCATCTCGCACATGGCATCCTAATCGACAAAAACTCTATTTTAGTTTAAAATATATTTTTAGACATTTTGTTATAAAAAACTAACAGCTTCAGAATGGGATTGAACCAACAACCTTCTGGTTGTTAATCCGGCGCTCTAGCCAACTCATCCACGTGATTACAGTATTACTGCGCTATTATACTATTGAGTACTTATTAACGTAATACAGAGTAGGCAAATAATAATGACGCCTCGTTACCAAGAAACTACTTTAATAAGTAGTTGTTATTACCGAAAACCAAAAAGTTTTTGCTGGGAAGTTATTGTGACAGACTTTAACATTGTTTAAATTGTGGATATTCTTAAACTTAGTAATCTATGTTTGGAATACGGATCTCACAGTTAATGTTGGGTCCTGTTCAATATAAATCAGCGAAAGTCTCAAAAATGGAATTTTTCGCATTCCGTTTATTAATCACACCTTTGGGATCTCAGAATTTATAAAGCCAAAATGGCCTAGACTGTCTCCTTAAAAAACTTCTATGAAAATTACTTTACGAAAAATATAAAATGTTAATATGTTCTTAAAGAATTTTTTTATTTAGAAAAGAAAAAGAGATAATGACTTTTTTGGTAAAAAAAAATCATAATTTCAGCAACTAAAAATATTGATCCCACCTTAATATATCCCAATCGGCTTAGAATCACTTTTTGAGTCGATTTAAAACGTTCGTCCGTCTATATAAACTTTGTGATCAATTTTTAAAGTCGCAATTTTTAAAGTTTAAAATTTGTTTGTTATTCGAATAAAAATTTTTCGATCAATCGAAGAAAACTTTTTAATATTTTTCAAAATTTTCAATTTTGAATAAAATATTATTCGATCAATATTTTGATAATAATCTAATATTCGAATAAAAATGCTTGATGCTAATTATTGTGTCCTTAGCCCTTCAGTACGCAATTTTTTCGATGCAAAGTTAAATAAGAATTAGGAAATAATAATTATCGTTGTTTTTTAATAGACTTTTTTTTAATAAATGGAATGATTCATATAAGAATCAGTGCTCAAAATATTTCACTATAAACTAAATAATACTTTATAATAATGAAAGTGATTTCAATATTTTACGAACAATTAATATTTGATGCCACTATTATTCAATTAAAATATTATAACAAAAAAATGGGTTGTAGGGTTAAAACTGAATATTGACTATTATTTCCTTAGAAAATTAGTTTTCAATTACTATATATCGAAAATAAACTAAATTTGAAATAATTTTACTGAAATCATTTGATTTTTAAAAACATCATACGTTTTTATTTTTTTTTTTTATACAAAAAAGTGGGTAGTATTAAAAAAAAACTTGTTGAAAATTTCATTTGAATTTAAATGTATTTTTTATAAGGATTTTAATTAAGTTATCCACTATTTGATAATTTGGCAACGTTAAATAAAATGTAATAAGTAATTTTGTAAGAATAATCCAGTTTTTTTATATGAAATTAAGCATCTTAAAAATTGTCTGTGGAGCTTGGGAGTACATAATTTGAAACCTAAATGTGAAATATAAACACAGAAAAAATTATGACTAGAAATTTTTGAAATAAATCACTTATTGACTTTAAATTTTAATCTAATAAAAATAATTATTTGATTTTATTATTTTGTTTTATTGAATGTAAATAATTTAAAATAAATAACAAATAAAATAAAAATTTATAACATATCAATTTTTCCAATTGAAAATATATGACAAATATCAATCGTCATCGTCTTTTTAAGACTTTAGCAAAGTTTATATACAATTTATATACAATTTATATACTTTAGATAATACCTTGCATCATCATAAGCGCGAGGGTTCATTGCGTTTATGCTATATTTTTAGCGGAAGAAAAATTTCCAACTTCAACCATTAAGAGTATTTAGAGACTCAAAATCACATTTAGAGATGATTAAACAATGTCAGTCAGAATGACTAACTGATGAATTGCCAGTATCATCATTGAAGATAAAACATATGCATCAATTTTAAGGAAAATTGTATACATTTTGGCATGGTATACAGTGGAGGTTTATTTCCCATTTTTTAGCAGTATATTGGAACGAGGCAAGCAATGCCGTCGGTTATTAAATTTCACTAACTCCAGTTTAATTTTATGTTTTTATAACCAGATTCTGTACTATGAAGACAATACATGGAGTTACGAGTAAATCTGGTTATTTGTTGTATACTTAAATTTCTAAGTGGTATGTTATATTCAATTTGAAGAATCTTTTAGGTCAATTTGTCAATTTCATAAGATGAACATGAAGAAACCAAGATTTTAGGCCAAGTATAATATTAATGACATGCAACATTCTAAATTGTAAAAAAATGACTTTAAAATTATTTTTTATTAAAATTTTTGCTGACTATACCCCACACCACCACAGGTATTATTATGCGTTTGGGCTGACGTTTGTAAGGCATAGAAAAAATCATCCAACACCACCTTAAAGTATACCAATCGACTCAGAATAACTTTTTGAATCGATCTAATGATGTCCGTTCGTCTGATCGAAATTTTGAAGATATTTCAATGAAATAGCACATAGGACCTTCATGATACAAGGACGAAGCCTATTGAAATTGGTGATGATCGGTCCATTATTTCACGTAGCCCCCATACAAATGTCCTCCCGGAATAGGGGTTTAGCGATCATAAATGCATTAATATAGCAATATTTTAACGAAATTCGGTGTAAGGAAGTTTTGTATAAGTTTAAAACCATAACTCCATATAAAACCCTCTGCCGAAAATCACTTTAACGTGCAAAAATCACATACAACTGTTAGTATCAGTTTTATATTCGACACAAATAAGTTTTATATAAGTAGAAATCATAGACAAATTTGACGAGGATCGCTCCATATTCACCATAGCTCGGGAATCACCCTATAGTGCATAAATTCATATAAATGTTAGTATTAACGTAATATTCTGTATTCATATATTTTATTTTACACATCGGTCCACAATTGTCCACATGTCTAATATAAGACCCCTCCACGAAATATAAGACCCCTGCACAATGGTGTGGGATATCATATGGTCAGGCTTGACCAAGTATATCTTTCTTACTTGTTTTATAATAAATATTGTTTGAATTTCTATTCAGAACCAAAAAATAATTTAAATTCTTTTATTAAAAAAAATGATTGACTTTTTTACAAGTTTTAAATATTTTGTTTAATAAATGGTGTAATTATTTTAATAAAGGAAATAAGTTTTTTTCTTCTATTAAACAGCTATAAATTTAAATATTAGAGTTTACAAATTTTGAGATAGGTCCGACTTTATTTAAGAGAATTATTGAGTTTAAGAATTTAATAATAGAATATGAAATTTAATTTTTTCAGTGAAGGAAAAAGAATGTGTTTAGGAACAAGAATGTGTTTATCTTGAAATTATGTTAACGTTTTTGCTTTTATGTCGAGATATTTAAACTTTTTATCGTAATTATCTATTTTAATGTGTTTTTTTTTTAATTATTCGAATAATAACTTTCATTTGTTATTCGTTCGAATAAAGTATGTTCATGAAAGTTTAATAATTTTATGAAAAATCCTTTAAAAGTGCACAAATCTCATATATATGCAAATGTTAGTATAAAGCATATTTCCAAATTTGCCAAGAATCTGTTCAGATTCATCCTCTCCGAAAACACATAATATTGCTTGTTTAACTTGGAAACTTTCACATGAACTTTTTTTATGTGATTATGGTCTGCGTTTCCAGATGAAGGGATTTATGTCAAAATCAAAGAATTCAAATTTCATTTGATGACAGATTTTCTTGGGGAGGGATTTAAGAATTTTGTTATATGTTCGGAAATTCTATTTTTACAAAAATTTTCATTTTTGTTTTTCATAGAAAATTTTGTTTTTAGAAGAAATTTTTGATCATTTTTTTATTGGAAATGTTCAATAATTTACATTTTGCTGACAAATTCTCTTTTTTATAGGTAATTTTCGATAATTTTCTTTTTTCATAGGAAATTTCTATAAATTTTCTATAAACTTAATATTTTTTGTAAATTTTTGTAAAAATATCCTGATTTTTATAGTTAATTTTCCATTTAAATATTTTAGGGCCAAAAGTCGGGATTTTTGTATTATATATTTTAAAATGGCATTTTTTGGGTACATCGAGCTTTAGTTTGGGAACATGGGGCAAAGTGAGTTCAATATATTAAAAAAACTGGACCAAGATTTTGCAAAATTTTAATTTTCAGATACGGATGAGAAATAAAAATTGGCAAGCATTTATAAATTTGCATTTCAGAATTGCCCCACTTGAGACCAGCCAATTAAATATACATGAATAAAGATTTAAAATCGAGATGAAATTGGGTAAATATTAGATATTTTGGCTGATTAATATTATAATCGTTATAAACTATAAAAAAAAACTATTATGTTTCAAAAATACATATATATTTTGTATTTTTTACATTTTAATAGCATTTTCCATTTCAAAAGATTTTAATGCATACACCTTATTTCAAACATAAAACAATTTCCAAAACTCTTGCAACTATTTGCATACATTCACATTTTCAATACAATCTATTTACAAAAGGTTTTTTAATTCTTTCGTAAAGATGAAAAATAAACTATTTCATAAAACTTATTTTTGTCAAAAATTAATTTAAAAAGTTAAAATTGCACCAGGTACGAAATATGTATGTATGCAAGTGTAAACTACAACAAACAGTACAGATTTCAATAGATATCCTTCGCACAGTGGTTTCAAAATACTTTTGATTGGAAATAATTCTGTAACTTTTGATCCGTTACAGATATTTTAACAAAATTTAACATGGCTAGAGCTGATGCTGAGTGGGGTAGTGGGTAGATCTCCAAAGTTAGTCATCTCGGGTATTACCGTTAAAAATTCATTTATTATTTTGTTGTAGAAGAAAATTAAACATAGATAGAGCTTGCAAATCTCTAAAAAGTAAGCTTACGTGTGTAGGTTGTCTTTTTTAGTTTAAAAGATATTTAGGGCTTAATTTGGGTGCAAAAATTTTTGTTAAATTCCTTTTAAAATTCTAAATAATACTGCTATGTTATTCATATAAACATATAGATCAGATAAAAAGTTAAATTAGTATGAAGTTGAAATTAAAAAAAAATCACACATAAAATATATTTTCTAACGGACGACTTTTACAATGCCAGGGTGACAATTTTAATGAGAGAAGTAAATTTTTTTAGAATTTTTGCATTTTTGAAAGTTCATTGAATAATTGTAGAAGAATACAGTGTAAAAGTTTTATTGGACACTCGGCAGAATGGAATGCATTTTCTAATCCGTCACGACCACCATCAGCATCTTCAGCGTCCCACCGTGGTGTTCTCTGTAAACATCATCTATTTAACTTATAACCTATGGAAAATGGAATCTGTAACTTATCTTCTTTATACATTATTAAGTAAGACGAATGGTTTACGATAAAGCTTTTTACAATTATTTTGTATTCTCCTTTTTCAATTATTATTATTTATATGCTTAAAGCTACCAGTTAGGTTATAATCAGCAATGTATAATTTTTATTGTTTAGAAGTAAATTTTTTGAAACATGTTTTTCTATTAGGAAGCACTGTGCTTCGTTTGCTTCAACTTGTATGAGTTGTCAACAAAATCTTTACATTGTTGTGGCAGTAAAGAGGATTATGAAATTTACACAATATAATATTTACAGTAGGGCAACTTAACTCTTTTAGAAAAAAATATATGCTTGAAATTTTTTCTACCGAAACCACTTCATCAAAAATTTACTTGAATTTTTTAGAGCAGGTCTAATCTATATATATATATATATATATATATATATATATATATATATATATATATATATTATAATATATATTATAATTTACATTTAGAAAACCTAGATGTATAAAAGGCATGAATTTTTATGGCTTAAATATATAAGTTTCTAATATATTTAGTGTTATAAATTCAAAAATAAAGAACTGCAACAACTCAAACATACACTACCCTTCACCTATGTGGATTCAAAGTTGTAGCTGGTTTCAAAACTTCTACTTTACAAGATTTCTCTTTGGAAGCAAGACACGAAATCATATAAATCGTTGAAAGTTTGTTAATAAGTATATCCATATCCTTAATTTCACAAATTAAATACCTACTTCAATAAAAGACGATTTTTTTTTCTGCAACAAACTATACATAATTTTAACAACGACGACAATATAAATTCATATATAAAGTTTAACATTGTCATCTAAAACTTTTAAATTTTCTGGTAAATCATGTTTGCTGCTTTATTCTTCAATTTTTTTATTTATTCCTTTTTTTTTTTGCAATGTATGTAGCTCATGGTATTGTAGATAAAATAGAAAGATATTGTTTTATTGAAATCACTGCAATTCCTGTTGTATGGTGTCAAAAAACAAATAAGAAAATTTTAATCAGTCAAGCCCGAACATTAAATATCCTACAATATTTTATGTTTCATAATTTATATGTGATGATGGTATGATATGATAAATTCCATGAGAGATCAAGTATGAAATGACCTTAAGTTTTCCGATTTGGTTTATATTTGGCATACACATACTTTGTACCATGAAATAAGCATAACTGTTTTAATTTTTTTAAATGAAAGAAAATTGGCGGCTTTATTCACGATTCTAACTTAAATATTTCACAAAGCTATATTTTTAATTATTAACATCTTTTGAAGCTGAAGTGGGATTTGCATTAGAAATTCATTTTTTAGAAAAATGCATTTCCAATGCAGATGCATGTTTTCAATGCATTTTGGAAAGGGTTTTCTCCCTTCGATTTTTTATTTTTTCGAATAAAGTTAAAAATTGGTAAACGGATTATTAATTCGGTTTAAGTTTTTATGTGACGAAAGTTTTAATATTTTTAAAAATTTTCCATACAAAAGCTCATTTTAATAAATTTATTTTATGACCTAAAATATAAAATTTTTTATTGGTTATTTTTTGGTTTATTTCTAAAAAATGGAAGAAATGTGTGGCGAAACGAAAATGTATATTAGTAATTAGAAAAATTGGCAAATTTTAATATCATATCTTAAAAATTTTGTTAAGATATTTTCCAAAAAATTTACTTTAAAAATACGCAAATGCATTAATGCATTTAATTCAATTTATAATTAATTTTTAATTTTTGATTAATTTAGTTTAAAAAAAACACAGTTTAAATGTTTTTCAAATAAATAAAATCGGACATTTATGTATTGAGATTTATATGTTTAAAGTTGCACACAATTTGTGTAAACGTAGAAAAACTTAATTATTTAAAAATAATATTATGTATGGAAAGAAATGATGGTATTTTTTACTAAAAATTTTAAAAATAGTATACATTTCCGTCACAAAAACCCTAAACTGAATTATTAAACAAATAAATTACTTTTTAAGATAAAATGAAAAAATTAAAAATTAAAAAACGTTTTCAAAAATGCATGCGAAAAATGCATTTGCATTTAATATGAACAAAAATCACGAGTTTTTCGAAATTTAGAAAAATAAAAATGTATATATCCATTTTATTCCTTAGCGTAAATGCCTGCTTATTTCAAGAAAATCAGAGGAAACGATACATTATCATTAATAATATCATAATTTTAAAATTATATGAAAAAATATAGAAATTATTTTTTCCTTAGTAAATGCTTTAAATATTTTCAGGAAAATGACAATTAGAAAAATGAAATATTTTTTAGTAAAAAAAATGTTTTATTTTATGTTTTATATGAAAATTTATTTTTACAGCATAATTTTGTGGAATTACAATAAATAAAGGATAAGTTAAAGGAATCAATATCAGTTTGGAATTACGGAAGTTTCGTGTTACATATAAAATTATTTGGAGCAGGATGTACTTAAGTTTATTATTATCTCGTTTTATTCATTTATTTATTTATTTATTTTTATTTATTTTTTATTTTTTTATTTGTTAGAATATTATACATAAAACCTATCTTGGTATGTATGTATGTAAGTATTTATGTCTGTATGTATGTGAAAGAAGAATAGCAAATTTGGCCTGTCGAATATACATCAACTAGTAAAACTGCAGTGACCTCTGTATGAAGCTATTTTCTACATAAATATTTATTCTATTTATTCTTATAACTTTTTTTTATATACTACGCTGTTCACAAGAATCCTTATTTTAGCATGTCTTAAAAATAATGTAATATTAAGTTAATATTTTCAAAATAATTCTGTCCATTTTACTAGATTTTTGGATACACATCAATGAAATGGAAATGACATATATGCTTTTTGCTAAGCATTTAGTTAAAAACGGTCCAACCGACATAAATTTTCTGAAAATCGATAACGCTAATAAATATTTTAAAAATGGCAAAATTCAGCACCCATAATTTTTTGAAGATCCGACTACAATTGACCAGGCGTCCATATAAGAAAATCTACCAGGAACCAGGGAACTCCCTTATTAACTTTAGTCAATCAATGCAAGATTTTGCAATATCAGTTTTGACTAATGGTGGATTAAGTATAAAACTGCAGTATTGTTTCTATTTTTCAATTTTAATTTACACAAATATTATCTAACAGAACATCTGAATTATATTTCTTCTTTATTATGTACGGAGCATTAAATTTGCGGTAAAAATATATTTTATTTATATTTATTTTAATTGATTTTAAAATAAATTTTGCTTGGATTTATTTTTAAAATCAAATATTATTTTCCTTGTTTAATTAAAAAAATATTGAAGTTTTTATGTATTTTCAAGTAATAGATTTAATGAGCAAAAAAAAACTTTTTAATTTCAATTAAATATTTACGAATGTGAGTATTTGATTTTAGTAATTTAGTGATAGGTCCAATTTCAATAAAAAATATAATTGATTTTATAAATTTAATAATAGAAACTTAAATTTATTTTTTTCTGTGCACAGAAAAAATTATGTCTAGAATTTTTTCAAATAAATCAGTTTTTGGTTAAAATTAAAATTTTATAAAAAAAAAAATATTATATTTTAATATTTTGTTTTATTGATTGTAAATAATTTGAAAGTTATATGTAAACAATATATAAAAACAATTTCAAAGTTTGACAACTTTTTGATAAATACCATTAAAGAATAAACTGTCATCTAATTTTATCAAATTACAGACGGATTAGAGTATCATTTCAACGCCCATACGCAACTTTTTTGTCTTTGTATATTCTATACGTGGAACCATATTTCTATCTGTTAGAGATATGTAAAACTCAATTAAAACATCTTTAAATTGTAATAACGTTTGGTCTTTCTTTTAGAATAATCTGGTCGACTTACTTGAAGATACTAAGGTGAAGCTAAAGCTGGTTTTAATACATTTTTCAGTTATAAAACAATGTATCAAATCAAAATAATACACAATAATTCTAATTCTAATTAGAAATACATCATCATAAAAATATCTATTTTTATATATTAACTTATTTTAAAAAATATTTTATTAATATATTAATAGATTCAAAAATATACATTATTTGAATGTTTTATGAAAAACAAATAATTCCTTTATTGTTTCTATAAACAAATTATTTAATTTTATGAACATTTTCAAATATTCAAATTTGTAAATAGTAAAAATATTTTGATAAGAAAAAATATCTTTTTTTTTTTTGCAATAAAAAATTTATGAATTTTAATGTTAGATTTTACAAATTCCGTGATAGGTTCGATTTTAGTAAAAAATATAATTTATTGTATAAATTTAGTAATAAAAAATTAAATTTAATTTTTTCTGTGTACGTTTACACGCAAGTAAGTTCCATATGGCAGAAATCATCTTTCGAAATTACATGAAGACTAGGTGGAGTAATTTTCTATGTACAATTTATGTGATTAGATTTGTTTATAATTTGGGAAATTATCTTATAAGCAATATTAATTAATACAATTCCATGCCAATAGATCATCTTTTTAAGACGTTATTTTAGCACAGTACATAAGAAATTAGATGTACAGAGATACCGGATTACATTGTGGATAAGTTTAGCGCTAGTAACTAGTAGACTTCACGTGTTTTCAGAAATCTACTGATTCATTTTACCTTATCTGTGTCACACATACTTCCTGGCTATATCAATAAAACAGTTTTTAATTGTGGACCATATCGTAGTTATGTTGTCAGGATTTCTCTTTGTCGAATTTTCTTTGTGTTCCATTGGCTGCTACCTTCAGACGGATGGACGCAAGGATTAAAAAGTGACTATAGAAGCCAAATTGGATATTGAAGCATTATTTATTTCTCCGCGTTTCAAAGATGCAGTTAGATGTGTTAGATGTGTGTGTGTAAAAATTATTCATAGCAGAAAGTTCCAAGACTTCGGTTGGAGCATAGCAGTGTATGTACGTTATGATTTTGACTCTGATCCACTCAATTGGGACACCTTTCGCCTTTCTAAATAAAAGAAGACCGATTCCATAAATTATAAATTTATCTGTTGGTCTTCTCGAGTACAAAAGGGTAAAACCGTGAGATGTAGACAATTATCTGGATTCAGGCCATCTTATCTCACAGAGTTCCATAAAAAGCAGGTTATATTTTCTAATCTCATGGTACACCTAAGCAAAACGTGTTGTAACAAAGAGTTTACGCACATATTGTGTTCCAAAACGTCATCGTTTTCATCCGTTGGTTTTTTTTTTTCGTATTTGCCGTCGTTTCTGCAATCGGCTGATTTAAGATAAGAAGCTGCTTGGACTAAAGTATTCGATCCTGGATTATTCTCAATTTTTTTTTAATATATACCTACACATACACAAGAGATTTATATCGTATTCATTCAAATTATAAAGTGATTCTAAGGCGCTTTTTACACTTAGACTTAGGCGAGCGATTATTACTTTTGAACGTTACAAACAAGCTCAAATGCTGGTGTAAACTCTAAAAATTTAGTTATAAATTTCATTAAGTTAAATAACACTTTGGTACGAGATATTCCACCTACTTTTACAATACAGTTTGGACAGTTTGAAAAGGAAAAAGTTTTTTTCATATTAATAAAAATAAATAAAACTAAATGCAGCACTTCATTCTCAAAGTTATATGTATTTAAAAAAATAGAAAAAAAGTTTTTCAATTTTTAAAAGATTAAACAAATATTTTGTGGGTATGATAAGAAAAGGTTATTTTAATATTTATTATACTTATACATATTATGTAATTGTCTGGCGTTGACAACGATCAAAAATTGTTGTCCGTCCGTTTCTATGACTTATGTCAATATACAGGAGGCAATTTTGATGATAATTTAATAATATTTTGTATAAACCTATTGAAAATGGTAATAATCGGTTCATGATTTCAATCAGCCTCTACATAATAATGGAAGGCCAATGTACGCAATATGCGGCGATGGGCGGTCGCGCGGCCGCGTCTCACAGCATTACCAGATCAAACTTATGGAAATGCTTTAAATTTTTCTTTTTCTTTTTTTATTTATTTTAATATTCTACGGATTATATTCACTACAGACCTTATCTAATACTAACAAATGTTAACAATAAACTTTAACTATTACAATTACAATTTTAAGTAACCAATTTGATTTAAAGACAATATTATATTACGATTAATAATATTAACATTAACTGAATAATGAATAAAAATATACGAAACATTTATCATCATTGCATATGTAACTTCCTGAAGTGATCACAGTTGCCAAAAATATTTTGAAAAACTTTAAGATAAAGTGGTGTATAGTTACGAATCAATCTCCGAGAATTATAAAATTTATTTTACTAAGTAGAAAATCGGAGCATACGGATCAATTAATTAAGTTCATTAAAAAGGCTACATTAAGTATTTTTCTTCTGCTTTCCAATGTTGGTAAGTTTGTCATAGATAACCTTGTAGTATGAAGAAGTAGAAGTAGAATTCCAAGTTGAGTTTCCCAAACAAAAAAAGCAATATTTTTTGAACCGATTCAATATTGTTTTTTAGATGAATAATTTCAGGTTTCCAAATAATGGATCGATATTCTTATATTGTGTACACAGCTTAGAAGTATAGTTTAAAATTTTTTTAAGGCAGGTAATATTTGGGATAAATGAATTTGATGCAGGCTATAAATTATTATTAAATTGTAAATCAGAATACGTTGTGGAAAATAATTCTGCAAACAAATCACTAACTTTATTTTTGTTAGTGGAATATTTCGTAACACTAAGATAAATATAAAATTTTCTTTTGTAATTGACATATTTATATTTCATAGTGTTAATGTATATTTCATAGTGTTAATGTAGAGTTGTATTTACCACATGCAACAGCTAATTTGCCATAATCAGACAGTAATCCAAATTTTTTATATATTTTAAAATGTTTATTTTTTAAATTTTTTAGCCCTTTTAATTCACTTGAACTCCAAGGAGGATTAGATTTTTCTTAGGAACATGTTCATCAATATATCTAAAAATTATATGTAAAATGTTTGAATCAATCTGTCAATAGCAGCTGGGGTTCCATGTGATATGGATAATAATTTCAACCAATTAGTGTTATACAAAAGATCATTCAGCTCATTAAAATTAGCACGTTTGAAGCAATAAAATTTCTCATTATGTATTTTTGTTAACAATTACATGGAATGTTAAAACTAACTTCCAGTGTAGGATGGTATCGGTCTTCAGGTACAGAAACTGGGTCTATTATACGTATTATTGAGCTATCAACTGTTTTTTTAGAAACACGAAATCGGGTAATTTACCATATTTATTATAAATACCTTTAATTTGGAAAAGACATAAGTCGTATAAGTTGCTTTGAAGTTTTTCTATTTATTTGTATAAAAACATGAGTTGGGTACAAATTTCCAAGATATAGTAGGCACATAAAAATCTCAAAAAAAAACAAATATCGAATCATCCGGTTTAGAATATGATGTAATAGCTTTAGTTAACTTAAAACGTTCGAATTAATCGATTTGTTTTCTATTTTGACTCGGGGGAATGTAAGAACATGTAATGTAAATTATTTTTTTTTTTTATTTAATTTTATTCGTATGCCAATAAATTCAATTCCATTAGGTTCATCGAAACTTAACACTTTGCAAGAAAATAAACTGGAAACAGCAATTAAGACGCCTCCACCAGTACATCTATCTCGTCTAAAAATATTATAATTGTTGCAAAAAATTTCGCTGTTAAGGATATTGTTGTTTAGCCAAGTTTCAGTAAATACGATTACATGGTGATTGAACTCAAAGCTATTTATGAAGAGTTTATAAAGTTTAGAATTTAAACTAAAAACGTTTTGGTACGCTATATATAGCTAATTACCTAAGGTATTATTTAGTTTTCTTGTACCATTGGCATAGCTCAAGGAAGACGGGAAATATTACAGACTCTATTATTTACTTTAGATACATATTCTCTTACCAGAGTGTTGTCAATTTTCATAAGCAGATAACCGCATGCCGTGTAATAATATAATAGGACATTAGCGAGTTCTAAATTTTAAATATGTTGTTGGTATTTATATAAATGATACTACCAAAATTCACGAGGATAAAATACCGCATAGACTTTCAGATAGTTATTCAGGCATATCTAATTTACGATTCCGGTAACTTAGACAACGAGTATTGAATAATAATATAATACTTCCAATACGGAAAATCTCAAAGTTTAGCTGGGAAAAATCCCACGAACAGCGTCATAGTATTCGCTGTTCCTCCATTTCACATAAGTTTGTTTTGGTTGGTTGTTTATCGAAACAATCGATTTGGGAGGACCACCGTGTCTGCTGCAAAATTTGCACTAACGAAATTACGAAATTATATATGATAATAAAATTTTAAATTTGAATATGCTGCTGAAACCTATAACTTGCTATGATTTAGCATGAATATGAATACAACTTGGTATTACTCTCAGGATACATACAACTCATAGAAAAGGATAGGATTCAAAAACCGACATTTTCAGAAAACCAGTTTTCGAATTATTGGAAATATAGCTTCAAAAAAATTTCGAATCGGTTTTAAATAAAAAAAATCGATTAACCGGTTTGTGTTAAAAAAACAAATATTTTAAAATGTTGATTAGTTTTCGTAAAGAAAGTGTTATTATATTACATATCATTTGTAATAACAAATAATATAAAAATAAAAAGTCATTGCTATTCTGCTGAAATTCACATTATTTTGAAAGATTTCTTATGAAAACTAAAATTGACTTTTTACCTATATTTTGTAAAAATTAGTTAAATCAATTAAAAAATATACAAATCACAATTTTCAGTTCTTTTGGTATTACTCAAATCACAAATTACAAATAAAAAAAAAAAACGAAACTTAAAGCTTTAACAGGTCATAATATAAATGAGAAATCCTTTCAAAGAATTAAGGTCTTGATTCAGCAGGTACAGTAAATTAATTGTTTAAAAATTAAATCTGTATGAAAACTACTAAAAGTCTGCTTGAAAATTTTTAATTTTCATACAAATTTTATTTTCAAATAATTTCATTGTTGTAACGAATCAGGAAATAATTAAGGTTCCCTGAGCAGACACACAAAATGGAAAGTATGGGTTGATTTAGTAAAAAATAATAGAAAGAACGGTTTCATAAAAGGAAAACCCGTTTAACCAGTTTCCGATTTCAGTTTTTGAATTCACTAGATAGAATATTATAGGCCCTGTACACGGCGACCTTTGGGCAGCTTAATGTTCACCGTGCTAAGTTCATGTTTCAAATAAATCCAATTATTCAAGTTGGAGAGAGAATAAACACCTCTTTCGGAAGTATTAATGCTTTCCCAAGAAAATTCACACTGTGAGATCTCACAGCAGGACACACATAAAACATTTTCAGATGTCTCATCATTCATCATGAAAAACATATACTGAGCGGCTTTAGCATTTCCTTAGATATTTTTATGATGTTCGAAACATCCGATAAATAACTCCGTTAGTAACGAGATCAAAAAACAAACCTCTTATCCTGTCTTAGGTCATACGCATTTTCTTATAGACGACTAAATTCCGCCTCAACCCAAGATGTAGATCTTTCTCCCGGATTTCCATGTGGCCCTCATGGCCAGGTACCCAATATAACTGCCCGACATCACAAATATATGAAGCTAAGGATGGCGTGCATTTCAGCCTTGGAATCGATTTGTTTTTTCCCATTGGTAAAGCCCGTTGGAAATTAGATCCGAACGCACCGTCGCACGTTGGATTGCACTGATGATGAGAATTAATTAAAAAATGTAAGTTTGTATATTGTAATAAATTTGTATATCAGATAACAAGCACGACGCTGACTTTGAAAATTTTGCGGATATTTTTTATATATTTCATTTTTAAATGCTAAAAGAGGGGTTAGAAATATTAAGTTTTTGCTTAAATGTAATAATTTTGTTACTAAATTTAAACAAAATATACAATTAAGATTCTATTGAAGTATTGGACAATGATTTCTTACCATTAAATATATTTTAAATGCTAAATTACACTTAATAATAACATAAAATATTACTACAATTCCTTAGGTAAGCTAACTAGTTACCAATGAGCAACTTTGCAAACATTAATATATATTCAATAGATTTAATATTTGATTTACATAAACAACATTCCTTTTATTTATAATTTTATATTATTTGTGCTACTTCCATAATAAAGTTTAAAGTCAAATATCACGAATACGAGCGCTAACTTCGAAAAACTGATTTAGCTTTAGCAGTGAGGAGTCCTGCTTAGACTAGCGTAATAGAAGATAAAATTCGTCATCACTGTAAAATTTATTGCCATATATTGTCTACTTTTTTGCTAAAGTTATATATTATTTTCAAAACTACCACTCATTTTTCAAAAAAATAATTTCATGATATTTCAAATATATTTTTTCACAGATTTTTTAAAAGTATAAATATTTGTTTAAATATATATAAAATATATATATATATATATATATATATATATATATATATATATAGATATATATATATATATATATATATATAAATATTTGTTTAAATATATATAAAATATATATATATATATATATATATATATATATATATATATTAAATTATTATAATAGGATATTTTAGATATACATGTTGATTTTTAAAGGGTCAGATTGGTTAAAAATATTTATGTGGTGACAAAATATTGGATATTACCTTGTGTAATAATTCCCAATATTAGCTTAAACAAAAATATTTAAAATTAAGGTTCGAAATAAAGATTTTAAACAATTGTAGTCATTAAAAATATAATAAAAATATTTTTAACAAGTTTCTTCTTAGTTTGGGTCTGTTAACTGCCAAAAATATATCTTAAATTAAATAAATGACAAATTTTTTGATTTTCTGCATTTTGTTATTACTAAAAAATACCTCGTTTTTTTTATTCTGATATAAAAATTATTTGATAATTTTTTATTTAAATTATCTTATACATTATTATTTATTATTATTGATTTATTAATTTATAGCTTTTAGTTCAAAAGTTACAACAAAAACTTTTACCCGAAAAACAAAAATAAGTTATATTATGAATATACATTAATAAATAAATTATATATGGGCAAAAACACAAAAATTTTAAAACTAATCAAACCGATTTAATGTTATAATAATTGACCCGATCCAGTATTTTTTCATATTTTTGATTCTTTTCCCATAAGTTGAAGTTTTTGGTTTTAGAGTTAAGAGAAATACCTAATGGCAAAAATTTTAAAGACTTTTTGAAAATTTAGGAAATTTTTCAGATTTTACTGCAGCATTATTGGATGCAAAAAAAATTTCTTAAAATAATGTAAAAAACATTAGGAGACTTACTGAAGTTTCTTTTAGTTATTATTTTTTTAATCTATCAAAATAAATCAGTTTTTGGCAGAGTTCAAAATAATTATTTTCAAATTGAAATAGTTGAGTAAAGCATAAGAAATATTTTTTATGATATTTAATAATAGATATTGTCGAAAAAATTTTTTTCTGTTGCTCAATAACTTTTAATATCAAAATTACTTTTTTACGTTGCTTGATAACGGTGATTATTAAAATATATTTTTTTCGTTGTACATAATTTTTAATTTTTGAAATGTTTTTTTTTTTTTTTTGTGTTGCTTCAAAACAGTTTTTGTTAAAATATAAGTTAAGAAAACATTAATTTTAAAGTAATTTCATTTACTTTAATTTATACCGATAAAATTGTATAAATATAAGTTAATAAAGCAAAAATTATTTCATTCTTTATCCAAATATTGTACAAAATTATAGAGTTCAGTTACTTTCCTAGAATTAAAATATTTGTTTTATAAATGCTGACGATAGGTCTGCAAATAAAATTAATGTTTAAAACACTACTTATTTGTAACCATTTATTTATTTAAATAAAAAAAATTATATTTAAAAAAAATAACTGCAACTAAACAAAAATTGTAACCAAAAGAAATAATAAATAAAAACTTTAGTCGAAGTCAAGTACTCGAACAGAAAACATTAATTTGTTTAATTTATATTTTTTACGTTGTTTATAACTCTATTTTACAAGAAAAAGGCGTTTCTTTGGAGTTGCAGAAATTTCTTGTTGCATTACTCTCACGGTCCCTTTGCTGGGAATTATTTCTATATGCCCTTCAGTGAGGATATAAAAATCATTTTCTGTTAAAGAAACATCCCGTTCAATTTAACACAATTCCAAAATTTGTATTTTAGATATATTAATAAGCGTTGATGCGTTGAACATCCCAAGAATGTATTTACTGCTCTCCATAATATAATGGGTGATTCAAGTAGAGATATTTTTTTCAATAGCCTTTTTTTGACAGATCACGTGTGAGTCGTGTCATGCTGTCATGTTATTTTTGTTTAGTATTGTTTGGCATTTTATAATGGAAAGACTTACGCCTGAACAAAGTTTACAAATCGCTCAACTTTATTACGAAAATTCACGTTCTGTGAGGAATGTGTTTCGTGCACTTCGCTCAACTTATGGTCAATATAATCGGCCTACTGAGCGGACTATTTGGAACACCATCACCCATTTTGAGACCCAGCATTCATTATTGGATAATATTCGACCGAATAGATCACGTACAGCACGCTGTGAAGAAAATATAGCGGCTGTAGCTGAGAGTGTACACGAAGACCGTGGAGAGTCGATTAGGCGCCGTTCGCAGCAACTCGGACTGACGTATGGAACGACTTGGCGCATTGTACGTCGAGATCTTAAATTGAAAGCGTACAAAATACAGCTTGTGCAACAACTGAAGCCGCTCGACCTTCCCAAGCGACATCGTTTCGCTCTATGGGCTCTTGAAAAGTTCCAAGAAGATCCGACGTTTTCGTGGCAAATTTTGTTCAGCGATGAGGCCTATTTCTCGCTCAATGGGTATGTAAACAAACAAAATTGACGCATTTGGGACGAAGAGCAACCTGAAGAGATTCAAGAACTGCCACTTCATCCATCGTGATCTCGGCGACATTTGGTTTCAGCAAGATGGCGCCACTTCCCACACATCGCATCAATAAATGGATTTATTGAGAGAACACTTCGGTGAGCACATAATTTCACGTTTTGGGCCGGTCGATTGGCCACCAAGATCGTGTGATATCACACCGTTAGACTTTTTCCTGTGGGGATATGAAAAGTCTAAAGTTTATGCGAACAAACTCGCTTCGATTCAGGCCTTGGAGGAAATCATCACGCGTGTCATTCACCAGTTACCAGTCTAAATTCTGGAACGAGTCATCAAAAATTGGACTCAACGGATGGACCATCTGCGACGTAGCAACATTTGATAGACATAATCTTCAAAAAATAAATGCCAAAGAATGTTTTTTAAAATGATAATAAACATTCCCCATTAAATTTGAATTTTCTGTTTTTTTTTTTTTTTTTTCTTTAAAAAAGTAGGGAACCTCGAAATGGATCACGCAATATAATACATATGTATGTGGAATAGGAAGATATCGATGTGTTGAATAATAATTAGTTTAAATGTTTTATATCACACTTGATATATATTTTAAAAAATATATATCAAGTTGAAAAATTAAAAATGCGTCTTCTGAAAAAAAAATAGATTTTTTGAGTTGTGACGTTGTTGCAGCAAATAAGGGATATGTTTTTTGTAATATTCTTAAGTAATTTAAATAATAGGCTGAATGTAATATAAATTAAGTATTTTTTACTGTTTCATTTATACAAATCCAACAAAAAAAATGAAACAGATTATTTTTCAGTACATTATTTTCACCTTTTTCCACCCATTTTGTTTAAAAGAAGGAACATACATATTTTTTATTTTACTAACAAATTTACATATATAAAAGTTTCTGAAATTACATTCAATTTGTTAATTATACAATTAAAATCTCGATATGAAGATTCGAAGGGATCTAAAAGAAAATTTGTCGAAAATTTTCTATAAAATATGTTTATAAAAATGTGGAGTTTTGTAAAAAATCTTAACATTCTTATAAATCGATATATAAATGTTAAAATTATAACGGAAGTATTTAATTTGGTATTTATAAGTAATGCAAAAAAATTTACGTAATTAATATCTGTTTTAAGACAACGTAAACGTTTTGTTTCAAAAATTAAAAATTATAAACAACGTAAAAAAGTCTATTTCAACAATAACTGTTAGCAAGCAACGTAAGAAATAATATTTGAAAAATAAGTTATTGATTGAACAACAGAAAATCTTTTTCTTTAGAAATAACTTTTATTAGGAAACGTAAAAAATAAAAATAAAAAAATAAAAATTATAAGCAACGATAATTTTTTTATTAATTATGACTGTTATAGAAAAACGAAAATTTATATTTGTTAAAAATAGCTGTTACTTAAAGACGTAATTTTTTATAACAGTTATGACTCAACGTTTTTAAATAATTCTTAAAACAGTTATGTCTCTGATTTTTAGCGAAAACTTTTATCTTAGCGCATTTGTGGCTCAATGGGTTTTATCAAAAAATTACGAAGTTTGTAGAATTTATGGACAAAAATGCATTTTCGTAAAAATGATTACATTATAACATCTTCTTTAAAACAGATTATTGAGTGATCTAAAAAGTTTCTGATTATTTTTCTATAGTTAAGTCCGAAAATAGCTATAAAAATAAAAAATTCACGTGTAGAACTTAAAAATGATGATGTTCAATGTTCATTAAATAACATCCTAAAAATATCATAGAGTAAACTTTCTAAAAGGAGGTTTTTTGTTATCAAGTTAGTCTCTAAATCAAATTTAAAATGCCAAAAAAGCCACGATCAAATGCCTGTCGTAATTAAGTTAAAAAAATAATTGTATTTAAAAAAAATAATTGTATATTTGGAAAAAAATGTTCAGCGAAAATTAAGGGCTTGCATGATTTAAACTCCTGTAAATTATATTAATTTAGTTTTTTTTTAATCTTGAAATTAATAAAATATATATTTCCTTTTTTAATTTACACCTGATATATTATTTGTTATTTAAAACATTTAAAAAAATATTTTAGAAAAATTAATATTTGCGTGTAACTCAGCTAGTGATGATAATATTATGAGTCTTTTTACATGTGGTGATAGTTCTTTACAAGATTAATAAATGTGTGCAATTATAATATACATAATCGAAATTTTAATCTTTGAGAATTTTTTTTTAAATTTTCATATTTGAGCCCCTTCACAAAACTGATTCACTGCAACGGATTTTAAATGCTGAAATATTGTTTTTATTCTTTCGAAGCGCTGTCAATGTTTTGTGTTTTTGCATTTTCGCTATCGCTAGCCCACTGTACGTTACCCGTATCAATGTTGAATTGTTTCGAGTCGTCAGTGAACCAAACTTAATCTGAAGGCATGTCATTAAAATTTGATAGAAGAAACCAACATTTGGTTATAATTATTGAAAATTTATAAATTCTTTATTTACAATCATAAACATGTAATTATAGCAGAATAACGTATTTAATAAGTATATAATTAGTTTGTTTAACTAATTTACCCTTTATTGAAATAAATTTTAAACCAAGTACAATTATAATTTTTGTGCTAAATATTGGAATTAGTAACCAAAAACTGACAATTATAATAAATTTTAAACCAGTTACAGTAATTACAATTTTACTATAAAAATTCGGTCATTACAACAAAAAACAAATTTAATATTAATGACGCTTAAAGGAATAAAATGAAAAAATCAAAATAAGTAAAGGGAGAAACACAAATTTTTTAACACCCAACGAACCTCACCATCACCGACTTCGATAAAATTCAATATGCGCGCTCATTATGTCAATTCAAAAATTTCAAATTCGTTCTTATTTGTTTTTTTAGTTTTGAAAGTTCACTTTTTTCAGAAATTTTTTTAAAATACATGAAATTTAAATCCATATATCTTTGGACCTATTTCTCCGATTTAAACAAGCTTTGGCTCAAATTTATGTCTAATAAATCTAGTTACTAATTATGTTAGTAATTATGTTAGTTTAAATAAAAGGATAATTACATCAATATTCGTCCTTGTATCAAGGATATTTAATAATATATATTTTATTAAATCATCTGCAACATTGATAATGATATACATATGTATGTACTCATTAATGTCATTTATTTAATTGCAGCAGGCAAATTATCATCTTTTACAATTTCCAAATTGGAATTTTTAATTTTGACTTGGCCTCCCAAATATGTCCCATTTTCCCATTTAAAGCTGTATTGTTGAAGTTACGAAAAATAGTATGAAATATTTTTATTAACTTCACCAACAGGCCACTTACTAGAGTTTTATATGGAACTTGCAAAATATAGTACTTGTATTAAAATTAGCTATACCCTACGCTATGTTTGTGATTCTGAGATTTAATGTTAAAATATTCTTCCACTCTCTTGTTGTTTTTTAAGAAGAATAAAATATTAAAGTTTTGTCATTTCTTTTTTCTTATATGTTAACAAGTTTAAGTATCTATATTTTGCTTACATTTGTTTAATATACTTATAAAAACACATTAAACAAATGTATTTTATCTAAAAAAAATAAAAATAAAATCTTCTTTATTTGAGCAAGTCTAATATATCTATCTAATATAAATATATGTATTTTATTTATTACTCCAACCTAAGTCTCACGAAAAAAGTTGCAAATGTACCCCTCTTGATATGAAGACTGGTCTGTTCTTATATGATTCCCAAAATATTACATCTGAATGTATAAATTTGCGTGACCTGGACCATTTTTAAAACACCTCTAAAAATACGTATTTCTTACAATATCATTTTTATCAAAAGAAAATTAACTTCAAGTTATAACAGAGGCATACCAAGGCCTGAAATATTGATTTAAATAATTGTTATCTCTCTTTTCAATCGCGGAATATTAAGATTTTATTAACATTTTTTGTCATATTTTCTTTAATGTAATATTAGAATTGGAATAGATACTATTGACGATTATACGTAATTAACCCTTTAACAGCAAGAATGTAATTTTTTTGCGTTTTGTTCCCGAAAAGCTTAAATTAGAAATAATAAGCATAGAAGCATTTATTATACTTTATTATATACTAGATGAATTTATGAAAAATATAGTAAATTCCTTTAAAACTGCGATAATAATCGAATTAAAGAGTCTTTTGAAATTTAGTCACTTTTTTTACACGAATTTATAGGTTTAATGATAAATAAATACTCTTGGTAACTTTTATATTCCTAACTAACCGCTTATTTAACATAAAAATTAACTTAACCAATTATGGACCGCAAATTCCAAAATATTACTTGTACAACTAAAGAGTTAAATGAATACATATATATAGTATTGAATGAGACCTTTCCAATGACGCCCTAAAATATAAATTACGATGGAAAATGTCCAAAATATTACAACTTTAATAAAATAGTATTTAAAATAAAATCATAGAATATTTTACTAATAATTTACTAAAACTAATTCAACAAATTTTATACTCATTATTTATTAAATGTCATTTGTCTATCATATTGCAATTTTTTTACAAAAAGTTAAAAGTTATGTACACTATTGATCGAAAATAATATTTTTGGAGATATTTTAAAAATGGTGTAACTGATAATGAAATAATGAAACCGAAATATTTTGGAGATTAGTTTAAAAGATATCAATCTTTAATTTTAGGGGGTACATTTGCAAATTGATTTGTCTCCATAATAATCAATGCACTTTACACCAACCGAATTGTTTTTATTATTTTTTTAAGCTGATCCTATCGACATATTATTTGGCAATCCCAATCGAATTGTTAAATAGTACTTGGAACTGATCAAATTCGATTGGCTAAAAATTCGTTTGCAAAAATTAATCTGTTTTCTCTCTATATGTATTGGAGGAATATACAAAATAGCTCCCACGGTAAATGTAAGACAAGTCTTTATTGCGCCTGTAATTAAAACATAAATAAAGCGATATACATTATATAATAACTCCCGTATTAGAAAAACCAATTTAAAATATATTTTAAAGACAAAATTTATATGAAAAATTTATTTTAAAAGGCATTTTAAATTTGAAAGTTGGTTGTGAATAGGGGTGTAAATCCTTAACATTTCGTTGCTATATTCACGGGAACCAAGCTAAAGTAGCATAGGTCACTATTGTCCTAATTATCGAATAAAAGACTAATAGATTATTATCGATTTAGGACGCCATTGTCTTCGTAAAGAGACGTTGACAGACATAAAGTGCTCTTGTTGCCTTATTGGCAATATTGAACATACATTACAGCTAACCCCCATACAAACATCCTCCCGATATAGGGGTTTAAAGCTTTAAAAAACTCACTTGAATAATATTGACAGATCTATCTTTCGCTATATTCAATTGGTTTAAGCCAGAAATTTCGGGTATTTGAGGTGCAAACGATCTTACAGTTATGCTATACTGATCGTAATATTAAATAATTATTTATATTAAAAAAGGATTTAAAAAATCAAAGCAAAGGGGCAGCCGCAGAAGAAAACGTACTTTTTTGTTCATTAATTAATAATTGTTGAGAAATTGAGAATTATTTTGTTCATCCGCTTATAAAGTAAGAAACTGTTTGCTTTCCATAAGATGCGCGAAATTACAAAAGATCACCATAATAGTATTAAGGATGTATGAGATCCAAGGATTTTTAATTGTGAAAAAGTACGTTTTGTTAAAAATATATTGAAAAAGTACGTTTTGGTGTGTGTATCTTTTATACGTTAATATTTTTTCAGAATATATTAAATTGTCCATTAATACTCCAAATTACCCAAAAATATAATATCTGTAAAGGCTAAAGGTTAATTCCATATTAAAACGGACACCAATTAGATTTTAAATTTTCGATTTTAATTAAATTCACTACAAACGTTAACTATTGGAAATTTTTCTTAAATCGCAAACTTTTTGACTCTGAACCCTTTCGGATCCAAAAATATGACGTATTGAAAATTAGAAAAATTTTTATTTTCACACAATAATTGAATTATACATAGTAAAATTCTATTTGTACATAAATTTTTTGCTTTTTTAACGATATGTATAAATATATTTCATTTTGAAAGCTCAAAGGTCAAAGATGGTGATATGAAGTCATGTATCTCAAAAAAGCGATATTTTTAAAATTCTTTAAAAATTGTTGATAAAATTTCAAGTTGAAAAGTCATTAGTTGTGAAACAAAATATGGTATAAGGCTTAACAACTTAAGTTTAATTTTATTTTTGTATATATTAGTTCAGAAAAAATATACCTTGGATTTAATAAACTAAATAGTGTCCACCTCGAAATTTTGTTTTAGTATAGAAAAGGCCATTTTATCAATATATTCTGTTGCAAGTTTTAAAGAAATATTGGGTTTTAAAATATAAGACTTCAAACTATAAATTTCATTCTTAAATTTGTTAAGTAATAATTACTATGAAAAAAGTACGTTTTGGAAAAAATAAAATAAAAGGGAACGTTTATGCACCGAATTTTATGAGTCCTATTTCTTGTGGAAAAAAGGAAGAATTATCTTACCAAGATTTTTCCATTAGATTTCGACTCAAATAATACAAAAAATGACATAAAAGCAATTTCTCAAAAAATGCTAAAAAGTACTTGTTGTTCTGGGGCTGCTCAAACACTAAGGACAAATGGAAAATTTCAAATCTACTTATTTTCTTATTTAAAAAAATCGCATTTTTAACACTTCTTGTACAAACACTGAATTACATAAAATTATTGTCCATTTTTACCCTTACATATTTTACATTCATATATTATTTGCTAAAGTCTTAGTTACTATAATTAAATACAAAGAGCGTAAAAACTACCAATTAACCCCATCAGAAATAAACCCACTTTTTGTAAAGTGAATCTCTCTTAAGATTTTTTCCCAGCTCTATATGAGTGCAAACGTTTTTTTTTTTTTTTTTTTGTTTTTTTTTTTTTTTTTTTTTTTTTTTGTTTCATTCTTCTTTTTTCCTTTATACTGTCATTCGCTTTAATTTATGTTGTTGAATATGAAGTATTACATTTTAATTTCTTAAATTTTTTTGTTCGTTTTGTGGAAAAAATAACGCCTTTATGTTGTTACAGATTTATTGTTTACTTTATAGAGTTTTTATTTCATTTTAACCGAAACAAAAAAATTTAAAATACTGTGGGCTAATAAGAAGGATATTTGTAGGTCAAATTTAAACAACGATATCTAGAATCAAAAAGGTGCACTAAAGAAGGTTTTTACAACTCTTTTTACCATGTTAGACTTTACCTTATCTTGTAAATTTAACTCCACATTGGTGATCAACGGTCATAATATCTCACAATATAGATATCTGAGATCAAGAACTCGTTTGTACAAACTATATAAAGTAGATAAATTTCAAAAAGGATTATACCACGGTATTTAAATCCATAATGAATGAACTTTTACATTATGCAAATTCACCACAGTAATAAAATGTCTTTAGAAAAAGGTATTATTTTTTTTTTTTTTTTTTCTAAATGTCATCTAACAATTTGTGTACGATGATGCAAGAGAAAGTGAATGAATAAGTGTGACAAAGAGAAAAGAGAAAACTATATTGTCCATCAACATTCATCTCAAATGACGCCCTTTTAAAGTTCGTTTTTATATGCGCTTCTCCTTTTTTTTCACATTTTTTCTAAATTTTTATCACGTAATTAAAACTTGAAACGCATATAAATTAGCAAGCATCTTTCTTATTTTTTCCCTTTTCTTTTATTTAGGTACCAGCAAAAATCCTGTAACAAGGCAAAAATGAATGAAGGGAATAACTAACGAACTAATGTATAAAACAACAGGAAGTATCAGACAAGTACGCGTTCAAATAAATTCAACTTTTCTCAGAATCAACTAAAAGGCGGGTTGGACGGATCCTGCTAACAGCCACAGAAATATAATACTGGGAAAAAAATAATTTGCAAAATAAGTTAAACCTAAAAAAATACAATATAGAAATTGAAGACATAGTACATACTACAATGTGAGTACTACTAAATGACTGACATTGTTAACCTTAATGATTAACTTTCTTTGTCACGTTAATCTCAACATGTTTTCCAATGTAACCATCACTACCACTATTAGCATTCCAACGTTTAAGATTGAAATTAGAACTTAATGAATTTTTTTTTTTTTTTCTTTTATATATTTTTTTCTTTTTTTTTATTATTAATATATATTTTTTTACGACCTCGCCATAGGCTATAAACAGAAAATGTTAGCCAAGCCAGCAGATTAAAGCAACTTGTGGTTAATGCACATTTTGCCGCACACTATAAAAACATGATTGTAGCTCTAAACAGGTTTGGCGTAAATTGCAAGAAATTGGTGCCACTATGACTGATGATAGTCCCATTCATTTATCATCGAAAGTCGAACTTGATAGTTTTAATGAACACTGTATTCTTCCTGAATTGCCTGAATTAGATGATCCACCAGTTTATTTTACATCCTTAATGCCTATTAATGGCTTTTCCTTTAGAACAGTGGACCATAATGAATTATATGAATCCATCTTCCAAATTAAATCTGATGCCAATGGACCGCATGGAATTTCCTTAAATTTTATTATTATTGTCTTTCCTTTAATTTCAAACCAAATTCTTCAAATTTTGAATTCTATAATTACTATGTCCACATATACAGCTCAATGGAAAATTGGGAAAGTGATACCCATACCCAAGAATAGAAATCCTTCTAACGTGTCTGATTATCGTCCCATTAGTGTACTATGCTCTATGTCAAAAATTTTGGAGATGGTTTTATTAAGGCAAATTCACCGTCATTTAGAATTTGGTAATTTCATATCACAATTTCAGTCTGGATTCAGAAGGGAATACACTACAGTAACACAGACGCTTAACGTTGTTGAAAATTTAAAAAATAATATAGATCAGAAGCTATCATCTGTACTTCTGTTTTTGGACTTCAGTAAAGCATTTAATGCTTTAAGTCACAATGTGTTGGCAAGGTAGCTTTCTTTTTTCTATTTCAACGATCACAATACGTTGAATGGAATGGAAAAGTTTCATTTACTTTAAATTTATTTGGGAGAGTTCCGCAAGGTTCCATAATTGCTCCACTTTTATTTATGATGTATACAAATGATATATTTTCGAATATTACTTTTTCTCAATGTTACATATACGCTGACAATATTCAGCTTCTTTCCTGAAACGAAGCTTATGATGATAACAGTTTTGAACAAAATATTAACAGAGATCTATCCTCCATTTTTGAATGGTCTGAACTAAATTTTTTGAACTTGAATCCTTCGAAAACCAAAGCTATGTTTATTTCTAATATTTCGTACAGAAAACCGAAACTTAAGTTGAAGGATATCGAAATTCTATATGTTGATCATTATAAGTCTCTGGGATTTATTTTAGATTCTAGATTTGATTTTAATATGCACATCATTTTTATATATTCTAGGGTTGTGGGTGCATTGCGTAGGCTTTATACGGTTGGGTAATACCTTCCATTAGAAATTAGGAAGTGAGTTGCTTTATCTCTCTGCCTTCCAATATTCTTATATGGTATTGAATTTTACTCCGACATGTCTCAGAATAATCTAACTAGGCTTAAACTGTGTTTTCATAGGGTGGTAAGATTTATTTTTGGTTTGAAGTTATATGATCGTGTATCATCGTTCTGTAAAACTTTACTTGGCTGCGACTTTATATCCTCGATATTAATGATAATGTTTTACAAACTAATTAAAGCAAATTGTTCAACTTATATAGCTGACAAATTTTCATTTGGGACGTATTTCTTTTTAATTTCATCGCATTCATCCTTTATAAAAGGAAGATCATTTGTAGTTAGAGTAGCCCAACTTTAGAATACTATCATACCTATTCAAGAAAGACGATTTTCGAACTCAGTGGAAGTCTTCGAAAAAGTCCTACTGAACAATTTCTGAATTTTATTTATAAAAAAAAGACAAATAACTACCAATTATACTGGCTGTCGTATCATATGAGTCTTTGATACCAACCATGACCATGATTGTTAATTTTATTTTCAAGAATTGAAATTTTTTATATAATTATTCTTTGCATTTTTATGGGGGGGCTTCGTATTATATTAAGTATTGTTATATATATTATACATATATTATTAATGTTAAGATAATTATAAGTTTAATAATAAAAATTATATTGCCAATGATTATTGTGACAAATTTGGCCCCAAGGGCTTAATGTCATACGAATAAATGAAATGAAATTAAATTAAATTAAATTAAATTAAAAATTTCCCATAGAATATCGAGTATCGGTTATATAATGATATAAATGGTATACCTGCTTCTTTCTAGAATTTCACCAATTTCTGTACAACTTTCATTTTGTTTGTGAAATTATAATATTATTTTTCTTTCCGCTTCTATTGTTTCCTTTTGCCTAACTATGTGAATAATTTTGTCCATACTAAATTAGTTGAAATTTGTAATTTTCGTCTGTTATCTTGTAATTTTAAGAGTTATGATAATTTTTTTTAATTGTTTTAAATATATAACCAATAAATACACCTTTGATACAAACAAATCATATCTCTAAATCTATTCGATTAAAAGATATAAACTCACAAACATGTAACCACGATGTGTATGTGAACAACTTTTTCCGCCTCTGTACATATTTTTATACATAACAGTTTTGGTAAAACATTGCTTTTATCTATTGTTTAGTAATTAGTAACTGTTTTCTACTACGTTACTTAAGATTGCAAAATCATGTAATTTTCATTATAAACTCAATAAACTTGCTTATAAGCTTTTAACAAATAAATATCTAAAATGAAAAGTAAGTGAATTTATACTCACACAAAAAAAATAAAAATGGATTTCAATTACGAAATTGTTTATATTAATTAAATTTGTAATTGATTTTGCTCCAATCAACAAATTAACTGCAATTAAATTATTTCAATTATGTTTTTAATTATATCAACACGAACCGTTATTGAAAATTTACTAAACATCTATTAAAATGATTATTAATTCAGTTTTTAATTTAATTATGTCTATACCTCTACACATATATATAATAAATTATAAAGGAACATTGAAAAACAAATTAAAAAAAATTTAAAATAAGTTCTACCTTGCGCATAATGGGACTTTCTTATTAATGGCAGTAATATCATCAAAGACAGGGTTTTGGAAATTTTCCAGTTGCCCTTGTCGTTAATGCACCAATTAATTGATGATGGCTTCAGCGATTTACGATTTATTTAAAAGACACAAAAAAATTAAGCACATCCTGATATACTGATGGATATCATGACGAACCTCCATGAAGGATGTTTACAAAGAGATATGTATCATCATAAAAAGGTCAGATCATATTGGCAATAACGTTACCATTGAATACAAAAGAAAAAAAGCATCATTGAGTAAAGGAATAAAATTTAAATGAAAGACAAAAAAGTTCAATAAAATAAAAAGTCCACCCAGAAAAAATTTTAGAACTTGTTCTAAATTCATTAGTTCTAGAACTTGTGCAATCAGAACCACTACAGATTCTTTAGTAACATCTTTAGAACTAATGATCTCGCAACCGTATTGTGATTTTAAATTGGTTTTAAAGAGTACTTTTGAGAACTAGTTCTGCATTACTTCCACATCACTTCGATGAAAAAATTACTGGATCCCAAATGACTTAGAACAACCTAGAACAGTTAAAAAAAAAAAGAGTTAGGTTGCTATAATCACCCTTCACCCGCGTTGAGATGTATAATATGAAATGAAATACATTATATTGGATGTAATTATAAATATATTTACCAAGCAGTATTGTGATAAGTGGATTCAAATCTCAGCCAAGCCAAAGTTTTTGTGCGTAAAACAAATGACCATCCAAAATAACTTTTTTGATATCCAAATAAAACTAGTGAAATTTTGGACATTGCGAACAAAACTCATCAGTTATAGCACCAAAAAAGGAAGCTTTTTTCATGTTGTTTTAGCTTACAAAACAAGTTATTTAGTAGACGAAGTTTTTGCTGGGAAGTGGAGCAAATACAAGCTATTTTCATGCGTTCTGGAACTAGTTGGAGAACTAATACAGTTTCTCCTGGGTACGTATATAAAAAAAAATAATTTTCGTTTATTTAACCTTTTGATTCATTTAACTTTGTTAAAAGTTTAAAAATTTGTGTACTATGTATTTTTTTATTAAAATCTTCAATTGGAAAAAAATTATTGATTTTCAAATTTTACAATTAAAACAACTTTTTATTAAACTTATTAAACTTTTATTAAATAATTAAAGCTAATGTTTAAGTTGTCACTAAAGCAGTGTTGCCATAAAATATTCGAAGTGTTATGCTAAATTCTCAAAAATAATATGCTAAAATCTGCTAAATCGAGAACCATAGAACCGGAAGAAAACATCATAAAATCAAATGTTATTTGAAAAATGTGCGACCAAGATTTTACAAAAAGGTAACCGAAGAAATTAAATTCTAAAAATAGTTTTTAAACTCAATAGGTCCAATGCACACTGAGGCAGAATCGAAAAATTTTGGAAATAAACCTGTAACTTCTAATCGGCTGGTTGGATTTATATAAAATGACACATAGGCTCAAAGAAGCTTACCACTGACATAGAAACATTTTAACCACTTGCCTAATTTGTATTTCTGATTCGATTTAAAAAATTTGTATATAAACTTAAAGCTATCCATAAGGGCTACATCAAACTATAAAGTATCGTAGTTTTGGTGCTATAAAACATGTCGACTTCAATATTTTTGTATACGTATAATTAGAATTGCATCAGCTGCACGAAATACATAATTTATTCAAAAAAAATGGAATATATGTTTTGTAGATAGCTAAAACATAAAAAATAGAAAAAATATTTATTAGAATCCATTTTTCAAAACACAGTGGCTGACATAAAAAACACATTTTGGGAAATCTGCAAATAGCCGTTATTAAATATAATCCCTCGATATGTAATTTTACTTCTTGTTTTTTAAGTTAACATTTTTATTATTTATTATTTTTATTATTAGAATAACCCATATTTATTCGAACTTAATTCGAGAAAGTGTTAAAAACTTCATTCAATGTTGTTTAAAGACACAAAAACTTGAACTTTTGTTCAAAAATTTATCATTTGCGACTACTTTTTGGTGTTCAAAATTGTAATTAATTAAAAATAGAAATTTTTATTTTAAAAATTATAGGCAAAAACTCCAAAAATGAGAAATTTAAATTAAAATTTAAATATATTTTAAGCAATAAGAGATAACATGGTACATTATGTTTTTTCTTTATCTTGTTTAGTAGAATTCAGAAAAACAAAATTATGTAAAATTGGCTTATATTTGAAAAAATATAAGCTTCAATCTTCCTCACACTCGAGGTTGTAAACTTTAACGCACTGAAGAACAGACTGTGTTTCAGATACTCACACCAGCTAGCAATATTCTGAAAGCCTAACATATCGCCTGATGATGTCCCAAGCTTCATTAAAAATCTGTTTAGCAGATTTACTAACATTTATTTTTCAAATGGTCCCATCGTGCAGTGTTGATAATTTTGCGTTTAGACGAAATTTCTTTCTCTGTTCCAGATTATTAGTAAATTATCTAATGACCACAAAATTTTGTTAAGGGAATTTTAAGTCATAGTTTTAAAAGTAAAAAAACGTAAGAAATTTGGTGTAAGCATTGAAAATTATGTAAAATTCAACTTTCAGAAAGTTGATTATGCTAAAAAGTATTTTTCAGCTTTTTTCAAAATAATGCCAAACCATTCTGCCAAATGTAGCAGAAAAAATGCTAAAATGGCAACACTGCACTAAAATGGATCCACATCGAGATCAATTGATGATTTGGTTCAGGGTCCTACATAATTAGATAATTGGATTAATTTCTGAAGTAATAACACAGTTTTTTGTAAAGTAAGCTATTTTCATTCTTTTTTGCCTTACAATTTAGTTGAATTGAAATGCTAACTAAATATTTTTATAATATAATAAAAATGCCTTACTTATTAGAACGTTTTTACAAAACCTATGCCACCATCGGTCTTAGAGTACTATGAGTTTGTGCAAAAAATTTTGCTAATCTAATAAATTTAAAGAGCTTTCATATGATACCAAAATTTCATAGTTTTTTTTTTTTTTTTTTTGAAAGTTTTTTTTTTGGGAGCTAGGAACATATTTTTTTTTCTCCATATAAACAAGACTACCCTGAAATATATCGAAATGTAACGCAAAATATACATACATAACATATCAATCTTTAGGCGATATATATACATATTTATATATATTATCAAAGCACCCTGACGATTCAGAATCATAGTCTAAAATAAATTTTTCTAAAATAAATTATTCCTCAATATTGTTTTAATAAAATGAATTAAATATGTATACTTTTTTAATTTTATAAATAGGTACTTATTTTATTATTAACTTAAATAACTTATTAATAACATATTTAACATCACAATTTATTAAAAGCTTAACCATAGAAACCACCATAGTATGGTCTATAAAAGCCACCGCCATAGTAAGGTCTATAAAAACCACCATAGTATGGTCTGTAATAGCCACCGCCATAGTAAGGTCTTGGTCTATAGAATCCACCACCATAATATGGTCTGTAAAATCCGCCACCATAAAACGGACGGCCAAAACCAAATGTACGGAATTGTCTAGTTTTACGCACTAAATCACCATCATCCTTTAAACTAGCATCCAACTCCATATGTGTGGCTGGTTCTACGTCAACCTTAGAAAATTCTTCGGGTTTTTCAACAATCTCTTCTTCTGCCCAGATATTATTGGCAAATGCCATAACCAACATAAGAACAGTTATAAACCACAACAACTTCATCCTGATAATAAAAAATCACTCTGGAAATTGTACAACGATTATTTTAATATTTTTAATTATATTATAAAATTTAAACTAAACTTTATTCGCAATAAAGCTTATTATTTATACCTTTAATGTCGTCTGCTCATGAATTTAACAAAAATCTCTCAAAAAGAAAAAAAAAACCTGATTGATGAGAACTTTTTTTATGAGAATTTTGTGAACATTTAAAAATTCTTTCGGTACTACGGCTGTAGTTTTATTGAAATATTCTTTAACCTTGTTGTTGTTTTGTTAATGCGATTTCAGCGTAGTAAATTTGTTATGATGCTTGTTCATTAAATTGTCAAAATTAAAAAATAAATGAGCAAAAATGTATGACTAAAAACAAAAATCATTCTATTGCTCTACGTAGACCTAAATAATGACGTATCATTTTTAACGCCTTTTAAGCCGCGAGTTAGTAATAGGAATTACCCTCTTTCATGTCATAATAATATTATACTCATAGGTATATTAAATTGAATTATATTGAATTTCAAAACTAGTTTCGCAAAACAAAAAAGTTTATAAAGTACTTTTACCCATAAACCAAATAAAACTAACACATAAATGATTAAAAAATGCTTTATGACTAAAAAAATATTTTATAGAAGAAAATGTTTATTGCATCAAAGTGCTAACAGTGTTTATTATTTCTACAAGATATTTATATTGGACCGATGACAAATTATCTTAAATCAAATAACTTAAACCAAATGTTTTTTTTTTTTTTTTTTTTTTTTTGTGTTTTATAAAATTTGGAATTGTGATTTATACTTTACCAAATTTATTTATTTGCAAGCATGTATACAGTATTTTGCTCATTTAAGTGATTTTATAGGAGCCATGATCACTTATTGACCAATCCTTTCGAAATTCGATATATTGATTTATACTTATATAAGATTTATTTGTGCCGCATTACTATTACTTATGCTAATTTTGAGGAGATTCCTTATATAGAGGCTATGGTCAATTACACTATGCAACAAATTTTGGGTCATCAAATATTGCTTCAAAGAAAGTATGCCAATTGAATAATAAAATATTCAAAGGATTTTGCAAAGATTGATTGCAATATATGAATAGTCATATTATTCAACCGATTTAACTGATATCTTGCACATATATAGTATATGTAGTGCATCCTCCGAAAGGAAATATAGAATATAATATTAATAAAAATACCATGCTCACTTTTTGTAAAGAATTCTTTCTATGAAATTCAACTGAAATTTAGAGCATTCATATATCAAATACTTTTTGGAAAAAACTATGGACTAACATGCGAATCTCAATTTTTAGCTCACTTTCATTAAAAATCAATTTTACTTCTTTCTTAATGCTTCTAATACAATTCACATATTATTTGACATATACAAAGAACAGAAAATACTGTATATTATAAAATTTAATCTGTATGGATATCACGCCTCTTTTATTATATTGTGAAATTTTTTTATTTTTTTATACCCTACACCACCATAGGTGGTTAGGGTATTATGCGTTGTGCTGATGTTTATAACGCACAGAAAAACAAACAGAAAATTAAAGTATACTAATCGACTCAGAATCACTTTTTTGAGTCGATCTAACGATGTCCGGCCGTCCGTCTGGCTGAACGATTGGCTGGATGGCTGTCCATGTAAACCTTGTGCACAAAGCAATTTTGAAGATAATTCAATGAAATTTGGCACGTAAGACTTTCACACACAAGGACGAAGCCTATTGAAATTGGTTATGATCAGTCTATTATTTCTCCTAACCTCAATACAAATGTCCTCCCGGAATAGAGATTTAATGATCATAAATTTTAATGATATTCGATGTAAAGAATATAAGTCCCCTTACCGAATATTTATGCTCGTACACAATGATGTAGAGTATCATATAGTCTTGACCGACTATATCTTTCTTTCTTATTTTTTTATAAAGATTTTAATGAAATTTAAAATTTTTTACTAAAAAAGAAATTAATCCTTTTAAAAAACTGGAAGTGGATAAAAATAGTGTGCGCATAGGTATATTAAAATGAATTATTTTGAATTTCAAAATTACTTGGTAGTGCAATTTTAATTGTCTTGTAATTTTGTAATCTACGATCACGCTTTAGTTATATCCTGCAAAAATTCTCCGTTTACACAATCTCACTTTTCCATAATTGTACAAGTTAAAAG
The DNA here is from genome assembly GCA_932274085.1 of Protocalliphora azurea. Lineage (NCBI taxonomy): Eukaryota > Metazoa > Arthropoda > Insecta > Diptera > Calliphoridae > Protocalliphora > Protocalliphora azurea. Next base: position 117,305,008 of record OW026519.1, on the reverse strand, counting down.
GAACATTTTTAATCTTTCAACTTTAAAAACACCTAGGGGCTAAATGGGACCAGTAAGGAAACTAATTGGTTATATATTTCTATAGCACTATTTCTCCTATACATATTTGCTATAGCTCTTACTAAGGAAATTATATAACCCAAAAGTTCTTTGGGGAAGCATATTTGCTTTGGTCGCCAATGAATTAAATTTGTGACGTGATAGAATGAAACTAAATTTTTTCTGATGATTGGAATGAGTATTCCTACGAAAAACTAATGAGTACTACAATCGGCTAGACATATATATATGCATATATATATATCAAAAGCCCAGTGGTCTCAAAACCTTTTTTTTAAATAATTCTGTAACTTGTGAATCGTTAGAAATATCTGAATAAAATTTCACATGAGGTCCCTAGCGAGTCAGAGTTTTAATGTATGTACATATAAGTACATATAAGTCTTTACACTTACATGTACAGCATATGTCCTTTAGTTTAAGAGAAATAACATTTTTCGTGATCAAATGTACCCGTACTTCTTAATTGCTGGTAGAGAACTGAAAGTCATGAAAAAGAAATTACCCTTCAATGTAATATGTGCTGGAAGTAGTAGTTGTTTAAAATATATTAAGGGTATTATTATAATAATAATTATTATTATTATTATTATTATTATTATTATTATTATTAATATTAGTATTAGTATTATTATTATTATTATTATTATTATTATTATTATTATTATTATTTATTATTATTATTATTATTATTTTTATTATTATTATTATTATTATTATTATTATTATTATTATTATTATTATTATTATTGATATTAGTTTATATACAAATTACGCACTGCAATAACATTCGTCTTAAAATTAGTTCATTATATATTAATTAACACACCTTTGATAACAAATATTTTTACTTTTAAAATATTTCCATTAATTAACAATGCAATGATAAATATTAAACTTTATGGCAATTTTTATTCCCTACATTACCATAGATGGGAGGGTATAATACATTTGTGCTGTGATAGTAGAAGTTTAGGCGAGTTTAAGTTTTGAGCTTGGACCAGGGAGGCGGGTTCACAGGCTCCCAAATTTGGACACCTCGAGTATAATTTTTTTTTTTTGAAAATTTTTTTTATATAAAATTTTATTCTTTGAAGCTTATTGTATCTTAAACTAAAAAAGATGAGATATACATACGCGGATGGTTTTTGTAGGTCTCCATCAGCAGAATTCTCTATATAAAAATCTTTCAAATCGGTTCATATATAAGGAATCAGGATTGTTTATAAAAAGATTTATATCCGAGGTATTCAACTTTGGACCCGACCCGTCTAGTTCTATTAGGTTCAAGCTTAAAAATTAAACTCGTTAACACCTCAACTATCACTGAAACTTCATTGAAATCGGAATAGCCGTTCCGAAATTCCATAATTATTTTCATTTCATTTTTTGAATCGCACACTGTGTGATATCCGTCCATATAAACATTATAATCAAACTACTGATCACAATTTTAAAGATAATTTGATGAAATTTTGCACATAGGCCCAAGGAGGAACTCTTTTAAAATTAATTGAAATCGGTCCATTATTTCAACCTATTATTAAAAGGTATACATTTTTCTGTAAAAATTAATAAACCTAGTCTAGCCTTTTCTTTCCTTCTTTGATATTCTTCTAATCTAATTTGAAAACAAATGAAAAAATGGAATATTTTCAAATGCAGTCTACCCGTATTTATATTTAACTAATTAGATAAATTAAAAAAAATAAACAAAAAAAAAATAAAAAAGACATAAAAAAATTTCTTTCATAAAATAAAATAAAAATATTTATTTTTGTTACAATTTGGTATGAAAAAATATGAAAAATATTCATAAGCTTTTAAATATAAGTTTTACATACTTAACGCTTCCCATCCGCCCTCCACTCAACATAAGATTACTTAAGATTTTTTTTTCTCTTTTTTTTCTAGTATGACGTTAATGAAATAATTATTGTTACAATTTCATTTGTATGTTGGCTGAAATGAAAAAAAAACAAAAACTTTTTGTATTCCTATATTTGACCCCCTCCCTCGATACCCACCAGCAGCATCCTTTTGCTAATTATTTCGGCCAAAAAAGGCATGATACCACTTAAAATAATCATCATAAAAACACACTCACACACATTTATGTATGTGTATTCTCTGTCTGTTCAACACCCGAGTCATTTGAGTTAATTTTTTTGCAATTTCTTTTAATAATGAAAAGAATATTGTATCTTGTATCTTGTCTGCCTAAGAGTGTATCTGTGTGTATGTATTATGTTTGTAAAAGAAAGTGAAAAAATGAACAACAGACAAAAAGGACCAACTGGAAAACCAAAACGAAACCATAATCAACTCAAACATATAAAAGAAAAAGAATTTAATAAAGTATAATCACAACTTCGTGTTCTTATTAAACCTTGGAAGAGCACTGTGAGATTGGTTAGGAACAAAAATTGTACATAAAATACATATGAGTGTTTTAACATTTTACATGAAATAAATTCTCAACTGATTTTAAAGGTATTGTAAAATTTACATAACTCTGGACTGTTAGATTTGTCAAACCCTTCAAAATATACTTTCTTAAGAAATCGTTGACGGTAGATATGGTAGCCCTTCAAAATGAACACCCCAACATTTGGAGGCCAAATTTTCAAATGTCAAAGGATCGGCCGAGAACATCGCCGCTATACGTGAATGTGTGCAGGAAAACCCAAGGCTGTTGGTTTTTATTTTTAACGAAGTGTGGTATTTAGTCATCACTGAGATTTCTTAAACGTTGTTAAAGATAATTCACTCCATCTGGAATGAAAATGAAATACCACTCTTTTAGTTATTAAAATCTATTTGGAGTTTTCGATCGCGTACGGAAAGGTGCAAAGGTATTTATTGGCGACGATAAGGTGTCAATCTCTTAGATTCATTAAAATATCGTAGCAATGTGTGTTGCGTTGCTCCGTTATATCGTTTTTATAATGTAATGTGTTCCGTTCAGGAACTGGATTCCGATTTCTACTAATTCCATGTTTAAATTTCTTCTCCTCTACAAAGCATTTGTAAAATACAAATGTTCCTAGACTTTTAAAATAACACTAACGTTTGAAGGTTAATATAAAAAAACAAATAAATATTAATGAGATGAGAACAAAGTACTCCACAACAAAGTCAAGATTATTAAAATAAAGATGAAAATATTTGTGTACAAACAAAAAAATTACTACTACTAAATCAAAATACCATTAACGTTAAATTATATTTATTTATGACAATAACGATTAAAATATTTGGATATCTTATTCGACTACAATGTTTTGTGAGCAACAGCTGTTGAAAGATTTGTTTGGGTTCATTTATTTCTTGACATAAGCAACTATAAACTGAACTAGTTTTATTACTTCTCCCCAAAGGTTTAGTTGATTCGAAAATTATTTTACAAAAATCCAGGAGTGTTATTGTATATTTCGATTCGACAAGAAATTCACTCGAACTTATTACTGATTTTCGAAAACGTTTTCATTCAAATCGAATAATAAATAACCCCCAGTTATAAGTACTTTATATTTAATTTATTGTAATCCCAATATTTTTATAGTTGTTGAAACAAAAGTACAAATGCACTTTAGGTTACCATCTCATAGTTAGTTAAGTTAGCATTAACACAAAAAGTTTTAGCCTGCAAAATAATAAAAAAAGAAAAAAAATTTTGTAATTCATTTGTTAATTACCACAACAACTTGGCTTTTTACAATTGTTACGAACTCCAACAAGGAAAACATTTAATGTTGAATTATGAACTCAAAGAACTTTACTTTCTAGTTTACAATTATTTAATAATTTGCAAATAACTACACTCACAAAAAAATTAAATAAAAATTTTGTGCTAGAAAAAAAGCAACGTCGAAAAAAATTTTAAAAATTGTACGCAAAGTTTTTGCATAATTAGGTGTTGAATTAACTTAAGAAAGGATAACAAAGAATGATTGTAAAAATAAAAAAAACTTGTATGGCTCCTTATAAAAAAGTATCAAATACACAGGTTGACAAAAAATATATCATGGAAAATATTAGGGGATTTCGTAAGAACACTCTTTCCAACCACGAGAAAAATTTTAATTTTTTTCCATTATGTTTAAAATTTAACTCATTGACGACCAAAATATACTTCCCCATGGACTTTTTAGATTATATAATTGCCTAGATAAGAGCTAGATAAAATATGTTTATTATGTTTTGTAGAGGAGAAATAATGCCCCATTTACGCCCTAGGAGTTTTTATTTTAAAAAAGAAAAAAATTAAAAATAATAGTTTTTAAAACTAACAAAAAAAATTGTTACAAAATTTCAAAATGAATAGTCGTTACCTCATAAAACAGTCACGTGATGGAAATTTCTTATTTAACTTTATATAATATACAAGGAGCATGAATTACGTAAAATTATTCTCGATCAATTTTTTTCTACTATTTTGTTGACTTGTGATATTATTACGTAATAACACTAGTTTACAAAATTTAACTTTTGCTTGTTTTACAAAAATTATAACTGACAAATATTTTTCAGAGCATATTAGTACCCAAACCACCGTAATTTTTTATGCATTTGTCACGAGCTTATTTTAATCATTGTCGCTGTTCTAAAACTTTTAACAAAAATGTTTGAAAAAACTTTAAATAATTTTTGTTATACATATGTATATGTGGAGACCGTGCGTTAAAAAATTAAAGAAAAAAAATATTGCTGTTTATTAAAAATATCTATTTGATTTGTGCCCACAAAATAAAAATTATTTTACTTCTATTGTATTTATAAATCATGTATTGAATACTTACGGTTGTGGAAAAGTGGCAAAAGAAGTACATTTAAATTTGGAACCCCAACTATTTGTGGTCTGCTCACATGAAGGGTGCGAAAAATCAAAATTGACTCTATTGGGATTATCCATGTATTACGTTTGTAAAATGTCTCTTAGAACATTTAAAAGATGTTCCCATTCCTTCGATTTGGATTAACTAAATTATATTTGAGTTTTTCGAAAAATATAAAACAAAATCAGATTTATCGGAAAATGATAAATACTCTCTGAAAGTTTGTCAGACGATAAACACTATTTTTAAATCTTTTATTAAAGCATTTAAATCATTAGCACCACGACTAGTATTTGGGTTCCTATCAAAATACTTTCGGGAATTCCCGGGAATTTTTTTTAATTTTCCCGGGAAAACGGGAAATTTAATATTCTAGTAGTTTTAAAATTCTATAGCAAACATTTTGCTATTTTTAACACCTTATGTCAATGAAAGATTGACATTTCTCTAAACATAGTACTTGCAAGAATTTAAAAGATATAATACAACTAGAACGTTATCTGAAAGTAACGTTAATGTTGCATTAATTGGGTTTTTAACTATTGAATTATGTTTTTTTCTATCAGATATCTATGTATTTGTTTATCTATGGTTTAACGAAGTTACCCTACAAGCAAAATAATAATAATAATTGTTGCGAATAAGTAAAAATATAATGTAAATTGGATTAATAAAGTATAAATAAATGGCAAGCTATTTATAATTAAGTTTATCCAATAGATTACTGTATATTTCTAAAATGTTTTAGCACTAAAAACACAGCGATGTGAAATCTAAGACACAGTTTTTAACATAAATTACGAAAGGTGCTAATTTTACTTGTATAAGATATTTAACTTTTTTAAATCTTAGAAATGGCGTTATATTTTTATATTATTTAACTTTTCGTTAATTCAATATGATTTGTATTGTTTCGTTTTGTTTTATTTAATAAAAAAATAATTCTTCATAAGCATGTCATATTGTCCATGGACACTATGACATTTTATTATAAACTTTCTGGACAAAATCAGTCATCTTCAAGATAAAAATGGTTTTAACTTTGGTCTGGGTAGGATTCTGGTCTGGCTTAAAAAAGTGTCCTAAAAAGCCGACCTTCGAACGTAATCGGAAAATTTTTAGTAATAAGTATGTATCTTCTAAACTACTTTTCGGTAGAGTTGTAGAAGAGAACCCAAGCTTTCAGAACGATCATTTTGTAGTGAAACTGTAATTAAACGAGATTAGCTACAGAGTGTCAAAGTTGACCAACTCTACATACTCGAGTTTCAAGAAATCGTAAGTTCTACAAACAAATCCGATTTCAAAGTTTTTTATATTATATTTTTTATGAGCTTAGTCACCTAAGTTATCTCTTACGGTTAAAAAGATATTTACGTGTGAATTTTTTTTTTTTTTTTTTTTTTTTTTGATTTTTTGCCTCGACTTTAGTTCGTTTTTCGAGAATAGGTCCTAAGATATATGAGTAAATTTTTTTAAATATTCTGTAATTTATAATATATTCTGAAATGTTTTGACTATCTCAATTCATCTATCTGTGAAAAATTAATATGAAAAAAGAATATAGTACTTGTCTTTCACTTTTTTTAATAAAAAATGTTTTTCTTTACATATTTCAAAAGAAAAGGCTTCATAAATGGCTAATAAAGAAATTTTTAATTCATTTAGATTTGCACAGCATTGGTCGAAAATGATGAATTTTTGAAAAAAAAAAGATATTTTTATCGATTTAAAAATGTTACACGAGTTTTTTTTTTTTAATTTTTTGACGCTGTTTAATTACAAAATTAATTTTGACTGATTTGGCACTAAATTATTTCCTGCTAGGTCAAAAAATAAACAAACAAGAAGCCTCATAGACAGACACTCACACACAGATCAACGAAACTGTAACAGCAGCGAACATAAAGGAGACAAAAGAAAAGAAGATTCGATGCAACAACCGTTATCGTTTCGAACAAAGTGCAGGAAAACTGCAATAATATTAGTTTTAAGAAACATATATAAAACAGCAGAAAGTTAAAATGGCTCGTTTTTCTCTTTTGTGCTGGACAGTGAACTAGGCAGACGTGGTGAGTAGCCGGTTAATAAAAAAATAAAAGAACTAAAAGAGCAGTGTTAGGGAAAAAAAATAAATAAAGTTGGTTGAATTGATTACATCAATTCAACGTAAAGGTATACTGATTTACAATCAGTAAGATTAAAAGCTTCAACAAGGTTTACAATCTGGTTGAAGTGGTAGGAGGTAAGCACTGCTCAGGGATAAGTGATAGAATATTTTCTTGGAAGTTTTTACTCGGAAAATATAGGGACTAAAGAAAATCTCGGATTACATCCAAGATTAATTATTCAATAGGAGGTAGTAAATAGGAGGTGTAGAACCGGCAAGGCAACACGGAGACGTCACGAAACAGCACTGTCTCAACATAAAATAAGTTTGTGGGAAATATATATATAGTGAAAGATAAGAAATAAAGAATCAAGGGTAAATAAATTAAAATAAAAGTGTTGTTATTTTATGTAAGAACCTTGGACACGACTGAGTTTATCCCAGCTGCAAACCCGGGTAACCGGAGGTTCTTTACAAAAATAAAAAATTCAAAATCAAAGTATAAATATCTTTTTAACTGTAAGAGATAACTTAGATGAGTAAGTATGATTTTCTTTACCTTTGAAATCGTACTTGATTTGTAGAATCTAAGATTTTTTGAAACTTTTACACACCCGATGTGGTCAACTTTGACAACCTGCAGTTTATCTTGTATTATTACAGAGTAGCTACAAGATAATAAGGTCCTCCTCTAAAACTTTTTCATACATTTCAATTCGAGTCGACCAGTAGTTTAGGAGATACAGATTTGTTACTAAAAATTTTTGCGAGTTTTTAATTCTGGTGCATTTCAAACACCGCCTTCGCTAAATTAAAGTTTTCTGAATAAAATGACTATTTGTATATAATGGATTTTATGGACATTATAACATACACCCCTTAAAAACTACATCTGATTCATAAATAGCTATAACTCTTCCGCCAATAATGTAAACTAGCGTAATTAATAATAACGTTTTAGATGGTATTAGAAAAAGTATAATTTTAATACTTATCAGGGAATTATTAAAAAAAAATATAAGTAATAGAATTTTGCAAATTAATATGAAACACACCCAATATAGTTCTCAATATAACACCGTATAACAGTATTTTTCACTTTTTATAATAGGATTGCGTGCTCAGTTTTTCCTTTCGTCTTCCTTGATCCTTTTAAAAAGACTTTCAAATTTCAAAAATAATATTATTTTTATAAATTATTTCAAAATGTGTTTGTTTCTCAACAGTACTCATTAGGACAACTATATAGAGACCTTTGGCAATAAATCAAAAATCAACATCGGCTTGGTCGAATCTGTTATACCCACCATTTGCAACTTTCTGGTCCATCATAATTTGAAATTTCAACTTATATGGGAGATGGTCGTTAATGTGGGTGAATCACACCTATTTTTTAGTTTCCGAGTTTACATCAATCTCCGAACTATCCATACAAGATTTCGTTGTTTCCCATACTTTTGTTTATGATATTTCAGCAGAAAAGAATGAACTGGAATTAGAACAGTGTTTATGTGTTTATAGCATTCGGCCTAAAACTATTTTTTACCCATTTTCAATACCAAACAAACCCTATATAAGACAAATATATTAACTAAATTTTGTCCTCCTTTGTGGTCCTCTCCGACCACTCAATATACAATGGTTGGTATAAAAATGCGTTTTATGATACAATTGTTATATAAATTTATTAAGGAAATATTTTACACAATGTTTGTTCACAAAATTTGTCGACGACGCTTATGTATGGTCGTGACTGAAGTCCAAAATGCAAGAAAAATTTAATACTTTAAAATGAATAAATTTTTTATTTTCTTATGGCATACATTATAGTCAGAAAATACCATCTGACATTGAAATAAAAATTAAGAGTTTTTAGTATTTATGATGGCAAATTTTTTTAAGAACTAATGTAAAAACTTATTTTTGTACAAAAATGCAGTCGGCAAGTAGTAAAATTTACAAGTTATCAATATAGGATAATTACTAAAAGCAAAATAGTAACATAAATATTAAGAATTATCCATAACTTTTACATACACCTTAAAGATCAGAATGTATAGTTGTATATTCTATTTTAACATTTTACAAACTTCGATTTTAAACTATTTTGAAATGTTTGATTTATCTTTGAATTTTTAGTTCTGCTCACAATTTTGAAAATATTTGAATGAAATTTGATATCTAGTTTTTTTTTTTTTTTTTTTTTTTTTTAAAAAATAAAAGTTACTACTGAAATTAGTTATCATCGGCGGTTCATTATTTCACTTATCTCCCATACAAATATTTTCACAGAAAAGAGGTTTAACGGTTATATAGTTAGATTTTCATAAAATACTACATTTTGATTAATCCAACAATTTTCATAGGAATTGGTCCACATTTGACTATAGTGCACATAGAGCTATATATGTGCACTATAGTCCCGAAATTCACTTAAAGTGCATAAATCCCTTGATAATTTTAATATCAGTTTCTAATTTGGCACAACTATCTTTTATTTATAAAATTATACAGATAAAGGGCTATCAGAAAAGGTTTCAACATAGTGGTATGCATGGAAAAAAAATTATATTTTCCCAAATTTGTAACTTCCTAATATGTTGAACAAACTTCAGAATAGTATAATTTTTGGCAAGTTTTTATACCTATTTTTAATTATTGAACAATAAAATAATATTTAGAAATTTCATATTCACCGAATCAAAAAATAAAGAATATAGAAAAAATCTATACGTACATTTTTATTATTTTATCATTAATTTTGTTCTTAAATATTAAAATATACTTAAAATCTAGAGAAAATTTTATTTTCAACGATACCAATCACTTATGTTAAAATACCGCGGTGCATTTAATGTCATGTTTGGTATTACTTTGTCCCTATGTGCAGTCCAATTTGGGTATAAAAAGATAGAATATGATTGAGAAATTCTAATAAAATTTTTCGTATAAACTTTTTGATTTTTTATAATGTCAAAAATGCCCTTCAAATATTTTATTCTTAAATTTTCTTGAGATTGACTAACCTTTTGTTCAGAAATTATATTGAATTTTTAAAACAACATTGTTCTTTTAGATGTCCTGTTTCAGTTTAGTAAATTTTGTTTTGGAAAAATATGTTGCAATTTAAATATTATTTAATAATAAATAAATAGTAGATTTTTTTAACTTGAGGGGGAATCCCATAAAAAATGGCTGAATTCGGTCAATTATTTTATCTAGTTTCCATAACAATGTTTTCCAAAAAATGCTTTAGTGATAATAATTTTCGTAAATAGGAGCATATTTATATGCGGAGCAGATACATTTTTTATCAACATTATTATAATTAACCAAAGTGGATTGGCCTATAATTGATCATATCTCCCATATAACACCAAATCCAGAAAGTCACTTTAACTCGCATTAATCCTATATAAATATTATGATTTTCAATTTAATTTGAAAATGTAAATGTCAGTATTTGGAATAAAATTTGACATTAATACATTTTATAGAAGTATAAAACCACCGTAAGATATTTAACAAGGATTGGTCCATATATGATCAAAGTTTCATAGATAGGTTATTAAATATTCGCGCTTGATGAACTACAACTTTTTGCTTGTTAATTACTCAAAAACTGTGATAAATCTATCTATATATTATGTTGTCCAATTATTCGTTTTTTATTAATCGGTTAATCGACAAATAATTATTTAAGGTTAAAAGTTAATCGGTTAATAACCGATTAACAACACTAATTATAGTATTTAATCTATTGAAGTAGTTATTTAGAAACATAATGTAGATCAAATCCTTTCACAAAAGGTTTATCTTATCAATTATTTCGCCCATTCGTATGATAAAAATGCATTTTATACTTAATACAAAAAAAATCTTCTAATTCAACCTTATTTAATAAATCCATCTTTTTAATGTAACTCTTTATTTTCTGTGTGAGAACGATTTTTTTTTTTTTATAAAAGTTTAAACTAATATTTTTATTTTTACATCCACTTTGTTGATTAAAATTAAAATATGTATGATATATAACTGAATTAAATTTACTCAAAACTATGTTTTCAAAATTTCTATTGTCACAAGTTTAAGTATTTATAAAGTTATAAAATAATAATCTTTTCATGTCGCATTTCATTAAATATTTTATCCCAACAAAAAGGAACATCCAAAGAAGTTAATAAGATCTTGGACTTGTGATCCAGAAGTAGAGCAAATTTTCATAGAAAAATGTTCTATTCTTTATAGCTATTCTCGATCGTGCAAAATTGCAATGAACATCCATATTCTTTTTTATTGGCGCAAGGAAATTGATTTTAATTTTAAAATAATCCAACATATTTTTAATAAAAGAAATTATGCATTACATTATTTTTTCATTTTCTTAAAACAGTTATTTTCAATTAATACTATTTGAAAAATAACGACAGAATCTCAACGTTTTATATCAGAACAATTAATTTGGATATATTTTTAATAATATTTTTGGATGCTGTTTTTATTACTTCTTAAGCACAAAACGTGCACTTATTGATACTTTGGAAGTATATATATATATATATTTATGAAATTGAATTGTAATAAAATGTTTGACCGGATCACATTTTGAAAACTTAAGTTTAATCTAAACGAAAAGAAACAAAAAATTTTCTTAAAATTTTGACAGCATCATTCTGTAATACCCACAAGTAAAATGTGCTATTTTTTCTGATAGGAGGAGGGAAATTGGTAGCCCCATTATAAAGCAAGTATTAATTATCGGATATCTCAACAACTATAACTACGAACAACTTTTAATCCAACAATAAATTTATTCTCTCAAATCGTGCTACCGCACAAATTATAAAAACTCCAATCTTGAAAAAATTTTCCTACTTACTAAGAAACTTTTAGTTAAAGAGATATATAGATTCAATTTTCGTTATATAATACTTTATATATCTTTTATTTGCAAATCGATCGGAATAATTATATTTCACTTGAAAGTGCTTTTAAATATCTACTAAATTATATTCGGAACAAACCGTTTTATTGATCCGTTAAATGACAGTATCTAATAGTTTATTATTTTTTCTGAGCTTGTTCATAAAAGGATTTTTATCCCGTAAATATATCGATATAAAGGTAATATTAAAGTAATCATATTTTTCAGAGAAATTTGTAAAGATAAGGAGTTATAAAAGATATTTAAGTTGAACATTATTTTTTAAATGGATATTTTTTAAATATTCAATAACTGCTGTAACACTAGGTACTTCAGCAAAATCTTAGATATGCATTTTTTCAAGACCCAATAATACCATATATACGACAATAGTTATTATGTGCAATATATAAATTACACATAATAAAAAAATATTCCTAAAATTGTTTTCCCTTTTTATTTTTGTGGCAACACTTTTTTGTTTATTTAAAAAAGAACAGATATCAAATAATTGACTTAAAAGTCGATATAAAATTTGTGTGAGCGAAGTGGAACTATCTCCCTATATTTATATTGTTTAAGTGCGAATCCTAATGTGACATTGTTCAATTGTCTCGCGGTGTGATCAAAAGAGAACAACTAAATAACGAGTTACTCGTAGCTTAATTAATATTATCATTAGCTCTTAAGAAAAACGAATTGTTACAAGTAGTTAGTTATCATCAAGCAGTCATAAGGAAAGGTTCGTATTATACGACACAATTTTATAATAAAATTTCAACTTAAACTAATCCCCCACTTTGTTTCTTTTTGGTATAAAAATATTCACCCGCCCCTTGTATAAACATTTGATGGTCCTATTCGAACCGGATACCAAGTGGATATTTTTTTTAAACCGAATTAACTTATTCCAGATCAATTTTGGAATTGAAATTGGAAAAACCCCCGTGAAATATCACCCCATCATCATTACATCATATCCCATTTAAGAATTGCCGTTTGACGTTGGTGTTACTCTCCCCTACATAAAATATAAAACTCAACAAATAATAAATTTCTACTTTTACAAAGTAAGTGAAAAACATAAATTATAAAAAAGGAAATTCTAATATCAAAATTTATATAGTGAGTATAAGTGTAATATAAAAAAAATAAAGCAACAACAAATAGTGTGAAGTGAAAAAAAAAGAAGAAAAAATAACAAAAGTGGATATTTTACTGTTACTCCTATTTACTTAAAATAAAAAATTTCCCTCACTTAAAGTAAACGATATCCACAAAAATCGATTTACATTTTTCAATACTAGTGTTTTAACAGTGCTTTAGCAGTGTCGGATGAAAGTCTGCAAAATATCTCTTTATTATATCCACTACAATTCTCTCTCACATATTTCAACTCTCTTTTACATATTTCATCTCTTGCCTTGTATGTAAAAGATACCAATAGCCTGATTGAAGTTACAATAATCGTACATATCAGTATCTGTTAATCTCGTGATAAAATATTGTTTTAGTAAATCAACATAAAATAAAAAACAAAAGAGTGTTTGGCTATTAAATTCAAACAGTGTTATATATTGGTGATATAAATATTATTTTGTGCTCATTACAAATTGATATATATAGATAATAAAAATTCTGTTTAAGAGAAATTTGACTGGCGTATAACAGTTTTAATTTTTTTAACTATCTCTGTTGTTCAAACGAAACTAAATACACTGCGTAACAATTATTTTCGAATAGTTTTATTTTTTAACCAAAATTAGCACTTCATTATCAGTCAAATTTACTATTTGTTATTGCAATATTTTACTAATATACTTTCACGAAATATTATTTATATTATTTTTAAATTAAAATTAAATAATAATATATCTATTAATAATAATAAAAACAAAATACGTCAATTAGTAAATACTATTTCTCTGAAAATACATTTTTAAAATAAGGAAGACAGAACGCGTTTTTTGCCATTCGTACTAAACTAAACACAAGTGCTAAACGTTTTAATCACTGAACCTTTTTAATCAACATAAGTAATTTTTTGTTGTTATACACATTTCGTTCGGCATCTAATCGTAATAGCTTATTATTTGGTTGCAATATGTCATTACTTGAAGATTTTATTCGGGCATCTGATAGAGTAGTTGAATTTCAGGCATATTTTGATGGTCTCTCATTAGATTCCCATTCTCTTCATAGACTGGAAATTCAGAAAGATGAAATGGTTAGGCTTTGGAGTGATTTTAGGCAATGTTACGACACAATTTTAAACAAATTTAATGAACTGGAAGAGGAAGTTCAAATTGAAACCTTAAAGTCTAGATTCTACTCCACTTTCGAGGCCCATGTGAAAGTTCTTTCTAAATCAAACGAACTCTTAGATGGACTTTGCCAAAGGGCAAACGCGAACAGTAACTCTGAGCCTATTTTAACCAAACAAGTAGATTTAGCCCCCCATATTTCCCTACCACCCTGCGACACTGAAATCTTTTACGGAGATTACAAATCTTGGCCAACATTTCGTGACATGTTCATTACCTTATACAAGAACAATAAACGTCTATCTCCGGTCGAAAAAATGTGTCATTTGATAAAAAAGACTCAAGGCGAAGCTCGTGAACTTCTCAAAACCTGTCCCATTACCAATGAAGGGTTTGAAATGGGTTGGAAAAACCTAGTCAACCGTTTTGAGAATAAAAGGATTCTGATTAATGCTCAACTTAAAGCCCTTTTTAATATTCCCCCCATCTCTAAGGAAACAAGTACCTGTATTCGAAACATTCAGCGAACTATAAATGATTGCATCTCAAACCTAGCACTACTGAAGATCGATACTGAGAACTGGGACATTATTTTTGTGTATATTTGTTCTACTTGTCTGCCAGAGGCTACTCTTAATTTGTGGGAACAATCATTACCCAGCTGTTCAGAATTGCTATCGTGGAAACAAATGGATTCTTTTTTAACATCCAGATTTCAGATTCTAGAATCCATATCAGACATTCGTGCTACATTTGCTAGCCCAAGCCCTTCAAATCACAATAAATTTTCAAATCCTAAGAGGAATGTCTCCAAAGATAACAAGAAAGTCAAAAGTTATCGCACCAGTGTAGCAAATGAACGTAACGGTACTTGTTGTCTATGCCCCGAATCACATCCTCTTCGCCTTTGCCCCGCATTTCACAGAATGTCTATAGATGAGCGATTTGCTACCGTTAAGCGGCAGAAAAGATGCACCAATAGTCTTGGTACATCACATGAATTCAAAAAATGCAAAAGTCAATACGTTTGCAACGTTTGTAGACAGAAACACCACTCGTTACTGCACAGAACGTCAAATCCCCGAAACCCAAATCAACAAGTTTTAGTATCTAACGCCCCTTCAAACTCTCAGTCTCCAAATATTACCAAAAATAATGCGGATAACACACCTCAAACTTTAACTATGCCCTTCACTTCTACTGAAGTTGCAACTGGTATGAGACAATCTTACTCCACTCAAATACAGTCCACCCTTCACTCTACTATTGTACTTGGTACTGCTCTTGTTGATATACATACCGATGATTTGAAATATACTGTTCGTGCGCTAATAGATTCTGCTTCCGAGGCTAGTTTTGTTTCTAAAAGATTGCAGACTAAACTTTCTCTAAGAACACGATCATCTCAAATGGAAGTTCATGGTCTGAATGATTCGTTGACCGCCACTTCAACCCAAAGGTGCCATCTTAGAATTGGATCGCCTGTCGATAGTTCATTTGAGATTCAAATAAACGCGTTTGTGGTTAAAAAACTCACTGGCCAGCTTCCATATCACCCATCTCTTAAAAATAGTAACTTCGTCGATTTACAAATGGCTGATACATATCAGCACAAATTTTCTGAAATCGATTTACTGCTTGGAGGAGATGTATATCCCAAGGTTATTCGTAGCGGTTTACGCTGGGATGACGACCAGTCCCTGGTCGCACAACAAACGGCCTTCGGTTGGATTGTGACTGGTAAGATCAACACAGATACATGTTTAAATACTGCATCAGCTTTCTACAATAAACTCGAGTTGAATGATCAACTTCAACGATTTTGGGAGCTTGAAGAAGTCCCAAATAAGCCTAGACTCTCTGAGGAGGATCTCCAGTGCGAAAATATATATAAATCTACAACATACAGAACTAAAAATGGTCGGTTTGTTGTTTCCCTACCTTTTCGTTTAGATTACCCTGATAAGAGAAATATAGCCCCATCTCGAAACATTGCTTTATGCCAATTTTTAAGAAACGAAACCATGTTATTGAAAAATCCTCAACTTAAATCTGAATATGACAGAGTCATAACCGAATACTTAACTCTACATCAAATGAAACACGTCACACCTGTTAGTACCAATTCTACTTACTATCTTCCCCATCATGCCGTGATCAAACCCGTTAACACCACCACCAAACTGCGCGTGGTGTTCAATGCCTTAGCCCCACGGCTAATGGAGTCAGCCTTAATGACTTGCTCTACCCCGGCCCTATGTTACAATCAGATTTAACTATTCTCATACTTATTTCTCATATTTATTTTCAACGATACCAATCACTTATGTTAAAATACCGCGGTGCATTTAATGTCATGTTTGGTATTACTTTGTCCCTATGTGCAGTCCAATTTGGGTATAAAAAGATAGAATATGATTGAGAAATTCTAATAAAATTTTTCGTATAAACTTTTTGATTTTTTATAATGTCAAAAATGCCCTTCAAATATTTTATTCTTAAATTTTCTTGAGATTGACTAACCTTTTGTTCAGAAATTATATTGAATTTTTAAAACAACATTGTTCTTTTAGATGTCCTGTTTCAGTTTAGTAAATTTTGTTTTGGAAAAATATGTTGCAATTTAAATATTATTTAATAATAAATAAATAGTAGATTTTTTTAACTTGAGGGGGAATCCCATAAAAAATGGCTGAATTCGGTCAATTATTTTATCTAGTTTCCATAACAATGTTTTCCGAAAAATGTTTTAGTGATAATAATTTTCGTAAATAGGAGCATATTTATATGCGGAGCAGATACATTTTTTATCAACATTATTATAATTAACCAAAGTGGATTGGCCTATAATTGATCATATCTCCCATATAACACCAAATCCAGAAAGTCACTTTAACTCGCATTAATCCTATATAAATATTATGATTTTCAATTTAATTTGAAAATGTAAATGTCAGTATTTGGAATAAAATTTGACATTAATACATTTTATAGAAGTATAAAACCACCGTAAGATATTTAACAAGGATTGGTCCATATATGATCAAAGTTTCATAGATAGGTTATTAAATATTCGCGCTTGATGAACTACAACTTTTTGCTTGTTAATTACTCAAAAACTGTGATAAATCTATCTATATATTATGTTGTCCAATTATTCGTTTTTTATTAATCGGTTAATCGACAAATAATTATTTAAGGTTAAAAGTTAATCGGTTAATAACCGATTAACAACACTAATTATAGTATTTAATCTATTGAAGTAGTTATTTAGAAACATAATGTAGATCAAATCCTTTCACAAAAGGTTTATCTTATCAATTATTTCGCCCATTCGTATGATAAAAATGCATTTTATACTTAATACAAAAAAAATCTTCTAATTCAACCTTATTTAATAAATCCATCTTTTTAATGTAACTCTTTATTTTCTGTGTGAGAACGATTTTTTTTTTTTTATAAAAGTTTAAACTAATATTTTTATTTTTACATCCACTTTGTTGATTAAAATTAAAATATGTATGATATATAACTGAATTAAATTTACTCAAAACTATGTTTTCAAAATTTCTATTGTCACAAGTTTAAGTATTTATAAAGTTATAAAATAATAATCTTTTCATGTCGCATTTCATTAAATATTTTATCCCAACAAAAAGGAACATCCAAAGAAGTTAATAAGATCTTGGACTTGTGATCCAGAAGTAGAGCAAATTTTCATAGAAAAATGTTCTATTTTTTATAGCTATTCTCGATCGTGCAAAATTGCAATGAACATCCATATTCTTTTTTATTGGCGCAAGGAAATTGATTTTAATTTTAAAATAATCCAACATATTTTTATTAAAAGAAATTATGCATTACATTATTTTTTCATTTTCTTAAAACAGTTATTATCAATTAATACTATTTGAAAAATAACGACAGAATCTCAACGTTTTATATCAGAACAATTAATTTGGATATATTTTTAATAATATTTTTGGATGCTGTTTTTATTACTTCTTAAGCACAAAACGTGCACTTATTGATACTTTGGAAGTATATATATATATATATTTATGAAATTGAATTGTAATAAAATGTTTGACCGGATCACATTTTGAAAACTTAAGTTTAATCTAAACGAAAAGAAACAAAAAATTTTCTTAAAATTTTGACAGCATCATTCTGTAATACCCACAAGTAAAATGTGCTATTTTTTCTGATAGGAGGAGGGAAATTGGTAGCCCCATTATAAAGCAAGTATTAATTATCGGATATCTCAACAACTATAACTACGAACAACTTTTAATCCAACAATAAATTTATTCTCTCAAATCGTGCTACCGCACAAATTATAAAAACTCCAATCTTGAAAAAATTTTCCTACTTACTAAGAAACTTTTAGTTAAAGAGATATATAGATTCAATTTTCGTTATATAATACTTTATATATCTTTTATTTGCAAATCGATCGGAATAATTATATTTCACTTGAAAGTGCTTTTAAATATCTACTAAATTATATTCGGAACAAACCGTTTTATTGATCCGTTAAATGACAGTATCTAATAGTTTATTATTTTTTCTGAGCTTGTTCATAAAAGGATTTTTATCCCGTAAATATATCGATATAAAGGTAATATTAAAGTAATCATATTTTTCAGAGAAATTTGTAAAGATAAGGAGTTATAAAAGATATTTAAGTTGAACATTATTTTTTAAATGGATATTTTTTAAATATTCAATAACTGCTGTAACACTAGGTACTTCAGCAAAATCTTAGATATGCATTTTTTCAAGACCCAATAATACCATATATACGACAATAGTTATTATGTGCAATATATAAATTACACATAATAAAAAAATATTCCTAAAATTGTTTTCCCTTTTTATTTTTGTGGCAACACTTTTTTGTTTATTTAAAAAAGAACAGATATCAAATAATTGACTTAAAAGTCGATATAAAATTTGTGTGAGCGAAGTGGAACTATCTCCCTATATTTATATTGTTTAAGTGCGAATCCTAATGTGACATTGTTCAATTGTCTCGCGGTGTGATCAAAAGAGAACAACTAAATAACGAGTTACTCGTAGCTTAATTAATATTATCATTAGCTCTTAAGAAAAACGAATTGTTACAAGTAGTTAGTTATCATCAAGCAGTCATAAGGAAAGGTTCGTATTATACGACACAATTTTATAATAAAATTTCAACTTAAACTAATCCCCCACTTTGTTTCTTTTTGGTATAAAAATATTCACCCGCCCCTTGTATAAACATTTGATGGTCCTATTCGAACCGGATACCAAGTGGATATTTTTTTTAAACCGAATTAACTTATTCCAGATCAATTTTGGAATTGAAATTGGAAAAACCCCCGTGAAATATCACCCCATCATCATTACATCATATCCCATTTAAGAATTGCCGTTTGACGTTGGTGTTACTCTCCCCTACATAAAATATAAAACTCAACAAATAATAAATTTCTACTTTTACAAAGTAAGTGAAAAACATAAATTATAAAAAAGGAAATTCTAATATCAAAATTTATATAGTGAGTATAAGTGTAATATAAAAAAAATAAAGCAACAACAAATAGTGTGAAGTGAAAAAAAAAGAAGAAAAAATAACAAAAGTGGATATTTTACTGTTACTCCTATTTACTTAAAATAAAAAATTTCCCTCACTTAAAGTAAACGATATCCACAAAAATCGATTTACATTTTTCAATACTAGTGTTTTAACAGTGCTTTAGCAGTGTCGGATGAAAGTCTGCAAAATATCTCTTTATTATATCCACTACAATTCTCTCTCACATATTTCAACTCTCTTTTACATATTTCATCTCTTGCCTTGTATGTAAAAGATACCAATAGCCTGATTGAAGTTACAATAATCGTACATATCAGTATCTGTTAATCTCGTGATAAAATATTGTTTTAGTAAATCAACATAAAATAAAAAACAAAAGAGTGTTTGGCTATTAAATTCAAACAGTGTTATATATTGGTGATATAAATATTATTTTGTGCTCATTACAAATTGATATATATAGATAATAAAAATTCTGTTTAAGAGAAATTTGACTGGCGTATAACAGTTTTAATTTTTTTAACTATCTCTGTTGTTCAAACGAAACTAAATACACTGCGTAACAATTATTTTCGAATAGTTTTATTTTTTAACCAAAATTAGCACTTCATTATCAGTCAAATTTACTATTTGTTATTGCAATATTTTACTAATATACTTTCACGAAATATTATTTATATTATTTTTAAATTAAAATTAAATAATAATATATCTATTAATAATAATAAAAACAAAATACGTCAATTAGTAAATACTATTTCTCTGAAAATACATTTTTAAAATAAGGAAGACAGAACGCGTTTTTTGCCATTCGTACTAAACTAAACACAAGTGCTAAACGTTTTAATCACTGAACCTTTTTAATCAACATAAGTAATTTTTTGTTGTTATACACATTTCGTTCGGCATCTAATCGTAATAGCTTATTATTTGGTTGCAATATGTCATTACTTGAAGATTTTATTCGGGCATCTGATAGAGTAGTTGAATTTCAGGCATATTTTGATGGTCTCTCATTAGATTCCCATTCTCTTCATAGACTGGAAATTCAGAAAGATGAAATGGTTAGGCTTTGGAGTGATTTTAGGCAATGTTACGACACAATTTTAAACAAATTTAATGAACTGGAAGAGGAAGTTCAAATTGAAACCTTAAAGTCTAGATTCTACTCCACTTTCGAGGCCCATGTGAAAGTTCTTTCTAAATCAAACGAACTCTTAGATGGACTTTGCCAAAGGGCAAACGCGAACAGTAACTCTGAGCCTATTTTAACCAAACAAGTAGATTTAGCCCCCCATATTTCCCTACCACCCTGCGACACTGAAATCTTTTACGGAGATTACAAATCTTGGCCAACATTTCGTGACATGTTCATTACCTTATACAAGAACAATAAACGTCTATCTCCGGTCGAAAAAATGTGTCATTTGATAAAAAAGACTCAAGGCGAAGCTCGTGAACTTCTCAAAACCTGTCCCATTACCAATGAAGGGTTTGAAATGGGTTGGAAAAACCTAGTCAACCGTTTTGAGAATAAAAGGATTCTGATTAATGCTCAACTTAAAGCCCTTTTTAATATTCCCCCCATCTCTAAGGAAACAAGTACCTGTATTCGAAACATTCAGCGAACTATAAATGATTGCATCTCAAACCTAGCACTACTGAAGATCGATACTGAGAACTGGGACATTATTTTTGTGTATATTTGTTCTACTTGTCTGCCAGAGGCTACTCTTAATTTGTGGGAACAATCATTACCCAGCTGTTCAGAATTGCTATCGTGGAAACAAATGGATTCTTTTTTAACATCCAGATTTCAGATTCTAGAATCCATATCAGACATTCGTGCTACATTTGCTAGCCCAAGCCCTTCAAATCACAATAAATTTTCAAATCCTAAGAGGAATGTCTCCAAAGATAACAAGAAAGTCAAAAGTTATCGCACCAGTGTAGCAAATGAACGTAACGGTACTTGTTGTCTATGCCCCGAATCACATCCTCTTCGCCTTTGCCCCGCATTTCACAGAATGTCTATAGATGAGCGATTTGCTACCGTTAAGCGGCAGAAAAGATGCACCAATAGTCTTGGTACATCACATGAATTCAAAAAATGCAAAAGTCAATACGTTTGCAACGTTTGTAGACAGAAACACCACTCGTTACTGCACAGAACGTCAAATCCCCGAAACCCAAATCAACAAGTTTTAGTATCTAACGCCCCTTCAAACTCTCAGTCTCCAAATATTACCAAAAATAATGCGGATAACACACCTCAAACTTTAACTATGCCCTTCACTTCTACTGAAGTTGCAACTGGTATGAGACAATCTTACTCCACTCAAATACAGGCCACCCTTCACTCTACTATTGTACTTGGTACTGCTCTTGTTGATATACATACCGATGATTTGAAATATACTGTTCGTGCGCTAATAGATTCTGCTTCCGAGGCTAGTTTTGTTTCTAAAAGATTGCAGACTAAACTTTCTCTAAGAACACGATCATCTCAAATGGAAGTTCATGGTCTGAATGATTCGTTGACCGCCACTTCAACCCAAAGGTGCCATCTTAGAATTAGATCGCCTGTCGATAGTTCATTTGAGATTCAAATAAACGCCTTTGTGGTTAAAAAACTCACTGGCCAGCTTCCATATCACCCATCTCTTAAAAATAGTAACTTCGTCGATTTACAAATGGCTGATACATATCAGCACAAATTTTCTGAAATCGATTTACTGCTTGGAGGAGATGTATATCCCAAGGTTATTCGTAGCGGTTTACGCTGGGATGACGACCAGTCCCTGGTCGCACAACAAACGGCCTTCGGTTGGATTGTGACTGGTAAGATCAACACAGATACATGTTTAAATACTGCATCAGCTTTCTACAATAAACTCGAGTTGAATGATCAACTTCAACGATTTTGGGAGCTTGAAGAAGTCCCAAATAAGCCTAGACTCTCTGAGGAGGATCTCCAGTGCGAAAATATATATAAATCTACAACATACAGAACTAAACATGGTCGGTTTGTTGTTTCCCTACCTTTTCGTTTAGATTACTCTGATAAGAGAAATATAGCCCCATCTCGAAACATTGCTTTATGCCAATTTTTAAGAAACGAAACCATGTTATTGAAAAATCCTCAACTTAAATCTGAATATGACAGAGTCATAACCGAATACTTAACTCTACATCAAATGAAACACGTCACACCTGTTAGTACCAATTCTACTTACTATCTTCCCCATCATGCCGTGATCAAACCCGATAGCACCACCACCAAACTGCGCGTGGTGTTCAATGCCTCTAGCCCCACGGCTAATGGAGTCAGCCTTAATGACTTGCTCTACCCCGGCCCTATGTTACAATCAGATTTAACTATTCTCATACTTCGTTGGAGACTTTTTCGATACGTGTTTAATGCTGACATCGAAAAGATGTATCGCCAGATTTTGGTACATCCTTCTCACACCCCATTTCAACGAATAATCTTTCGTTCTTCCCCCCATTGTGAACCCCAGGACTTTGAATTAAACACAGTGACATTTGGCGTTAACTGTGCCCCTTGTCTAGCGATACGTACGCTATTAGAGTTAGCACAGCAATGTGAGGCAGAATACCCTCTAGTCTCGGACATATTAAGAAATTCCATGTACGTGGATGACGTCCTAGCTGGGGCCCATACTCTTTCCGTAGCCCTTCAGGCTCGAAATGAACTTATAGAAGTTCTAAAATCTGCAGGATTTTTTCTACGTAAATGGACAGCGAACAATGACTATTTACTAAAAGATATTCCCCCAGATCACTTGTTAGATGCCGAGTTCCTGAAGTTGTCAGATTCGAGCACTACAAAAACTTTGGGACTAAGGTGGAATGCTGGTAGTGATCTGTTTTACTTTAAACTCAAAAATTCCCCCAATAGAGAATCAATCTCTAAAAGATCAGTTCTATCAGAAATTGCTAAATTATTTGACCCCGCCGGTTGTCTCTCGCCGATAATTATAGTGGCAAAAATAATCATGCAGCAAATCTGGAAAGATGGCACTGACTGGGATGAAGATATTACGTCATTAACTTTGCAACAGTGGCACAATTTCTTAGATGATTACTCAAATATTGAACACATTAAGATCCCTCGGTTTGTCGATTTTGATCCCTCATTTAACATTGAATTGCATGGTTTCTGTGATGCCTCCGATAAAGCATATACAGCTACGCTCTATCTCCGCTCAGAAAACTCAGGATTTATTTCCACACATCTGTTAGTCGCCAAAACCAAAGTATCACCCATCAAGTTTGTCTCTATCCCTAGAAAGGAACTTTGTGGAGCAGAATTACTGGCCAGGATGGTGGAATCAATTCAATCTCAGTTAAACATTCGCAATTACAAATTGTTTTTATGGACCGACTCAACCATCGTCTTAGCTTGGCTCCAAAAATCCCCAAATAAATGGAAAACATTTGTAGAGAATAGAGTCTCATCGATTATCGAGAAAGTCGGACGCGAGCCGTGGTCTCACGTAGACACAAAGAACAATCCCGCCGATTTGGCATCACGTTTTCTCACAGTAAACCAACTCGTTTCGAATGATCTATGGTGGTATGGTCCCCCTTGGCTTAGACAACCTTATTCAGACTGGCCGACAAGAACCTCAAATTTTGCGACGGAAGAAGAAATAAGACCCATTTCAACTAATTTGAATCAGGTACGGAATGACGATATTCTTAAATATTTTTCTGACTTAACTAAAGCTATGCGCGTAATTTGTCAAGTTTTTCGATTTTACAGCCGGGTTAAAAGCCGGGTAGATTGTAGCTTAAGCTTTACAGAAGACT
This sequence comes from Protocalliphora azurea, assembly GCA_932274085.1. Classification (NCBI taxonomy): domain Eukaryota; kingdom Metazoa; phylum Arthropoda; class Insecta; order Diptera; family Calliphoridae; genus Protocalliphora; species Protocalliphora azurea. The sequence continues at coordinate 117,280,392 of OW026519.1, read as the reverse complement.
TGACTCGGACAGAATTAGTATTTGCCAGGAATCGCATGATAATTTTGTCCCAAAAACTGTATTTCCAAAACGAATATGAACTCTTGTCTCAAGGTCTGGCGTTGCCACGGAAAAGTCATCTTCTAACTTTCAATCCGTTTATTGACACTGAGGGCATCATTAGAATCAATGGCAGATTAGCACAATCTCCAGATCTGAATTATAACGAACGCTTTCCCATATTATTAACCTATTATGCCTGTTATAAAATATGTTCTATCGCAGTGTACAACATGCGTAATACGAAAACGCCACCAAAGTCAGCAAATAATGGCAGCTCTCCCCCCCCGAAAGAACGACTCTGTCTCGACCTTTCACAAACATAGATGTAGACTTTGCAGGCCCCTTCGACGTGAAATCTTACGCAGGCCGTGGATGTAGTCACCAAGGGCTATGTCTTGGTTTTTGTATGTTTCGCGACGAAGGCTATTCACTTAGAAGCTACTAGCGAGGTCTCTACACAAGCATTCTTAGCAGCCTTTGCAAGATTTACATTATTAATCCCCCCATGCCATTTACTCCGATAATGGAACCGCCTTTGTCGGCGCTGCAAATATTTTACACACTGACAAAATTCAATTCATATCCTCAGTACGACGTAAACTTATCGATGAACACAGTTTTGCTTCCCTCGAATGGCACTTTATACCTCCTGGTGCCCCACATATGGGAGGACTCTGGGAAGCCGGAGTAAAAAGTTTCAAACAACACCTTAAAAGGATCTCTCACAGTCAAAAGTTTACATATGAAGAATTCACTACTATGCTGGCTAGGATTGAAGCCTGTCTCAACTCAAGACCTCTGAGTCCAATGAGCGATAATCCAGTTGAAATTTGCGCTCTAACCCCAGGTCATTTCCTTATCGGCGATAAGCTGTTGTCACCCCCGGAACCCGATTTATCCAACCAATCTTTAAGTTACGTGAATCGATGGCAGAAATTAAAAGTTTTACATCATTACTTTGCTCGCAGATGGAAGGAAGAGTACCTCAAGGAACTCCATAAACGTAATAAATGGAAACTTCCTAACCGAAACTATGCTATCGGCGACCTGGTCGTCATTAGAAATGATAATCTTCCACCTAATCAATGGCGCCTTGGTCGCATTGAGAAGGTTATTCGTGGTACAGATAACCAAGTGAGAGTCACCGAAATTCGAACAGCCAATGGCATCGTAATAAGGCCTATAGTGAAACTAGTTTTACTCCCCCAATCCTCTTAATAATATACCTAATCTTTTCCTTTATTATCTTTCACAGAAAACTAAAATGTCACCATCCTCTCAAAAAAGTATCTCGCTCCTAGAAGTAAAACCATCCACTGTTTCCAGCAGAAATAAATCATTTAATTGTCGAATTTGTCATAAAGACCATCCTATACGAAGATGCCTAAAATTTAAAAGAATGAACGTGACTGAAAAGATGAAAGTCATTCAACGTTTTCACTATTGTGAGAACTGTTTGGCGCTCTCACATTCTATTCGACGATGCCGCAACACAGACCGTTGTCGCCATTGTGGTGGCAAACACCATACTTTGTTGCATCGTCATGAGCGTCTCCGAGAATCTCAACCATCCGGGAACTCATCATCATTGATTCAATCATCATCTAGATTTCGGTCCATAACACTTTTGCCTACTGTTATAATAAAACTTCACCTAGACAAAGAATGGGGAAACGTACGTGGTCTTCTCAATCCGTGTGTCCAGTTCAGCTCAATGGCCGAATTTATAGTCGACCGGTATAATCTACCTGTAGAGAATGTTGGCTCAGAGAAGTGGTGTAAAATTCGTTTCAGACCTCGTTTCGATGAAAATCCAGTTCTTTGTATTACCGTAAAAATCGTCAGTGATCTGCCTCGAAAACATCCTATGGAAAGAATTGATGAAAGAGTGGCAGACCTGTATACAAATTTGCGTTTGGCCGACCCAAACTTTCACCGAAACGACGATCTCAACTTTGTACTAGGAGCCGATATTTATCCTCGCATTATACGACCTGGAATCCAACCAGAATCCATAGGTACTCCAATGGCTCAAGATACCATCTTGGGATGGACACTCATTGGAAAATTTGGGGTATAAACTTTGCTTTTATCATCGCTTTTTGGATCATACACCCTAAGCATCAGCATGTGATACAAACATTCTTATACCGAAATTAATACTATAAAATATACAAATATTTTTAAAATTATTTAATTCCTTTTGAATATTAATGAATTGAATATGAATTGAATATTAATGAATTGCACATTCTATATTATATTATACTATTTGTTGATCCTATCTAATATGGATTTACATTATTAATCCTTACTATTAACACTCTCATATTTCGTGTTTCTCTTTTGCTTTAAATTATTTGTTTGCAATCGTTTGTTAACTAAATCGTCGACTTCCGGTTCCTTTGTTGCAGTATAGCAAGGGGGCCGGAATGTTTAAGTGCGAATCCTAATGTGACATTGTTCAATTGTCTCGCGGTGTGATCAAAAGAGAACAACTAAATAACGAGTTACTCGTAGCTTAATTAATATTATCATTAGCTCTTAAGAAAAACGAATTGTTACAAGTAGTTAGTTATCATCAAGCAGTCATAAGGAAAGGTTCGTATTATACGACACAATTTTATAATAAAATTTCAACTTAAACTAATCCCCCACTTTGTTTCTTTTTGATATAAAAATATTCACCCGCCCCTTGTATAAACATATATCATGATTTAAATACAAAAAAGTAGGTTCCAATTTTTTATAACTATAATTTTTTCTTGTTATTTGTAATCACATGAAAAATTCTTTGTTTTTTCTTCATCATCAAGATAGCACCACCTTTTACTTATCTAATAAATCAAGCAAGGGTATAAGTTTTATATAATAAAAAAAAGGTTTTTATTCCAATTGTTTGACTTCAGTATTAAGTTGAAAATGTATACATTTACCATTTCTTTGTATTTACTTCAAAAATTCCATTTTTTATTGACTCGTATAGGGATTTTCTTATTTTCTGGGCATATTATTCTTAGTATCGTACAGGCTTCCTACTTCATAGATTTTACATGTTATCTAATCCTAAACATTTCCGATGGCAAAAAGTTTGAATGAGTGGAGCGTCGAACTTAATACCTCAGTATTTTATCTATGGTTTAACTGCATGTGTCGTAAATCAAATCATATGTGCAGCTGCATTATTATGGTGATAAATCCACTGTATATAATAAAAAATATATTTAATCTTAAAAAAAAAAAACTTATTCCAGCATATTTGTAGAAAGATCTTTGGCCATGCGGGGTCCTTTCCTTGATAAGGTCAATAGTTTCTTATTCTTATTGCTCCCTGTACCTAAGTACATACTTATTTCAAAGATAAAGGGTCAGATAATTATTCTAATTTCTCATATCCTAAAGTTTTGAAAGTTGTGGACCCAAAAAAGCTTCATTTGCTTCTAATTACTGCTCCCAAATGCTTAACTTTAGAGGTAGAATGCGCTGAATTTTACGCAATTCAAAGATTTTTTTGCCTGCCTTAACGTTTTGAAGCTATGTAGATGCTTCTTTTGTAATTATTATTCTAATTTTCTTCATGCTTAATGTATTTCATTACCATTTCATAGAAACGTATTATTATTTCAGCGGTTTTGCGAAAATAATATATTTCAGTGTAATGAACAAAAATTTTCACCATTTCAGAGAAACTAACAGAATTTTTTCTATCTATTTTGCTTCCAAAAGTACTAGCCCAGACTATAAAAACCTTCACAAAGGAACACATGCTCCTAAAAATTAATTTCGTTTGTAAATATTGAAATGATTTTCCTTTTGTTATTAAAATCGATTATTCGGAATTGTGGTAACTGAAAATGCATTTATTATTTAAATTATCGAAATGCAAACAATTTTTTGATTGTAAATACCAATTAGAAATTAATTAGAAAACTGTTGCAATAATAAAATAGGTAGTTATAAAAGTAACTAATATTTTGTTACAAATATTAAAAATTTACTAATAAAAATTGATTTCTTATACTGATAATATTTTATGCATAATTATATTTGAATTATGATTCCTAAGAAACTAAATTTGGTCAGGTGAATCAATATGTGCCTGTAAAAAATTAATTCAAATAATTTAAAAAGCACAACCGAATTTTAGTACTAAAATTGATGGTTGTAATCATTAGATTTATAAAAGTAACTGTTGGAGCAACGAAGAAGATCTACTACAACCCTGTATTATGCATTTCATATAACATAGTAAACTGTCAAATGATTTTTTTTTTTCCTTTTTTAATCTTTGCTTTCTTTTATAACTTTATGTTTACTTTTATTCACTCCTCTTTTGAACTTCAATAAAGTTACTTGAATTTAAACAACGTCTGCACGATTTAATAGGTTATGAGCCCAGTCTGGCAAATGTAGTCTATTTTGAGTGAAAAACTCATTCGTGTGTGAAAGTTTTTAATTTATTAATTAAAATAGAGGACTCGCTTATTTAAAGTATGGCTGGTGTGGTGCGCATAGAGCCGCTAAACGCGGACAACTATGACACCTGGAAAATGCAAATGCGTGCTATATTAATAAAAAATGACTTGTAGTCCTACGTGGATGACAGCATTAAGTGTCCTACAGCTCCGGTGGAGTTAAGTCTATGGGAAAAAAAGATCAAAAGGCTGCTGCAGACATCACACTTGCAATGAGCCCGTCGGAATTGGGTTTGGTTGCCGAGTGTACAATTGCAAGAGAAATGTGGTAAAGGTTGGAGTCGACATACCAATCAAAAGGCCCTGTTCGTAAAGCAACATTATTAAAATATGTCGCTTTGTCTCGTATGCGTAACGATTACAAAGTGCGTGAACATCTAAATCAGTTTTTCGACGCAGTAGCAAAATTGAAAGAGATCGGTGTCTCTATTGGTGATGAACTTTTGGCAATTTTGCTTCTGTATAGTCTCCCAGATTCGTTTGAGACTTTTCGGTGCACGTTGGAAACACGTGATGAACTCCCAAAACTTGAAGTGCTTCGTGTAAAAAATCTAGATGAGTTCGAATCGAGAAAATCTAAAGAAGATAAAAACGTTTCTAATGCATTATATGCTAAAAAGAGCAACAAAAGTCGAAACTAGTGAAATCGAAACAAAATGATGGGTGTCTTAAATGCGGTAAACTCGGACATTATGCAAGAAATTGTAGAGTAAAAAATAAAAATATACAAAGTGCACAAAATAAGCAAGATAATAACGCAAAATCAAACGTTTGTTTTACAACAAGAGAAACAGTTTATTTGTGCCCGGACGGTAGTAATAAGTGGTGCACATGAGTGCAAACATTAAAAATTTTAAACAATTGCCAAAAACAAATCAAGAGCTTAGTTTGACATAATACAACGATAAGTGGTGTAGGAAATGTTGTAGTTGTAATAAATGATACCAGTTTATAATTAAAGGACGTTTTATATGTATGTCGTTTTTCGTAGGAATAAAGCGATAATAATAGATCAAAATAAAAAAATATGTCTTCGTGCGGAAAGAATAGGCAATCTATACTAAATGAAAAATACTGAAAGTGCCGCGAACGTCGTTAAAGTCAGAAACGAACTTGATTTATGGCATTACAAAATGGGCCATTTAAATGAATGAGACCTTAAATACATGGCTAAAAATAGTGACATCTACTAAAAGGACTAAATTTTAATCAAGAACTTAAATTATTAATATGTGAAGTATGTGAAGTTGTCCGAAAAACAAAAACGATAGATCCAAGAGTTACTCGAAATCGTTCACAGTGACGTAGAGGTCCAATGAGATGCGCGTCTAACTCTGGCGCAAAATACTTCGTGTCATTTATCGACGACAAGTCTCGGTGGTGCGAAGTATATTTTTTAAAACAAAAGTCTGTTGTGTTCTCGGCTTTTCAAAAATACAATGCTGTGGCAGAAGCGTTTACGGGTCGAAAAATAAAAGCCCTCCCTCTACCTAGAAGAACACGGAATAAAACGTCGTTTAACAACTCCCCACACACCCCAACAAAACGGTACGGCTGAACGCAAAAATAGAACCCTCGTTGAAATGGCATGGTGTATGATGAAACATGCGGGGTCACCGCTGTCGTTTTGGGAAGAAGCGTACATTCGAAATAGATGTATTACAAAAGCTAATAGCGAAATTCCATACAAGCTTTGGACAAGTAAAAAGCCAACAGTAATACAAATGAAAGTTTTTGGGTGCAAAGCTTTTGTGTTAAACAAAAATCCTAATAAGGGAAAATTTGATCCAAGTTCGGAATTATGCGTTTTCGTTGGATATTCCTCAGAATCAAAAGCATATCGTATGTGGTCTCAGCAAAAGAGAGACTTCCTAATTAGCCGAGACGTTAAATTTATTAATGAAAACGAATTTAACGATTCTTTTGAAGATTTTTACAAATCTGAAGACGACGATGTTATTCAAATTGAATGTCAACCAGAGTCTGAAGGAGTTTAAGAAACAGAAACATAAATCTGAAGTAGACAATTTTGAAGAGTGCGAGTTAGCATGCCTGATGGTGAATGATCCTCAAACATATACACAAGCTATGGACAGCAGCAATAGAGGACTAGTATTTAGCACTGATTCGTAACAAAACATGGAAAATAGTCAATAGGCCAAACTTAAGAAAAACAATGGTAGGAAAATGTTCCTACCATTGTTGCGGAATTATATTTGGAGATTCATCAGATGGATGTAGTCACAGCATACTTGAACGGCGAGCTTGATGAAAGTGTGTATCGGGATCAGTTAAAGTTGGTATTAAATAAAATAATATTTGGTAAGTCAACTGGTACTAATAACATTAAAACACATAACCAAAATATCAAAGAGATGGCAAGCAGCAGTCTTAAAAATCCAGTATGTCTTTTAAAGAAAGCATTGTATGGGCTGCACCAATCTGGTTTAATGTGGTATCAAAAATTGACTACAAAACTACTTAATATGGGTATGAAGCCAACTACTAAAGACCGTTGCTCGTTTTCTAAGGAAGAAGGCAATAAAATTTTAATAATTTTGATTTACGTAGATGACCTGTTATTGACATCAAATGAACCTAAATGAATCGACACTACCAACGCATCATTGTCCAAATCATTTGATACGAAAGATATAGGTCCCGTTAAGCGTTGCTTGGGCATTGATTTTCATCAAAACCTTAAGACAAATCATAGCAGAGTGTAAGCCTGCATCTACTCCTTTAGAGACAAATTTCCAATTGATGCGTCCGCTAATCAAAGACGAAAGGGAAATATCCAAATACCCTTATCAACGCTTAATAGGAGCACTAATGCACTTGGCTGTAACAACGCGCCCCGATATTGCATATGCTGTAAATTACATGAGTCAATTTAATTCCAATTACATAGAAGAACACTGGAAAGCAGCCAAACGAATTTTGCGCCACATTCGAGGAACGATCGATTATGGACTACTTTATAACAAAACAAATTTAGATCTATACGGAGTATTCGATGCAGACTGGGGAGCAAACATCGGAGATCGGCGATCATATGCTGGATTTGTCTTTATATTGGCAGGTGCCGACATTAGCTGGGAGGCTTGTAAGCAGAAGACTGTTTCCTTATCAAGCACCGAAGCCGAGTACATAGCGATAACCGACACTACAAAAGAAGCTCTTTGCAACAGCATTCATATATTTCTATTAACGAATTTAAAATAACAAAACAAACAAAAAATTTATATTTTAACTTAATCAATAAGTATTTTATTAGTTTACATTTATGGTGTTTACCTAAATTTAACAAATGTATTTATCTATTCGTGATGGTTAAAAATTTATATATTTATGATCTAGTGGCAATGTACAGGTATCCCTTCCGGTGATACCTAACAGCAACATACAATATCAATGAATTCGGTATAGGTACTCTTCCAAATTGACTCTTTCAGATATTTTACCTAATGAAAATTCACAAAATACCTGTATATATATATACCTGTGCGATATATCTAATAGATATATATAAATGCGCAGCTAATCCTTATCAACATCATAACGAAGTTGATTACCATAGCGATTACATTGAAACATGAACAATGGTGTTGTGTTCTGTGGAGTTTATCTAAAAATGATCTTAATCGTTTAGAAGCTATAGTGGAATTCATAAAAACTATATATCATGCAAAAGTCGACGTCAATGGTAAATCTCAGATAGAGAGATTGTTAAAGTTGTATGACATAAAAATGAAGTCCTTGAATTAGCGTACTAACAGATTAAAAATTAAACACTCCGATTAGATAGATACTGATATAGAAATATCGGCGTGCAAAATATCAACTGGAGCACCCTGAAAGACATATGATAATTTAAGTACAAGATCTAAGAAGAAAAGACTGGCCCATAAGGATTTAGTGGAATATATTAAAGATGAAATAAATGATTTACAACCTATTCATAATAACCATAAACCAATACACATTCGACATATCCTTTCAACTTAGTCTAACAATGATTGATGAAAAGGTTAGTAATGCCATTACGGAAACATCTTCTTTTTGGAAATGCTCACTATGTGAAGAGACGAAATCACAATTTTCGGATATTGGTAAAGCAAGGAGTATTAATGAAGAATTTCTGTCTTTCGGAATATCTCCACTTCACGCCAGAAACAACGAGGATTTAAAAACACTCAGAATATCCTAGAAAAGTAGAATCCAGGATGAATTCAGAGAAGAGTTGGGATTAAACATCGACAAACCTCTGCCGACTGGTGGTAGTACAAATGATGGAATCACAGCAAGAAGGTTTTTCGGAAATTTCGAAGCTACATCAAAAATAACTGGTATTAATAAAGAGTTACTTGAAAGGACTAACATACTATTAATGGCAATTAATACTAAGCATAAAATTAACTCTGCTCGATTTGGAGAATATGCAACAGAAATATCTAAACTACTTGTTTCTCTATATCCATGGACCAACAGTACATAAAATATTGCGCCATGGCGAAATTATAATTGAGCGAAATATTCTTCCACTTCGAGAGCTTACAGAGGAGGCTCAAGAAGCAAGAAACAGAGATTTTAAGCACGTTCAACTATTTAGCTCCAGGAAATGCTCCAGAACGTCACAAAACGAGAATATTTTTAATAGCCTATTGTTATCATCAGACCCTGTACTATCATCAATGAGAAAACGTTGGATTTATTATGAGCCTTTATCAACTCAAAATACTGAAGACTTGAAGGACCTTTATTATCTTTTAGATATGTATACAGATACAACAGATTATTTTATAGAAAATAAGTAGTATAAGTTCAAAATATTAGAAAAATTGTCTACATAAATTTAATGGAAATAAGTAATAAAAAATCGTATTAGAAATAGAATATTTATTAAGGAAGAATAATAATATTGATTAAGTTAAAATAGAAATTTTTTGTTTGTTTTTTTATTTTAAATTCATTAATAGAAATATATGAATGCTTAGAAAAGGATAAAGATTTACTTAAATTTGGGAAATGTGGCAACGCTATTAAAAATAAAAAAATGTTATTAATTATTTTTATAAAAATATTTTGCGTATAGATATTATTAAAAGTATACAGAAATATTCATAATTTTCTAAGTAATTATTCACGCAAAACTAAAGGCAAAAGTTGCAAGTTTGTAAAAATATAGTCATATATACAATAAATTGGAAATATAAAAGTTTAAACGCGCATATTTCTGAAATGAGGCATGATATTGACTTGAATCTTTTTGCAAAAGATCGGAAATTAGATATGTTAAAGGATAAGCTTAATTTGGAAAACATATTTTTAAAATTTCTTTCGCTATTTAGAAATAAACCAAACAAAAGGCCCAATTTGGGGTTTTTAGAGAAAATACAAATTTTTTAATTGTAATAACATATTTGTTTATAAAGATATCTTAATGAAATTTGCAAGAAATGTGGATCTTATTAATGTAAATAAAAGCGCGTTAACCAAATTTCAATCACGGGTAGGGTTTTCCTGAATTCCCAAAAAAACTAATCAAAATTCCCAAAAATGGGATTTTTACATTTATGGCTATAGAATCCACATTTTTCCGAAGGCCCGTAGATTTTGACTTTGTAGATACTTTTTCGGCTAAAAAAAACACAAAAAGTCGTCTTTTTTGGAATTTTCAAATTCAAAATCGTTTATTTTTGGACTCGGTAAAGTTATCGACTTTAATTTTTTTTATTCAATAGATAATTTTGTTCTTTAACTAGATAGGAAAAAAACTAATAAAATCGGTCGGAAATACTAGGATATATATGAAAAAAACTGGACCAAGAACATACAAAATTATGGTACTTTAAAACTCAAACGCAAATAACTTGAAAACTATAAGAGATAAAAAGGACATGTAAGCATATTTTTTATAGGTCTTATCAGGGTCTACAACAATATATAAAATATTTGAAATCGGACGAGAAACAAAAATTTAGCAAGCGATTAAAAATTGTTTATGTCAGAGGTACCTAACTTTGAGCCCCCTTAGCTCCGCCCCTGAGGGGTTTGTTGTGCCCCCCTTCCAAACTTAACATTGTACACTCCTCCGCTACGCCTATACTAAATCATGAAAATCCAACCAGCCGATCAGAAGGTACAGATTTATTTCCAAAAAATTTCGATTCTGCCCCACTGTGCACTGTATGTTGGATCTTCGTCGAATACCACGCTCATATTTTACGCTCATTTTATTAAGTATAAAACGGTTGAACCGATTTGCAGGGGAACATATAAAGCAAATATTGATTTTGGCATATCTAAGGAACTATTACAGTGAGAGGCTTCAAATTTCGTGTGAACCTTTATCTTATCATATCGCATCGATAAAATGAAAATAGTAAGGATAGGTGCAGAAGGATATGAAGCCTCCATACAAGGAATGTATAAATTTTCTCATCTAAAGGATTATTACAGTGAAAGTCTTAAAAAATTTTAAAAGTAATTTTCATATAAAGTTTCAAATAGGGTGGATAAGTCAAGGGGGAGTAATAGCTCCAATATAAAGTAAATATTAGTTATCACATCAAATAGGGAAGCGACGCACACCGGTAAAATTTAATAAATAATAAATTTAATACTTTGAAATTTTACAAAAGTTCGCATATCTTTAAGGAAAATACAATAACTTTAAATATACAATGTAAATATTTTATAAATATAAGACAATATTAAATTAAAAAGGTTATGGGAAAAATTTATGAACCGATTTTACTGATTTAAAAAACCGAAATTCGAAATAAATATTTTTGATAGATTTATACAAGAACGAGGTCTATAGCCCTATATGGACGCTTCAGAAAATTTTTTAGCTATACCTCGGTTAATACTTGATCGACTAAGTCCATTTTTTCAAAACAAAAATTCTTAAAAAAAATTTATGATTTTTCTGGGAAAGAACGAAATCTTTACAAAAAGTTAAAAAAAAACAAATATCACATCGGCAATAGAGAAATGTTTTATATTAATTAATTATTATTATTTTTTTTTTTACAAAAGGATAATTTTAATTGTTTATTGAAATACTTTATTTTCAATCTAAAAACAAAAGTTTATTAACTAGCGTCTTGCAAAAATTCAAAATAAATCAGGGCTCGAGCAACAATAACACCGATGTCCAAATTGAAATAAAGAAGAAAAAAAGGATTTTGAAATTTATTTTTCGTCTGGAAGGAATAAAAGTACCAACTTCGAGATTACTACTTTTAAACAAATGAACATAGCTTTATATATCAAAATCGATTCTCATATCCCCACAAAGCAGCACGCGTCTGGATATGGTATGAAGCGTTATTTCTTGTCATAAAATACATTAACCATATCAATTCTACACAACAAGTCAAAGAACTTTTAAATGTGAAAAGTATAGAATTTCTTTTTTAATAACAATATTTTAACAAAATGTATTAAATTACCCAAAAATATTTATTGAATTAATTTATATACAAAAAATAAAAAAATAAAAAGAAAAAAAACATTTTTCTGGTAGATTTCAACGCATTGAGTAAAAAAACAAACAAAAATGTCCAAAAAAAATAATTTAAAAAAATACATTTTGCTCCACAGCTCCTCATTTATAGCATACTATTTTTTAATTACCTATTTGATTACTCTGCGGAAAATTTTCATTAATTGCGACAAAAGTACTTGTCCCCTTACTTGAGAAATGCTAGAATAAACGGGAACAACTCGATCGAAATTTGTAATATATTTCTTAATTATCCTTACGATTACTTTGTGGAAAATTTTCATCCATTGTTCCAAAAATACTTGTCACTCCACTTGTGAAATGCTAGTACAAAGTGGAACAAATCGATGGAAATTTCTCCTTTAATTTTATAAAATTTCGATCAAAAAAAAAGGTAAATTAAATAAACTTTAGGTACTATATTAACCCCTTCTAGATTAACTTTATTTTATATAAAGTTGAAAAACTGAAAATAGTGCCTTCACTTGAAAATTAATGATGTGAATAAAAATTACAAAAGGAAAATCATTGTTTATTGTATGTACATTTAATTTTGTCGGGAATTCCCGGGTTTCCGGGAACACACCAACATTTTTTCCGATTCCCGATAATGAAAAAAGGTCGGAAATTTAGAAACTCTATTCAGTACCTATAAAAACGGTAGACATTAAATAAATAAAAAAAGACAGATTTTCCAATAACTCGGTTGTTTAGAAACCGATAGGGTTGATTTAAAAAACCGAAATTCAAGAAAAGTATTTGAGATCGATCTATATAAAAACCAAGTCCGTAGCTTATTTAGGATTAGGATATCGGAAAAAACGCCTTTTCGCCGATATCTCTGTTATTAATGGACCGACTGAGTTTATTTCTACAGCGCAAAAATTCAGAAAAAAATTTCTGTTTTGCACAACAAAAAATCGAAAACCAATTCGAGAAACAGATTTTTTAAATTTTGAACCGGTTTTTACAATAAGAAAAAAAATTCTTTTAGTATATATACAATATGTCTATATTATCGAGAGGTTTCACAAACGCCATTTTTAAGTCGAAAAAAACGGTTTTTAGACATATCTTCGCCATTTATGAATCGATCTTGCTGAATTTCAATAGCAAAATTCTCGAAAGGACTGCCTTCTTCGTAATGATGTTTTCAACGCACAGTGGGGCCACAAATTTAGTGGATACAAGATGATTTTTCTGAAAGCTTAGGTCCTCCTCTACAACTCTTCCATACATTTCAATTCGATCCGTTTAGTTTAGCTCAGTTTAGGAGATTCAGATATATTACCAATAATTTTGTGTTTGGCCCCACTGTGCAACGATACGAAAATACATGGCGGCACAGGGGTAAATCAATATCTGACCAAGAACCAATAAAAATAATTTTATCACTTAAATAATGGAATATTTTACAATATGTAATACCAAATTTACATTTGCACAAAATCTAGTTTAAATGAGATTTCAAGCTGAATCTACATAATTTTATTAGATTTTAATTAGATTTTCCATTCAAATAAAAATCTATTTTCTAATAAGATTTTACCAAAATCTACTAAAATTTAAATAGATTTTTAAAAATATTCTTTTCCAACACTGTTTTTATTTTTGTGTGTTGGTGAAAACAACAATATTCTAAATAAAAATGAAGTTTGCGTTTAAACAAATATTTTTAAAATTATAAAATAAATAAAATTGTATTTGATAATTTTCATAAATTAACTTAAAATTAAATTAAGAAAATTTTGTTAAGCGTGAAGCATATTTAAAAATGTTCAGTGCATGTGTTTAATTTTAACAAAAGGCAATTATCAAACAAAGCCTACAACTGTCATAATTATGTAATGTAAACAGGGTAGATTTTATTTCTTCGATATCTCATTCAAACAAGTTTTCAAGTGTAAGTGTAAATTGTGTGTAACACAAAATTTCTCTGCTTTCATAACAAGTCTTTGAAACCACATAACAATACAAAAGAAAAATATTGAATCTTTTACTTTTTTAACTGGCAGCACAGAAAAGAAAATGTTATCCTTAAAATTGTATCAGTTATGTCGTATAAATCAGATGATTTTCATGGAAAGTTTTCAATAATTGCCATCTTAAATTTTCTGTTCCTTTTTGAATAGAAAATGATTGCTTAGTTTTATAACATAATTTTTGGTGTTATTCTTTTATTTTTTTTTTTTAATTTTATAGGTGCAAAATAAATTATTTTCATTGCGATAATTTATTATAATCTACCAAAATATGAATTGTGAACGCCAAATTTCATTTCTTTATACTCAACCTGACATTTTAATTATTACAATAAACAATTGAATAATTGGAACTACTATTATTCGGTAATAAAACTTTAGTTATTAAAGTTTTAAATTCTCTTATGAGTTTTAAAAAAAAATATGCCAAATAAAAGAATTTATTTACATAACAAAATTTACTGTTGGAAGTAGCATAAATCTACCACAGTTAGCTTTTATGTAATATAAACATGAACAAACAAATCTGTTGAATTTGGTAATTTTTTACAATTATTATAAAATTTTAATTCTCGTAATTGTTTTCCAACCTTTTTTCTTGGGTTTATTAATTCGGTTCGGTTGCTTCTATTTTTTCTATTTTTTTTTAACGAAATGCAATTGATTACAATAAACAAATCAAATACTGTAAGAACTATATTTTAAATACAATTACATTTTTACACATATTATAAAAGAAAATCTATAGAACTAATAAAATATTGTTACGAAATTGTATTTCAATTCAATTAAACTTAAATCTAACGGCTGGTTGAAAATTAAATAATGCTTCTCAACCTTCCTGTTTATGTTAACATCAGTTAACATATCTATAGAAATTATTAACATAGCTGTAGACATACAACATTGAATAAAAAGCTTTCACTATTGTTTGTAAGTATGGCAACACTAAATGTTGAAGCTGCTAACATTAACATCGAAAGCTCTAGAATTCGAATATACTAAATTGTCCGTTAAGAACATTGTAGAAAGAAATAGAGCTTTCGAGAAGTACCTAGATGGTAGTGCAGTGTATATAAATTGGCCGTAAGAACACCATTGAGTCAGTCTAATTGGAAGCATCGTTAAGCCTTGGCTGTATATTCTTGTACGTTATTAAAGTATGCTGTATAAAGTGTGTAATTTAAGTGTGTGTGTGTGTGTATATTAAGTGACTATTTAAACTGTTGTTGTACATTTTAAATAAAATAAATAGTCGTTACAACTTTTAAAGTACTAAATTGCTTTTATTTGCAATCAGAGTATCGGTTTATTTAAAAGGAAATAAACCACAGCTTTTAAAAGGTAAAAACGTAACAATATTAATTACTGTCATAAAATTTTAAAGTATTTCATAAAATATCCGTACATATTACCATTTTCTAACTGATCTTTTTTCTGTATGTACTTAAATCTGAAATACATTATTTTGGAAATTAGTTATTGGGAACTTTCAAGGATATCAAAAGGCGAAATATTTTAGAAATCTTTTGCTACTTGGATAAATTTAACAAAAAGTTATGTTATATCGCTAAAATGTCATTGTTTCATTTGATATACATATCGCACTATAATAGCAATTAAAACAAAATTATAACCCCGTTGTAAAGTCATTCATTGTTCGGTATTTTATATAAAAAAAATGTTGACTGTTCTAAAATCCCAAAGCTAATCGAAAATCAGTTTCAGAAGTCTTAATGTGTTCTTAATTTCTAGAACTTTTTTACATTTGGCGATTTTTGTTTATAAATTGTGAGACTGCTTTTATTAAAATCTTAAAATTTATTAATAAAATTATTAAAATATAATTAATAAAATTTATTAATTTATTCATTAAACCAAATTTTTATATAATTTTAAAATATTGAAAAATATGGGCCCCAGTCTTCTTTAAATAAACTTCTTGTGTCTAGCCAATATTATTCTTGATTATATATCAACCCAGCAAAAAGAGAGCATACTATTTATTAGTAAATTCACTGATACCAATGAACTAGTTCCAATTTTAGTAAAACATCATTGAATTTAATACGTGGTTGTGACAGGAGAAAAGTGATCCAATTACTGAATTACTTTCGCGTTAGTTATTCATTAGTGAAATGACACTAATATTTTAAATTTTTTGGTAACGGACAGGGATATTTAATAAGTTAAAATTGTTATTATTAATAAGTCCATCATATAATTTATCAAAACTAAGTGTTTCAATGGTTGTGAAAGTTCGATTCAAACCACTTCGTATTTATTATAAATAGTTGCTTTTCTTTAATATGTTTAAAATTTGCTCAAAAGAACTGATGTGGAATATAGCTACCTGTTATACAATTTTGAACAGCTTTGAGGGAAATTTAAAAATTTTGTAATAATGTTTAAAAATCAAACAATAAGGAATCTTGACCGACAAACTAGATGTTAGTGTACCTTAGTAGCATTTGAGTTTAATACAAAAAAGAAAATAAATAAAAGTCGTCCTCTCCTTTAGTTACCTTTAAAAATAATCCAATACCAAATGAATAATGCCATAGAAAAAAATTACTAAATAAGACAACTTTGTAATTTTAAAAGAACTGTATCCAAACACACCATAGTGTAAGCAAATGTATCATTCACTCACTCAATTCTAAGCCAATTGAAATAAAAGAAAACTGCAACACAAAAACCGTCCATTCAACACAAACATAAAGCCCTTTTTTCCATTTCCAAGTTGCCATATAAATGAACAGAAATTTAACTTGCTAGATACAAAAAAGGATATAAATAAAATAGTAATTATTTTGATTTACCAGCAATAAAAAAATAAGAATACAAAAATAATCATTTAAACGTTGAATGATTGTAAAAGAATGAGTTAGTGAATGGAAACAGTAAATACTACATGAAATTCAACACAATGTATTTAAGTCCTTTGAGTAAGAAAAAGTGATACAATTAAATATAAAGCGTTATCAGTAATTGCAACAAAAGAAAAGCACTTATTTAGAATTGAGTAAAGAGTTCTTTGATACAAAGTCATTAGAACACTGTAAACATTTTATCCTTATAGAACTGAAGTGTAGAATTTGTGTTTTAAACATAAAAGTTTTTAATAATAAATCAATAACATGAACATTTCAAGAAATTCACGATCACTAAAACTCCTGCCTGATCATAAAATGACATTTAGATTATTTTAATATTATTCTCGGTGGCTGATAACTTTACAAATATATAAGTCTCCCGGAACTGGCGATATTATACTAAATATTGAATTGCACTTACAAAAGTACAAAAATAATTTGAACCATAGTCAGGCGAGTACTGAAGTTCCAGGGAATTCTAACACCCGTGGTAACATACATATGTATGTTTTAAGTCTCTGCTCAGACCGCGAACATCCTTTGCTCCTAGTATGAATTAACGGGCAATTTGATCACTGGTAAGTTGATTGTACCATTCAAACTGCCCTAGTTATTGAACAAAAGTTTCAGTCTTAAAACCAATTCTGAAAGGATTTTCTCTATTACAGCAGTTACCTATTAAAGTTCTGTTAAAATGATCTGATACTATTTGATTTGTCACAGCAGTTACCCAATAGGGTTCTGACCAAATACTTGCCAGTATATTACTAATAACGAACTATGTTATCTTTGTTATGTTATTTTTATTAAAATCGCCCCATATTTTCAAGTACGTAGTGCCCAAATAAATGGTATAACTAAAACAAAGAAAGATGATGATTTTAGTCAAAGATTTATATGCGTGCTAAGTCTAAGAGATTTCTTCAATTATATGAGTACATAATAGGTAGTGTGGCGAATAACTCTTGTAGCGTACGTATGATTATTTGTGACTTTTAACAGCATATCAGAGATGCTAAAATTGTACAATTATATTTTTTTTTGGAATAAATCGAACCTAAAAGTACAATGGTACACCAATGACAGATTTGGTACAATTTAAATGTGTCAGCTTTTAATGAAATTGCTATGGAAAATGATCTTATTTAAAAACCAAATCATTGGAGTAGGAAGTCCGGTCTGGGGTGAGGACAAATTTAGCCCCCCCCCCCAGGATTTTGAAATATTTTTAAATTAAGCAAAAAACAAATAAGTAAATTATGACTCTTGTACATATTCTTTAATTTTTTTGTGAAAGATATACCATCTTTTTGAATTTACGTGTCCAATTTCAATTAATTTTATATACTACACTTCAAAAAAGGAGAAGTATTTCTAATAAATTTGCAATTTCACCACTTCAGTAGAACTAAGTGCATATTTTACAATTTTTGGCAATTCAAAAGTATGTAGTTTTATTAACTTTTAACAAGTTTAAAAAAAATATATGTATACTAAATATATATCAACATTACATTAAGGGAAGAACTGCAAAAATAGTGAATTAATGTAAACAATAAAATTTTTCCAATGACAACCATGTGTCAGCCACTTTTCAGCACTAAGTAGTTCCTTCCAATAACAACACTTTATTAAAATCATTACTTTGGAGCTTTTCTTCAGTACTTACATTACCCATTGGAAAAATACTTCAATTTCAAACTTTTCTTCTATACTGTCTAATATTTCGGATAAAATTTAACTTCAAGCTTTTTAGTAATGGTATTTTCCTTTTTTTTTAAGTAATTATAATGAATGAGAAAAAAAGCGTTTGAGATCAATATTATGTTATTTTCCAAATTTTATGTTTACTCATTTTCACTGATTGATGTATTTCAACGAATTGTACTTTATTCTCAAAAATTTATAGAATCAGCTTTCTATACACTTCACCACAGGTGTAAAGGGTATATACAAGTTTGTCATTCCGTTTGTAATTTCTACAATATTCACCTAAGACCTCAAAAAGTATATATTTTCTGGATCCTTATTGATAGGGAAGTTGATATAATGATGTCCATCTGTCGGTTGAAATCACTTTTTAGAAAGCCCCAGTTATATATATATATATATATATATATATGTTTTATACATAAAATTATAGGGAATATTATTTGAATGACGCTAGTAAAAATGAACAAAATCGGTCCATTAATGGAAGAGATGTAGCCAAAAAACAGGAAAGGCCTCTAAAACGTAGTTGTTTCCTACTTTTCTAAGTCCCTATATAAGCTAGCGACTTCGTTTTTGCACAGAAAATTCGGAATCTTTTTTTAGAATATTTTTGCGAAATAAATGAACAAAATCGGTTTCTTAGTAACTTTTTTTATGTAAATATTATTCTTAAATTTCGGTTTTTTGATTTAACCATATCAATCAATAAACAACCGATGGATGGGCAAAAATCTGAAAAAAATATTAAAAATATTAAAAATATACATATATGTTTCTTGTATAAGCAATCAGTTTTTGTTTATTGTATATACATACACACTATCATTTGTCATGTATGTTTGGAAGTTTTTTAGTTGGAAATAGAGGCATTGCAATAACTCAGTGTTGTTTTTTTGAGTATAAACATGTATCTACATCTGTGTTGCCAGGGATAGCTTGGGAAAAGTTACAGATTTTTGTCAAAAAAGTTAAAATTTTTGCTAAAAGATTACATTTTCGAAATTTGAAAAAATAAATACAATTTATTGTTTCAAAATTTAGAGGAAAATAATAAAATAATACAAAAATAAGCTTTATAAGGTCCATATTTTTGGCAGATATATTTTTTTTAGTCATTATCTTTTATAAATTTAGTTGACAAAATGCAAATACGTATTGATTTTTATTTATACATTTATTTATTTACTAATTACAATACAATTACAAATTATATTATAATCCTACGAGCGTAAGTGACGAAGATCCATGTGCTCGTGTAGTGAAACAAACCAGTCTCTGGTGGGAATCGAACACACAACCCCCAGACTAACTGCTCACTACGAAAAAAAGCTCCAGGAAATTTTCAATTTGCAAAAATTTTAGTTTTTAACTAAGAGTACATTACCTAAAACTTTTACTCCGATCCTGTACTATATGTAAATTGAGATGTCTGATTCAGTTATGTTTTTTGTTTTTTTTTTTTTTTCATCTTTTCATTAAAAGAAAATATTGATGTAAAATTTTTTGGAGCAATTGTTAGTTTGGAAGTTATAGACTTTTAAAAAATATATTTCCCTAAGAAACTCATTTTAAAAATTTTTTTATTATTAAAAATTGGGTAAAAAGGAAAAATTATGTTAGTGAAGCTGCTTTTGGATACACCACAGATTTAAAAAAAATCCTTCCGCCTGACTGAAGTATTAAAAAATTTAATATAAAATTATTTATGGTTTTATAAATGCCTATTCACAAAATTGATACTTAAATCTTTGCATAGTATAGAAAATATTTACTATCTTAAGTGAGTTAGGGATCTCAATGAGTTTGTACTCTTTTATATTTTGGATTGAAATGCTGGTTTTTTAATGAAAACATCACTAAAATGATTTTTTGTGTAAAATTATAGACCGAAAATGTATCATAAAATCTGAATACTTTCATCCACCACTAAGAACGTAAGATTGTTAAGTACAAGAAAATAGCCTATTTCAAATTTAGTTTCTTCAACATAACAGATCTGTTAAGAGGTAAATTTTGAGAAAGTCGCGAAAAACTTAATACTTTTTTAAAATTTAGATATATATTTGCATCGTCTATCATAATCAATTTTATCGAAGGGACAAAAAGTTACGAAAATGGGCTCAAAACAAAAAATTATATATGTTACGTGGAGCGTTAAAAAGTTACCTAA
Source organism: Protocalliphora azurea (assembly GCA_932274085.1). NCBI lineage: Eukaryota > Metazoa > Arthropoda > Insecta > Diptera > Calliphoridae > Protocalliphora > Protocalliphora azurea. The sequence goes on along the minus strand of OW026519.1, from coordinate 117,259,621 downwards.
AATGAAACAAGTGTGACTAAATGGCAACACTGATTTACATAAAAACTTATGCCCTGCCAGCAATTAGGTGATAGTTTTATCCACTATCAGAAAAATGACTCTTTCTAGTATTCTCAAGATGTTATTTTACTGTTAGTAAACAATTTTACAAATACAAATAACATTAATTTCTATTTTTGATCTACTTATTCTATATTTCTTACTAACTCAAATATCGAAAAAGTCACTTAAAAGTTAGTTTTTGGATAAATATAAAATTACCAAAAACTGTCTCCCATTAGTGTTCTCAAGATGTTATTTTCCTGATAGCAAAAAATTTTACAAAAACAAATAATATTAATTTAGATTTTGGACCTTCTGAAAGTAAAAAACCATTACATTGTTTTTAAATTAAAAACAGAAAATGTGGAGAAGACGATGGTACTTAGTTGGCGTGTTACTTTCAAAGGCAAGCAATAGATTTTTTAAAAATTTTAAGAAAGCTTCTTAAAATTAAAATAAAAAATAGTGATAAAGAAAGGTAAAAATAAAAAAGAAATATATATAAATATATATATAAACTGAATGTTGTTTAAAATGAAAACAAAATGAAATAAAATGAAAACAAAATGAAATAAAATGAAAACAAATTGAAATATTGTGAAAAAAAATTTGAAAGTAATTTTAAAAATAAATGTTATTCCGTAAAACGAAGCGAAAATTTACTTTGAAAACAACAAATAAATTTGGATTTATTTCTTGTTTTTAATAATATAAAATTTCGAAATAAATTTATGTTTTGCTCATAAAAATGTGTATATTTTTTAGTGAAAGTGAACCCAGAAATGTATGTTCATCGAACCTTTCAACTAAATTTTTAAAGCTTTTCGAAATCAAAAATATCCTGTTCCAATTTATCAAAATATATCTATAATTATTTTTACTAAGGTAAGTTGTTTTAATTTTCTTGTTTCTTATAAATTATTATTTCATATCTGCCGTAAAAAATTCTGCTCCTACACCACGTTTTGACACAATTCGTTTCTTCGATTTTTTTTTTAAATCTTTAACTTCTAATCGCCTGGCTGGATGTACATAAGATTTCACATAAAAGTAGCAGAGGATAATTTTTAATTTGGATGCCCTTCAGGAGCATATGGGGCATATAGAAAATATTTCATCGCTTGCAAATTTTTTGTTTCCTATCCGATTTCAAATATTTTACATCGTATTAAACTTTAAACTAGCGTAATTTCTGTTCTTCAAAAGATATTGACTTAAATTTTTATCTACATAAAGAAGAATTATGTTAGCCTAAGTAGCGTAATTTATTTGAGAAAAAATATGTTTTTTTTGGAGAAACTATAAATATTATATCTATAATAAAATCTTTGTTAGTTAGGATATCTTAACAAAATTTTCGTTTTCCCCGAACGATGACTCTTCTTCGATAGGAAAATAACTTCTTTTTCTTTTACTATTTTAAAATAAATATGGATACTATTTAGTCAAAGTTTGGATAGTAATTTTGATAGCATTAAGTTAGAATTTCGACAGAAATAGTTACTTTTTCTGTTTCTCAAAATTACTCAAATTTGGCACATGAAAAAAAGCACTTAATAGTGTCATTAAAAAAGTATTAGAACTGCTGCACACTTCTTCCCGCATGGTGACTCTTCTTGGATAAGGAAATGATATCATATTCGACTGTTAAAAACAACTTGAGGTTACTCTTTAGTGCAAATTTGGATAGAAAATGTTGGCAGGGTGTATGTATGTAAATTTAGTAGTCATCAGAAGCTATCAATGTGTTGTTTTTTTAAGGAAGCTACGCTTTTGCTGAGATAGTTTAATTTTGTGTTTACAATTTGTAGTTGGGCAAAAAATGTATATTATTTTTATAAGTATAAATATCAAAATAGAAAAGTATACTTTAAGGCGTATATTTTATTATTTGTTGGTAAGGTGGTGAAGGGTATTAAAGATTCGGCACAGCTGAATACAGGGTTTTTGAGCTTCTGTCGCTGAATTGTTAATCAGAAATCGCCAAATTAAAATTTTATTTGGTTTTTTTAAGAAATGCTAAAAAATTAACTAAAATGTTAAGTATCGTACAGTTTTTAGTACTTAGTAATTTGCAAATGTAAATTCAGCTTTAACAAAGCCAACGATAACCGCAATAGCTAGTAATAACACCGTGCTAGTTGCAAACTTTAACAAACTGGACACCGCACTGGTAAAGCTAATTCGAGTACGCTGAATTTAATGGTGACAGCCGTTTTCCGAAGTTAGCGATATTTAGGAAGTAGCGAATTAATTTAAAATTAGAAAGAAAACGAACATTACTTATAAATATATATATATATATATATATATATTAAACAATAAATAAATTGAATATATACTCTAATCATAAATTAAATCAGTTTTAGACTAATTTTAAATGTTTTTATCATTGGCAACACTAGTTAGCTTGCTTACAGAATTATAGTAATATTTTTTGCCAGTTTAAAGTTTTGTTTATTAGTGTTTAAAATATATTTGATAATAAGAATTCATTATTATATACTTCACTGAAATCTTAATTGTTTATATTGTTTAAATTAACAAATTAACCCCCGTATTCACAAATCAATTTTGAATTTAAGAAACAAAATTACACAGAAAAGAGATGCATATATTGGAAAATTTTTTTCATAAATATTATGAATCGAACATGACTTTTTCTCCCAAACTTTTTTCATAAGAAATAAAATTTTGTTCAAAGATGTTATTTTTTACCCAGTGGGTGCCCACGTCGTTAAAAAAATTAGTCTCATTTTCGAGCACAGTGTAATTGAATAAAAAAAAATACAACTTAAAATACACTTTTCTGACATATAGCCTCTTTTTATATAATTTATATAATATATAATATATAATATATAATATATAATATATAATATATAATATATAATATATAATATATAATATATAATATATAATATATAATATATAATATATAATATATTGTTACGATATTGTACTTGAATTCAAATGTAACGGTTTTAACGGCTGGTTTAAATCTTTCTCAATGCTTCCAGACATTTCCGTTTATGTTAACAGCATTTATCATATCTGTAAAAATTATTAACATAGTTCTAAACATACAACATTGAATAAAAAGCTTTCACCATTGTTTTTAAGTGTGGCAGCACTAAGTGTTTATGTTGCTGGCACTATCATCAAAAGCTAGTTTGGCAGCACTAAGTGTTTATGTGCTGGCACTATCATCAAAAGCTAGTTTGGCAGCACTAAGTGTTTATGCTAATGGCATTACCTACAAAAACTCTAGATTGTCCGTTAACATTGTAGAAAGAAATAGAGCTCTCAAGAAACATCTAGTAGGCAATACAGTGTATATAAATTGGCCGTGAGAACACCATTGAGTCAGTCTGGTTGGAAGCGTCGTTAAGTAAAGACATATTAACTGCCTTGGCTGTATAATCTTGTACATTATTAAAGTGTGCTGTATAAAGCGTGTAATTTAAGTGTGTGTGTGTATTAAAAACACAAAGTGACTTATAAACTGTATTGTTGTACCTTTTTAAATAAAATAAAGAGTCGTTACAATTTTTAAACTACTAAACTGCTGTTATTTTTGCAATCAAAGTACAAGTTTATTTAAAGGAAATAAACAACCGTTTTTAAAAGGTAAAAACGTAACAATTGGTGTCAGAAGTGGGATTGCAAAATAATAAGCAGTCATGAAGTTTGAAGAGCTGAAAGTGGAGCAACTCAAGAGAGAATTGAATAAGTTGGAGTTACCTACAGCTGGTAATAAAGCAGAATTACAAAAGAGGCTGATATATGAATTCAAGCGGCGTAATATTGACATTGGAACTTACGAATTCGAGTATAAAGAAGAAATGGAAGTTTCTACCCGTGCAACAACAAGCATGGATTTATCCACAATGTTTGCTGCTATGATGGAGCAATTTAAAGAAACTAACGAAACTTCTAAAGCTAATAACGAGAAACTTCTTGCTGAAGTTCAAGAAACTTCTAAAGCAAATAACGAGAAACTTCTTGCTGAAGTCAAAGAAGAAAATAAAATAATGGAAATGAAATTTCAAGAAACTTCTAAAGCAAATAACGAGAAACTTCTTGCTGAAGTTAAAGAAGAAAATAAAATAATGGAAATGAAATTTCAAGAAACTTCTAGAGCGACAGACGAAAAACTTCAGCAAATTTCGGAAGTTATAAACTGCAGAGTGGATGGCATTGATAAAAAGGTGTCCGACTTAGAGAGCTGCCTAGATATACAAGCTAAAGTCGTTGATAAGGTTGATAAAAAGCTGTCCGACTTAGAGAGCTGCCTGTCCGATTTAGAGAATGAAATAGCCAAAGGTGTTGATAAAAAACTACATGATCTAGAAATAAAGATGAATAATATTCAATGCCAAGATGGACATATGCGAATTATTCCAGAATCCTCTAATAGAATAAAGGCCCCTAGTTTTGATGGCACCACACCATTTAATGTGTTCAAGTTCCAGTTTGATACAATTGCCATTAGAAACATGTGGAACGACGAAGAAAAAGCTATAGAGTTGATATTGGCCTTAAAAGGAAATGCAGCAGTAGTTCTTGAAAGAGTGCCAGCATGTAACAGAAACAGTTATGATGATATAATGGAGGCGCTACAACGTAAGTACGGTGGTGAACATAAAAAGGACTTATACCGAATGGAATTGCGTGGTAGAGTGCCGAAGCCCAATGAGACACTACAAGACTTTGCATTGGAAATCGAACGTTTGCTGCAGCTTTCTTATCCAGGGGAAAACAGCCCGTTTTTGGACCATTTCAAGATAGAGGCATTTGTTAATGGCATTCGCGATCCTGAAATAAAATACGCGGTTTGTGCCACACCTAAACCATCATTTACTGAAACCGTCTCATTCGCACTGGCACAAGAAACAGCGAAAATAATTTCAAAGCACCAAATATGTTATGTGCGAAATGTCGAAGTTGAGAAATATAATCGACGAATTAAAAAAGGTTTTGAAGACGTTTATTGAGAAACAAAGTAAAGTCAGAGTAAAATGTTATAACTGCGGTAAATCTGGTCATATTCAGCGAAACTGCAAAGTACCAAGAAAACGAACCAGATCTGCCTCGCCTCAAAGAAGTAATCAGCAGTTGAATCATCAATCATCACAATAATCACCTTTAAAACTAAAACGAGCTAGCACTATGGGGCAAGAGCTAGATCCCACATCTGAGGGTCCCACAATCTTCATATCCGTAATGCAACAGAAAAATAGCAATCTTACTGCTTCGGGGTACATCAACGGTCAGAAGCACGTTTTTACTGTAGACACCGGGGCATCACAGTCTATCGTCAGGCCAGAGTTAGTCAAGAAAACAATTGAACCATTATGTGGGGTAAGTCTGCGCACAGCTACTAGGGAGCCGGTCACTGGTAAAGTAAATGTGAAATTAACCATTGCCAACGTTACCGTAAATCATGTATTCATTGTTGCCGATATTGTGGACGAAGTTATCATTGGTGCTGATTTCATGATTAGCCATGGCATTACTTTGGATATGGGACGAAAAGTTATGATTTGGCGAAATGTGGAGGTACCCCTTGACGTCGGATATGAAAATAGGACTCAAGTAAGAAAGCTAGTTACCGTCGAGCATCAGAAGCTACCACCACAGTCAGAAACTTTAGTATGGGCTCGCATGGAGGGAGATTGTGAGGACAACAGTTTGTGGGTAGTAGAACCAGCAGAAATAACAAGTGATCTTGTAACAGCAAAAGCCCTCGTTAAACCCTGCAACAACAAAATAGTTCCTGTAAGAATGCTTAACCTGTCCAGCTACGAAAAAGTCGTTAAGCCAAATTCTGAAATAGGTCAATGCACTTCAGCAGAGGCAGTAATCAATTGCGAGAAAAACCCGCAACCTGCCAATAAATCCACCAAAGAACACGAGCTTCTGGCGGAATATGTGGGGAAATGGGTAGAAGGATTAACGCCGCCAGACAGAAATAAGGCCAAACAGATTCTGAAGAAATATAGCTCCGTCTTCGCCTTAAAAAGTCAAGGCCATGGTAGAACGGCAATTGTAAAGCATCAAATAAATACTGGCGAAGCGAGGCCAATAAAGCAGGCGCCCAGAAGTGTTCCTCTAGCAAAACGAAGTGAAGTGAAGGAGTTGGTCAATGAAATGGAGCGGAACGGTATAATCGAACCATCTTCAAGTCCTTGGAGCTCGCCTGTTGTTTTAGTTAAGAAGAAAGATGGCAGCACTAGATTTTGCGTCGATTATAGAAAACTAAATGACGTCACCAAGAAAGACAGCTACCCGCTACCAAGAATTGACGACACCCTGGATACACTAGCTGGAACACAATGGTTCTCCACATTGGACTTGCAAAGTGGTTATTGGCAGGTAGAGATTTCAGAAAAAGACAAGGAAAAAACCGCCTTTAGCGCGAGTGATGGGTTATGGCAGTTTAATGTGATGCCGTTTGGACTCTGCAATGCTCCAGCCACATTCGAGCGTTTAATGGAACAGGTATTGAAAGGACTTCACGGGAAGACATGCTTGGTGTACCTCGATGACATAATTGTCATGGGTAAGACTTTTGATGAACATCTGAATAACCTTGAAGAAGTCCTTAAACGAATATCAGCGGCTGGACTCAAACTCAGTGTAAAGAAGTGTGCGTTGTTCCAGAAAGAAGTTAAATATTTGGGACATCGCGTAACAGCAGACGGAATATCAACAGATGAGGATAAGATAATTGCTGTTAAGAACTGGCCACGTCCGAGAAATCTCCACGAATTGCGTAGTTTTCTTGGCCTTTGCACATACTACAGACGATTTGTCCCGAATTTCGCCAATGTAGCCGCAAGCTTACATGAGCTGACCAAGAAGTCACAATCATTCCAATGGTGTGAAGCACAAGAATTAGCATTCCAGAAGCTCAAGGACCTGTTATGTACGGCACCAATTTTGTCATATCCTATACCTGGAGAAACATTTGTGGTAGATAGCGATGCGAGCGGATACGGAATAGGCGGTGTACTTTCACAAGTAGTCGGTGGCACTGAAAGGGTCATTGGATACTTCAGCCGAACGCTTTCGAAGCCTGAAAGAAACTACTGCGTAACGCGACGAGAACTTTTGGCAGTATTAGAGTGTGTGAAGCATTACCACAAATATCTGTACGGCCAACACTTCCGACTGAGAACCGATCATTCTGCCCTCAGGTGGTTGCTGCAATTTAAACAACCTGAAGGACAACTGGCTCGTTGGATAGAGCGGCTTCAAAGCTATGATTTTAGCATCGAGCACCGAAAGGGTTTGAAACACGGCAATGCGGACGCGCTGTCAAGACGGCCCTGCAACGTGGAATGTAAGCATTGTACAAAAGCCGAGGAAAAGGAATGTATCATCGATGTTCGACTAATGCATATAGAGTCCAGTGAAGATTGGTCTGTAGCGCAAAGAAATGACCCCATACTGGCAAAAATAATATCGGCAAAAGAAGAAGGTAGAAGGCCAGACCGCAATGAAATATCCGCCGAAAGTCCACAGATGAAATCATATTGGGCCCTATGGAATAGTCTACAGTTGTTAAATGGCTGCTTATACCGCATATGGGAAAGTGCTGACGGTAAAACAGTGACAAATCTAATTGTAGTACCATCCTCTAAAATAAACGAAGTAATGAAAGAGTTCCATGACGGTCCCAGTGGTGGTCATCTTGGTGTAACAAAAACCTTAGAAAAGTTAAAACAACGTTTTTATTGGGTGGGTTGTCAGCAAGCAGTAGCCGATTGGGTAGCCAATTGTTCACAATGCATAGCAGCGAAGGGCCCAGTAAGAAGAAGTCGTGGACAACTTCAGCAGTATAACTCAGGCGCGCCATTCGAGCGGATTGCAATGGATGTCGCAGGCCCTTTCCCCGTCAGTGATGCCGGAAATCGTTACGTTCTAGTGGTTATGGATTATTTCAGCAAATGGCCAGAGGTATATGCCATACCTGATCAAGAAGCTAAAACTGTTATAAGTGTATTTGTGAACAACTGGGTGTGCCGCTATGGTGTTCCACTGGAATTGCATTCTGATCAGGGTAGAAATTTTGAATCTGCCGTATTCAAGGAAATGTGCGATTTATACGGAATAAGAAAAACCAGAACAACGCCACTGCATCCTCAATCTGATGGCATGGTCGAAAGATTCAATCGCACTCTGGAGGAATATTTAAGAAAAGTGGTCAGTGCACATCAGAAGGACTGGGATGAACACATACCGAAATTTCTATTGGCATACAGATCAGCTGTTCATGACTCAACCTCTCGAACACCTGCAAAAATTGTCTTCGGGACAGAACTCAAGTTGCCTGGTGATTTAGAATTCGGTATTAAGCCCTCATCAACAAATAGGGAAAACACTTCCCAAGAGCAAGATGACCTGAACGAGCTACATGAATTCGTACGCGGACGAATAAAAATGACCAGCGATAAAATGAAAGCCAGATACGATAGAGCAGCGAATTCTGAAGGATTTAACGAAGGCCAGCTTGTACTGTTGTATAACCCACAACGTAAGAAAGGACTGTCTCCCAAACTACAAACCCATTGGGATGGACCATACAAAGTGATTAAGAAATTAAACGACGTGGTGTACAGAATACAGAAAGAAAAGAGCCCGAGATCTAAAATGAAGGTTGTACATCTAGAACGACTAGCTGCCTATGGGAAAAGTGAATTCGTGCCTATTCGGGACGAACAGGCTTAAGCGGGGGGCAGTGTTACGATATTGTACTTGAATTCAAATGTAACGGTTTTAACGGCTGGTTTAAATCTTTCTCAATGCTTCCAGACATTTCCGTTTATGTTAACAGCATTTATCATATCTGTAAAAATTATTAACATAGTTCTAAACATACAACATTGAATAAAAAGCTTTCACCATTGTTTTTAAGTGTGGCAGCACTAAGTGTTTATGTTGCTGGCACTATCATCAAAAGCTAGTTTGGCAGCACTAAGTGTTTATGTGCTGGCACTATCATCAAAAGCTAGTTTGGCAGCACTAAGTGTTTATGCTAATGGCATTACCTACAAAAACTCTAGATTGTCCGTTAACATTGTAGAAAGAAATAGAGCTCTCAAGAAACATCTAGTAGGCAATACAGTGTATATAAATTGGCCGTGAGAACACCATTGAGTCAGTCTGGTTGGAAGCGTCGTTAAGTAAAGACATATTAACTGCCTTGGCTGTATAATCTTGTACATTATTAAAGTGTGCTGTATAAAGCGTGTAATTTAAGTGTGTGTGTGTATTAAAAACACAAAGTGACTTATAAACTGTATTGTTGTACCTTTTTAAATAAAATAAAGAGTCGTTACAATTTTTAAACTACTAAACTGCTGTTATTTTTGCAATCAAAGTACAAGTTTATTTAAAGGAAATAAACAACCGTTTTTAAAAGGTAAAAACGTAACAATATAATATATAATATATAACTTATATAATTTATTGGATTTTATTATATTTTTTAAAAGAATAATTCTAACATTATATAACAACAGTAGTGCTATTGAATTTATAAATTGTTTCAAAGAATTGATTTATTCATGAACTTTTGTTTCATTGTGACCGAAATCATTAATGTCCTTAATATATTTGAAAGATGATAGAAAACAAATTATCAAACATTTAATACATTAGTATTGTAAAATATATTTTTTGGTATTAAAAATTTGTAAAATAAGTTCACAGAAAAAAGTTTGTGCATAAATATAAGAATTTACTTTCATTGATTATAGTTCATAATATTTAAGAATAATGTCTTAAATATTAACACTTTTTTACATTTTTTGAAATGAATCAAAATTCAAGAAGACTTAAACAAATTGTTAAAATTTTCATTTATATTTTCAATTTGTTAATGTATGTTTGAAATTTTCTTTACAGAATTTTTGGTTTTTAATGATTTTTTGACACTTGTTGGGGACAAAAGAACACAGCAGATGCGTTTTTTATTACAATGATGCATGTATAATAGAATATATTTTAAACAGTTTTTTATTGGAAAATTGCCATTTAAAGGGATTTATTGTTAATATTTTCATGCATAAGTATTTTTATTTAGAATTTGAATTGAATCTAATAAAATTAAATTAAAATTTTAGCAGTATTTTTACAAAATTCGCAGAATTATCATTAAGTACAATTTAATAATATCTATGAACAAAATTTCATTTTTTATAATATTTATGAAAAAATGTTCAAATATATGAATTTTTTCTCTATGTTGAAGCTATTTACGAATTAAGGCTCTTCATTTTGCTAGATATTCAAATACTAAAAATCAATTTCTATTAATTAAATTTAATAGTTTTTCTCCGCAATTGCCCATTTAATCAAATGTTAAAAATTAGCCAAACAAGTCGCCAACATATTATATATCGCCAAAAAATTGCCATGTCGCCAAAATCAATTAAAATTTAGTCGCCAAAAGCAATTAAAAATCGCCACGTTTGACGAAAAATCGCCACACCAGACAGCCCTGGTTGAATATAGTGCTCTAAAATCTAAAATGAAATGCTAAACTTAAAAATACATACATATTTTAATAAATTAAGTAAATACAATAAATATTTCTGAATTATAATAAAAAAAAATGCAAATCAAATTTTTTATACAAATTTTCGTCACCAGAAAAAGTTTTTTTGTTCAGGGTTATAGCCCCTGAAAAATTGTCTAGCTAGGACAATGAACCAAATTTCAACTTTAATTGCAAAAAGGTTTAAGAAAGTCTCAAATTAATTAAGACTAAGCACTATAATTATTCATGATACCCAGTCTTAGCTTTGAATTGCGTTAGCTCCATAAAATAATTTTTTTTTTTTTTGGAGACATATTGACAGAAATAATTTACATTATTAATATAATTGAATTATAAAGACTATGGAGAGGTTAAGTAGGACATTTATGATAGGATTAAAGAATAAATAAAAAAACTTTTTTTGAAGGAATTACAAATTGTTATAAAAATTTAAAGAAATGCCATTATAATTCTTTAATATATTATACAATCTTCTTTATGTCCATGAAAATTGAAGGTATTAAGTTTATTTGCCCCTAGTCTATACGTAGAAATTTTTATGTCTACAATTGTCAAATTCTCTCTCCTTAAAATATTACGTGTGAACCAATAAGAAATCTATTGCGCAATTTATTTCACAATAAATGTTCATCATAAGCTGCCAAATGTATTGTTCCAAAAAACACAAATAAAAAATAAAAACGGAAAAAATATTAACATTTTTGCTACCACCTTTAATGTCGTGTCTAAACTAAAAAGAAATTTATCAAGACAAACAAACGTCAAATTGTTATCATGATAAAAATTTGACTAATGTAGACTGATTTTGTGAGTATTGAGAAAAGATGCCATTTTCATTTTTGTTGCTACTTTATATATGGTTTGTTATGATATACGTTTTCCCCTATATAAACTCTTTACAATTCAGGCAAAAATTTGACGTTTGTCTTGATACAAATTTCTTTAGTATAGACTCGATGTAACGTAAAGTTGCAAATAAAAAATTATTCCCGTTATTCTGCCGAAGTTATTTCTATGGTAAATAAAAATTTCTTCTTATAGACGTAGAGTTAGGGAGTTCTATGGCATTTCTGAACATCATTTAAGGTAAAAAAAAAAAACAATTTTAAGTGCTGTTTAGTACAATTTAAAAATTTTAATTGACATCCATGCAGCATAAATGGTAGTGCTTTTTTTATCATTTTTAAATCGCTATAAAATTACTAGTTTTTACTCTACTTTTGAATTTGGACACAAAAGTATAGAAGTTTAATTAATAAACAGAGGATTTTATGCTGTTTTTATGAACAAATCTATATTTTATGTTTTTGTTTTTATCAAATAAACAAATTTTATAGAGTTTTTTAAGTATTGAAGCAGTTGGCCCCTTTTTTGAAAAAAACCCTTTTTGGCGATTTTATTTTTGGGAATCCCCTTTTTTACACACTTTTTAAAAAAATTTAACGGTAACGCTGCTGTGTACCAGGTTTCATAATACTTTATAATTTATTAATCAATTATGTTCAATATTTATAAAGTATTCAGATGATCATATATTATTACACAAATGTATGCAGTTTTTAAAATAATTTACTCTTATTAGTATTACAGTGACCTCGTGAGTATGTTTTAGTTCAATATTATGTAAAAATATTTCGCAACTTTAATTTCCTAACAATATCGGTGAAAAAATATAAAAATTTCTACATAAATTCTATAAACTTGTATAATCAGTTTGTTATATATGCTATTAGTTAGAACTAAATACTTTTTTCCATTTAATAGTCAAATTTATTGTAAATTTAAAATATATAATTCTTTCTCTCAAATGTACACGTAAGAATTATAATTGCCTCCATTTTAAATGTTCTAATTTTTTTTATCCTTTCTTCCTATTTATACCCCACGCCACCATAGGTGAATTTTGAAGATAATTCAATGAAATTTGGCACGTAGGACTTTCATGACACAAGGACACAGCCTATTGAAATTGGTTATGATTGGTACATTATTTCACCTAGCCCCCATACAAATGTCCTCCCGGAATAGGTGTTTAACGCTCATAAATGCCTTAAATATAGCAATATCTTAATTAAATTCGGTGTAAGGAAGTATAATTATTAATCTTTGTGCCAAATGAAGATCGGTCCACAATTGACCATAGCTCCCATATAAAACCCTCTTCCGAAAATCACTTTAACGTGCATAAATCACATACACAACAAATGGTTCCGATTTGGCGTCGTTAAAACAAAAAAAGGCCGCAATGATTCGAAATATTTCGAATATTTAAAATAAAATTGAAAAGAATGTCCATTTTGCAATGATGGCTTGAAATTTTTTAGTCGTATTTCAAGCAGATTTGCCGCATTCAAGGACAAATTCAAAAGGTCTGTCCATCCTACGCCATACGAAGTGATTTGGAAGAAATTTATATTACAGCCAAAGCAATTGCAAACGAAACTCGTTATTTTATGTCAGTGTAGCAAAGTTTTCTTAAATCGTTTATAGGACTTTCTAGTCAAACTCGTTTGCGCTCGTTGAAATTGCCTCGATTCGATGGAAAGTACGCAAGTTATAAACGATTTATAACGTCGTTTAACAATATGATCCACGACAACTCGTCCATAACTGCAGTAGATAAATTTAATTATTTATTAAATTGTCTTTCTGATCCAGCCCTTGCAGACCAGAAAGTGACGTTTCGGTGATTAACAGTTTCAAGTTACGAATGAAATGTACCCGAAGGCTCTTTAAAGATTAATCGTCCTCAATGTCACATTGTGTTAAAATTAATATTTTCAACACCAATGTAGAATCAACTATATTATATGAATGTGAAACTTGGAACGCTGCATCCCGAGACATTTCAAGACTTTTCAAGTTTTTGCAAATAACTTGAAGAGTTTGCGAATCTTCTGACCACAAATCACCTTAAACAGCAATCTGTGGGCTGAAACACGTCAAATACCATTGTGTGTAGAAATACAGAGAAGAAAGTGGAATGCTACCGAATGGAACACGCAGGGGATTCGCAGAAAAGGCCGACAAGTACATACAGGCAAATTGATAGCGAGGTTAGAAAAATGCATAAGAGCTGGTTCGCTCTTATCACCGGGATCAGATTAGACGATATGTATTATGAATGGCATCATAATACATATCGTCTTGCCTAAGTTAGATGAAGGATCCAAACGAAATTTCAAAGAATGGATGAAGGATCCAAAGATTTCAAATCGGGATACCTGCTATGATATTTTTAGCTATCGATGTCAATTTCTGGAAAATCGTGAAAAGAAAACAGAATTAAAAACTAGTTCTAGTGGCTCCAAACCAAAATCTAACTTTGCTCGTCATACAAATACATTCGTAAATTCGAGCGCCAATTCATTATCTTGCCATCCGTTCTTTGTTTTTGTCACTTGTAGTTTCGGAACGTTTTAATTTCGTAAAACGTAATGGACACTGCCTTCGAAAGGATCACTTAGTCACGAAAGTCCCTCTTAAAGTCGTTGTCGAGTTTGCCAGTACGTTCATCATAGTATTCTACACATTTTCGTTCTACCTAAATCACCTTCAGTAATTCCTGCGCCCATCGATGAGCCATCATCTAGTAAAGCCAATTTTTTAGTAGCTCGTTCGTTAAAAAGAGCCATACTACCAACTGCTGTGGTTCTTATCAAAGATAACTTTAGTTCCTTCCAACCGGTAAGAGTCCTTCTCGATTCTTGTTCTGAAACTAATTTCATTACAGAAGAAACTGAAACAAAAAGACTCAAACTTTTCTACCGAATTGTCAAGATATTGCTAGAATTGGTGAAATCCATACCAAAATTTAATTTTGTGTTTCAGCAACAATTAAGTTTCTTATTGGCTCATTCCAGTGGTCATCGACTTTTGTTGTTACAAAATCCATATCTGTATAACAGCCTGGCAAATATGTGGATATTTCGAAACCGAAAATTCGCGAAACAATACAAGTACAATCCACAACGGATAGTTTTACTGATTAGTTCCGAAGTGTTTTTCGATTTGTTGCTCGATGGACGCATTTCATTAAGACAAGGTATGCCTTGCCTTGTAAATACCGTTGGATTAATTTTTGGTGGTAAATTTAACTTTCAACAGAATTCTTCGCTCCTTACATGCACTAGATTCTTCAACAGAAAATCTTTGTAATATATTAAGAAAATCCTGGGAATGTGTTAATGGTCAGAAATTTACTGAGGTAGATTCAGATGGACATATTCAAGTTCTTCTGCCATTTAAACAAGATCCTGATTAATTAGGTAACTCTTTCGAATATAGCAAAAACGATTTTTATCGCTCGATCGTAGACTTGATCATGATCCCATTTTAAAGTCTATGAATGTGGATTTTATGAACGAATATATGGCACTCGGCCATATGTCGTTCTACAATCGCACTCACCATAGCTCATCATTTCGTACTTAAACTACATAGTACAACCACAAAACTTCCTCGAATCATTCCCTGAATGATATACTCGATTCAAGCAGATTAAGTGCATTGGAAAATTAAAAAAATCTTTTTTTGTTTTTCTTTTATTGGCTTTATTCAATTCCATACACTTAAAAACTAAAGTTAAAAATCTATTTACAATATTTTATAAGTAAATTTTATTTTTGAATTATTTCGCTGACGTTTGATGAAATAGCAAGTATTAATTAAGTTGCAAGAATTATTTTTATTAATACGGAAATGCTGACTACTCGATTGCGAAATATTATTGTCAACCAAAGAGTAATCAGTTTGTTGAACTAAAAAAAAATGGGGTATTAGGTTTCGCAACTAAAAAGTTTGTTGAACTTCTAGAATTAAATATTATTGTTGTTACAAATGAATTGTTAAGGAAAATGATGGACTGTTAGAATGAGGGGTTGACTTAACTTCTCACCCATTTGACTGAAAACTCTCCTGAGTTTTTATGATTTTTAAATTTTTTATACATGTAAAATATGATTACTGCACTCAGAGCTAATATACTGAATGTCATTGCTAAGCCGTTAAAAGTGTAATTGAGTTTTTTATGAAATCTAATTTCTTCGATTTTCTGAATATTCTTAATTTGGTTGGATACTATTTCATCAAACGTTAACTGAGACGAAATATTATTTAAATTAAAGTTATTGTTAATCAAAAAATGTTGTTCAAATTTATCATCAAAATTACAATAAAGGTCTCCATTTATTTCTAATTTAAAATCATTAAATCTTATTAGTTGATTTCCTATTAAATGGAACTGTCTATTATTACAACTACTATTAACTATAGAATTTATGTGATTTTTTGTAAGTATTAAGCCTAGTTTTATTTCTATAGTTTATATTTGTTTGTTCTTTTTTCTTAAGCAATTGTTCGTAAAAATACATAGTTTAGATTTTTTTAATTACTTCTTTTAATTTCGTTATTAAAATCATACATTGTGTTATTTATCTTTAAAATTTCTCTGTTTTCAAAAATAAGTTCTTCTTGATTTTCTTATATCTTTAGGTATTTGAATTGCAAACATTATTTTATTTTCTTTGGATTAGGCTACACTTACTTTAGTGTTCTGTTTTTTATAAAGATCAATATTATAACGAATTATTTCTTCACTTGTTAATACATTATTATTCATAGTGTTTGTTTTTGCAGCAACAAGATTATTTTGTATGTGTTCAACATTATCTAGCAAAATTTTAATTTTTAACAATATATCCAGATATAGGAGCTTGTTTTCTAATTCTTCGTCGTTTTTAGATATCTGATTTAATTTTGATGTAATCCGTGTCCTGTCACTTTCGATTGTGTTTTTTAGCTTCGAAATCGTGCTGTTAAATACGTGATTTATTTCAATACTTCTGTTAATGTCTTCTATTATAGCATGATTATTATCGTCGATTGTATTTAAATGTCGTTCTATTTCTGTCCTGTCAAAATCGTCCATTGTGCCGTGTAGCCATTTCATTTCCTTTCCTACGAAGTTTATTAGTCCTTTCGGATGTCTTGTAGGCATAATTATTTGAAGTTTTGATTTTGCTTTATTTAGTTCTATACTTAGAAAGTGTTTGTCGTTAATGTTTGGTATTACTCTTATGTTTTCTTCGAGTCCTTCTATGGCATACTGTATTTCTTCGGGTCAACGATGTGTAAAATGGTGTTGTAGCTGTATGTCATGTCCACTTCTTCTAATGCGATTTCAGTGAAACCATTGGTGTTATTGATATTTTCGACAATTTCGGTGGTATTGTTCACATTAAAAGGCGTCACTATAGTTGCTATTAACAGCGTTATATGTACCTGAAAATTTATATTTGTTTGTCCTGCTTATGCCTAAGAGCTTCATAATTCTTTACGTACCCTTCCTGATTTGCATTTTGATATTCTTTTCTGTTGTGGTTTAACTTAGTGATTAGTTTTTCTTTTGTGGTTTGTAGTAAGTCATAAATTTTAGTTTTTTCAATCTTTCCATTTGGTATATCTATAGGTTTTGCCTTGGTTACCGAATGGATAGATTTGTTGTACCATTCAGTTAATTTATATACTTTTTCCTGAACTGATAAACCTGAATTTTCAATTTCTATCGTTCGAAATCTTTCTCCTAATGTGTTGTGATATCTGCATTTCCCGTATGGGAATTTGGTTTTGTAAAATTTTGCAAAGAAGAAGTAGAATTCTTCTTGTCTAAGAAAATCTTTTACATTTGTTGAGTTGAATTCGTTGTCGGCAACTATGCGTTTTGGTTTTAAGGTGAGAGAGAAATATAATCGAAGTTTTTCTATAAGTGTTATACTGTTTCTGTCTTCTAAGTAAAAAACTGTGGCTTGTTTAGAAAATTTGTCTATGATAGTTAAAAGGCTGTGTTTTTTAATTACGTAAGTATCTATGTGTATTATTTGGTTCGTGTCTGTGGGTGTTTCTGTCATGAAGTATTTTGGCTTATATGTCATATTTACTTTTACAACAAACCTCTTGGGATACCTGCTATGATATTTTAATATATTTTTGAATAAGTGTTTTAAGATTTTTGAAGTATATAATGTTTTTCAAACCTTGATAACAGGAAATTCTTGTTTGTGGTATTTTTGAGTATATCTGAAGGCTTCTTCTCCATTTCTCATGTCTTTAGCATGATACGAACATCTATAGAATTTTACACTTGTGTTAAATAACTCTATTAGTTTTTGTTGTACTATATTGTAATCGGAATCTAAAATGTCTGAATATACTCCTACTTTTCCTGTTTTAATAAATCTCCTAAAAATGTCCGACATGAATACGCTTCTAATGTCGTCTAGACTTACAAAAATTTTTCGTTTATTATCAATTATTTTAATTTCTTCTATCTTACATTCTGTCAGAATTATTTGGGTATAGAATCGATTAACGACAGATTCTAGTATGGGAAAGTGATCATTTCTTTCTTCTTCCTGGGAATAAATAGTAGCTGCTGTACTTATGTTGTCTGGGCCAATGTCTTCTGGTCCTTCATCTATTGCGCAAATTTCTCCCGTGTCTGCGTTAATTCTACTCAGAAAATCCGCCAGAGCATTCTCCTTTCCTTTGATATACCCGATGTTGATATCGCATTCGCCAAGTTTAAGTAACCAACGTTGAAGTCTTGCGTTTATATCTTTACCTTTATGTTTCGTTTGTAACCATTTCAATGGTTGGTGGTCTGTCATGAGATCAAAGTTTCTTCCATATATATAGAGCCTAAACTAATTCACGCCCCAAACAATCGCCAATAGCTCTTTTTCTGTTGTAGGTGTATTTTCTTTCGTATTCACTTAGAGTTCTGCTTGCGTAGCTGATGGGGTGGTTGTCTTGCATTAATACTGCCCCGATCGCAAAATCACTGACGTCTGTTGCTAATTTAAATTTTCTTTTAAAATCTGGGTATTTAAGAATTGGTGTGTCTATTAGTAATCTTTTGAGTTTGTAAAATGCATCCGTTTATTGAGAATCATTTTTATTTATTTTAGTGCCCTTTTTTTAAATATTTCGTTAAGCCATGTGCAATTTTGGCATAGTCTTGGATGAATTTCCTGTAGTATCCTGTTACACCCAGAAATGATTTTATCTGTTTTTGTGTTTCGGGAAGTTTCAGGCTTTGAATAGTTTCGATTTTTTTTGGGTTAGTCTTAATTCCTTCAGTAGTAAGAATGTGTCCCAAATATTCGGTGGATTTCTCAAAAAATCTGCACTTGTCAACATGAATTTTAAGATTATGTTTTCTATGGGCATTAAAAATGTTTTGGATATTATCCTAATGTTCTTGTACTGTACTGCTAAAAATCAAAATATCATCGAGATATACTACATATATTTTATTTATATATTCTCTTTGTACTGAATTAATTAATCTTTGGAAGGTAGCAGGTGCATTCTTTAGTCCAAAAGACATACGAACGAATTCGTAGTGTCCTAATGGGGTAGAAAAAGCTGTTTTCTTTCTATCTTCCTCTTTAATGAGGATCTGGTGAAAGTGTTTGGCCAGATCGAGTGTAGTGAAGTACTGTGCTCGACCTAATTTCTCCAGAATATTGTCAATGTTTGGAATTGGGAATTTGTCGCTAATAGTTATTTCATTTAAGGCTCTATAATCTATCGCGATAATCCATTTTTTCTTACCTGAATTGTTCGACTTCTTGGGTACAATCCATAGAGGAGAATTATATGGAGAGACACTTTCTCTTATAATTCCTTGTTCTAACATTTCCCGCATTTGCCTATTGATTTCTTCCTCATGGATTTGAGGGCACCTGTATATTTTTTAATATACTACTTCATGAGTGCAAGTGAGTAAATTACCTTCTTAAAAAAATAGGTCTGGATTTCTTAAAATAAGTTCTGTTAAAAAGGCCTCTTCCTCTTTGTTCATGTCCTCATGTTTTAATTTGTCTAAAATGTTGCTGCTTGTGATTCTAAAGTTTGTATTTCTTCTGCATTGTATGGACAGGAGTTTAAAAATTTGATTTTATTTCTGTTTATTTGTAAAAAATCTTCTTCGAGATTTATAATTGCTGAAAAGGCTTTTAATATATTTTGTCCTACTAATGCATCGAAATTTTTACTATTGAAGTTGGTTAATTTCCAACACATAAGATTATCTTCTTTAAATTCATTGGGAAGAGGTGTAACAATTTCTTCGTCAATACAGAAGTTTCCATTCATTGTATGAAAAAATATTGGTTTATTTAATCTTGTCCTTTTAAATTTTGGTAATAAATTTCTGTTAAGCAATGAAGTTGTTGATCCTGTATCAAGTAAACATTTGAGGGTTGTATTTTCTATTTTTAGTTCCGCAATCGGTAGACAAATTTTTGGGCCTGACACTGAAAATTTGCTTCTCCTGTATTATTACTACCGATGTGGTCTACTTCCATTGGAGTAGGGTTATTAAGAGTTCGATTTAGATATTGGCTACGTCTAGATTGTTGAGAATTATTTGCGTTAAAAAATTTTGTCGATATTGGGTGGAACTATTATTTTGACGAACTTCAGGAGGATTATTATTATAAGAATTTTGAAATGGTTGTCTTTGAAAAGTTTGTTGATAAGTCCTGTTCTGTCCATTTTCGTTATAGTTTCTCTGTTGTTGCTGTTGGCGTATATAAGTATGTTTCTGGAATCTATTGTCATATTGTCTCAGTGTTCCTGTCTCTTCTAAAACGTAATAAGCTTCCCTAAGTGTGGATATATTTCTACTATAAATAATGCTAGATAAATTTGAATCATTAGTAAGAGGTGAAAACTCCTGAGGTTTATTTATATCAAACTCATATTTAGTGTATAACTTATCAAGTATATTTCTAAGATTTCTAAAATAATCACTTTCGTTAATATTCTTCATATTTATTGCCTGGTGATACAGATGGTGATAACTTTCCTTGATTCCAAAATTTTTTATTAATTCCTCTTTTATTCGTGACCATGTTGTTTCCGGTCCTAAATCTCGTACAACATGTAGAGCTGATCCTTGGATTTTATTCTTAACGTACCTCTCGAAAACAAAACGCTGCAGGACGGCATTTCCTTAAAATAACGGCAATATTAATTCAACTTCTCTGATGAAAGATGAAAGGTCGTAATCTTTGGTGCTATGAATTTCCTTAATATGAGATGCTTCTTTGAGGAGATACGATCCGGATAGCACGGCATGTTGGTTGTTATTTTCTTCTGCGGCCATTATCACAACTGAAGATCTTGTCCAGTTTTTTTTTCACTACAGCTATTTGTTTAGTGCTGTATTGTCTTTAGACACAATTTTGATAGTCTTTTGACACAATATTAGTTGAAAGGTTTTTTTTTCGATAAAGGTCTTTTAGTGCTGTACTGTCTTTAGACAGAAAAAAAAAAATATCACTCAAAAAAAATTTTTTTTTTATTAAGTCTTTAGACTTTTTTTACTTAAGGGATTGAACGGTATAATAGAGTCCTTTAGGATTATCATCATGTACCGCGGTTCGTTTCACAAGACTGCGCCATTCAAAGAGATTAAGTGCATTGGAAAATTTAAAAAAAAATCTTTTTTGTTTTTCTTTTATTGTCTTTATTCAATTCCATACACTTAAAAACTAAACTTAAAAATCTATTTACAATATTTTATAAGTAAATTTTATTTTTGAATTATTTCGCTGACGTTTGATGAAATAGCAAGTATTAATTAAGTTGCAAGAATTATTTTTATTATACGGAAATGCTGACTACTCGATTGCGAAATATTATTTTCAACCAAAGAGTAGTCAGTTTGTTGAACTAAAAAAAATGGGGTATTAGGTTTCGCAACTGAAAAGTTTGTTGAACTTCTAGAATTAAATATTATTGTTGTTACAAATGAATTGGTAAGGAAAATGTTGGACTGTTAGAATGAGGGGTTGACTTAACTCTCGCGGTTGGCCCAACAATTCAACAATATTTAATTACAACATTATTTTCGTCTGAATGGATTCGCTCTTACTGCAGACATATCTAAAATGTACCGCCAATTCCTAGTCGATGGACGTGATCGTAAATTTCAACTGGTTCTTTGGAGATCCTTTAAAAAGATGAGCTTATTGTATTTCAAATAAACACCGTTACGTACAGGCTCTCAGGAGCACCATTTTTGGCAATTTAAAGTTTGTTTTTTATTTATTTTTATTTATTTATAGTTCAAATTTTCCCATTAATTCAAAGATACTTCGTGAGGATTTATATTATTTATATTAGTAGTCAAGAAAACTGAAATTATTAAAATTCTCAGTTTCCATGGTCCTCAGGTCGCAAAATAGAATAGCAATTGTCTAGACTTAGTTACTAATACTGATGAAGAAGATGCTATTAAAACGGCTGAAGAAGATATTACAAATCCATTGAAATGTCTTGGAATCCAATTCAGAACATATTTCTGTTTCGTTATAATTTGTCCCGATTTAAGTAACAAAAACGCTCTATATTACCTATAGTAGCTAGAATTTTCGATTTACTTGATCTCTTGAGCCCCATTGTCGTTCGTAGTAAAATGTTGCCTCAAGAATTGTAGGCCCAAAACATCGGTTATAATGATTCTCTCAACTCTAGTTTGATGAAAATTTGGCTCCATATTAAAGAAGATTTGGAGCATATTCACATACCAAAATACCTCGTTATGTTTTAACTTCAAAAAACATTCTCGGCGAAATACATGGACTTCCAAATGCCTGGATGCTGTATTTATTAATCTCACAAAACCACTTTATTAATCGCAAAATTTAAGGTAGCTCCAATTATGGATCAGTCCATGCCTCGTCTCGAACTATATGCTTGAGTATTACTTAGTAGAACTTGATCTAAGATTAAACCAAAAATCGTAAATTATGTATCTTCCATTTTCTTTGGACAGACTCCAAAATTGTTTTGCAATGACTAAAATTACATTCATCGGAATTGCAGGCGCAGACTAGAGATGTTCAATGGCGATATATGCCACCAAAATGTAATCTAGCTGATATTGTATCCCAAGGTTGTAGCGCAGCGGAATTGTTAAGTACAGTTTGATTTCGTGGTCCAGAATTTTTGGATGAACATATCACAAATTAGTCCTTAAAAGTAGAGGCCGATTCCACAGAAATTTCACCACAAATGTTAGAATCGAATTAATAATCGAAAAAATCAACAAAAGTCATTCGTTATTTTACAAAATTTTTCGAATATTTACTTACATTTTTCGGATTTGTAATAAGCGCAAAATTGATACCTCTTTAAAGGCCTTCGAAATAGTTCATCATCCACCACCAGAGCTGGAAAAGACATTTTTGAAAATCGTAGCACATATACAAATCATAGCCTTCGCTCTAGAAATAAATGCCATTTTAGGCATTAATTTGGTTCAGTCATCACTATAAAAATAGTCTCTATTTGTATTTGTAAAACTCTATATAGAACATTTACATCGTCTTAATTTTCTCAAAATCCAAAAGTATTATATTGAATATTTCGTAATTGTAAACATTGCTACCACTGCAAGCCAAAATTAATTGGACAAATAATGGGAAACCTACCAGTTGATCGCTTAAGAGCTCAACGACAATTTTTAGTAACTGGTGTAGACTTTTGTGGCCTACCTTATAAAACTTATATAGCAGTTTTGCTTTAGCTCGAAAGCAACTCATTTGGAGCTTACCTCATATCTATCGACCAATAACTTTATAATTTACTTAAAACGTTTTGTTAGTCGACGTGGCCTGCCGCAACGTATTTTTTGTGACAATGCAACAAATTTTACTAGCACTAGTAACCATTTCAAAGAATTAAGAAACAAATTATTCTCCTATAAAATCGTCGCAGAAATAAAAAAATGATTTCGACGTTTGTTTCATTCCACCTCGTGCTCCACATTTCGGTGGATTGTGGGAAGCGGGTGTTACATCCACTAAAGCATTGCTCGTAAAAATGTTTCTCAGGCTCATCTCACATTCGAAGAACTCGTTGTTGAAATAGAAACTATATTTAATTCTCTCCCTATAGCTCCAATGTCGGAGGATCCCAACGATGAGGAAGCACTCACATCTGGACATCCATTAATTATTCGTTGATTTCTGTGCCACAGCAACAATTTGATTTGTCGAAACTATCAGCCTTAAATAAATTGCAACAAATCTCGTTTCTCAAGGACTAATTTTGGCAATTATCTTCTTCTTCACTTTAACAACGTTCAAAATGGCCGAAAACACAATCCAAAATCAAGGTTGGACAACTAGTAATCATCCATGGGGATACTACTCCACCACAGAATTGGCTCCTTGCTAGAGTCACAAATATAATTCCGGGTTCTGAAGGAAGAATTCAAGTAGTAGATTTAAAATCCGCTAATGTTTCTTGCAGAAGACCTATACACAAGGTTGCCCCCTTACCATTGCTAAAAGATTAATAGAAATGCAGACCTTTCAACGGAGGAGAATACTTTGGTCACCGTCCCATCACTGTTAACAAGTGTCGTCACTGTTTGTTTTGTTAATCCACATGTTTGTTGACTTGTTAATCCTTATACCCTTCGTGTGTTTGTTGTAATTATTGAATTGCTATTGAAGATTGCAATATAGTTATTAGTATAAATTTTTCTTGTTATTCATCCTATCGTTGTCCGCAAATGCATTTATATAAATATAAGTAAGCATCAATATTTTATAATATAACTTTTTTGTTCTTATTAACGGGCCATTTATTTGTTTCCTTGTAAATTATCTTGTGCGCCATAATAAGAATTTATTAATTTTAAGTATAGTAGCAATCGAACCCGCATAGAGACATCTTAAAATAAAAAGCTACTCCTCGCGTAATTTTAATAGTTAATTTTTTGCGTGACATATAGCAACCATACGAATTGGTGAAATGTATTTGGAAAGTTCCCCTGGTAGAGTGTTACGAAAAACTTGTCTTCTTGGATAAAGCTACTCCTTGATCTATGTTTAGATATCGTGGTAAAGCAAATTTCTGTCATGGTTAGCATTCTAGAATGGAATATGTTAGTTTAATCGGTCTAACAGGTACAGCAGGACTTCTCTGGAGCTTCGGACCTTACCATACACTTACCCAATCTTGTGCCACAGGAGCCAGCCCTAAAACTACGATACTAGCGCAGTTTAGTCGGTCAGACACTGGTAAGACTGAATTTGCTACTCATGTGTTATAATAAAGCTCATGAGATCACTGGTCTACGCATCGTACTCGCCATCTCTTTGATTTCGCTATTAGATAACTGAAGACGAATTTAATTTTTAATTTTTTTCCCATATTCAGCTCATATACTTTTTTACAAAATTTTTATATGCATATTAAAGTTATATCAGCTGTATTAGTAAGATTGCCAATTAAAGATCATGTGAATAATATCTGATTAATTCTAATCATACTTCATTGGAAATGGTGTTAAATTTTACTGACAAAAAGTCAAAAAATATATAAAAATATTTTGTTTATTGTGAAAAAAAATCTCTTTCTATTTTATACATATTTCGAAAATATAACAATTATCAGAAATAATAAATTCCACAAAAATATAAGTTATGGATGACGATAAAAGAGTAAGTACCAGGCATTAGACAAACAAATTGCATAAACCTATTACTCAACTAAGATGTGGTCATTTGCAGCAATATTTGATAGAATCCAAAATTAAAAACAAATGTCAAAAGATTTATTACATAAAAAACTTTTTTTTTTCCTTCTTTAAAGAATCATATGTGAACTAAATGGAATTTAACGTGCTGAACACGTTTTTTTTATCTATCCTTATTTTTTTTTTTTTTTTTTTGGCATGTCTCATATTTCCCTCTCTTTAGGTTGTCACTTTAGTATAATTCAAGAACGGTTAGCCCAGTTTACATAAACAAAACTCCAAAAGATGCCCAATAAAATCAGTTGTAAGTTCAAAGTTATTTTTTTATCCGCTTAACAGTTCTGGGTTTATTCAGAAAATTGTAGTGAAAAAGTGCACTTTCCGTGCCATGATGGAAACATATTTTTCTTTAAAAATTACTTAAATATTTAAAAAATTTAATTTTTTAATATTTATATTATTTATTTAATATTTATATTATGATTAAAACATATATCATGAAAATTTATAAACAAATAAGGATTTAATTCACAATTAACTGAATACACTTATGTATATAAAATAAATTTATATGGGCCATTATCAAAAAATTATATCCTGGCTGAAACTGACTTTAATTATTAATAAGTTTTGTAGTAATACTATTTCAAACAAATGAGTTAAAGATCTTAACTAACAAGACTTGAGACGAATAGAATGAAAATTTTTAGCACCATAGGTTTCATTTTATTATCATGATTGTTTTTCAGAATTCAAAAACTTAGAAGAAGGCCTAAAAATTAGTTAAGTTTTTCCTATTCTTCTACACTTTTTGTTCTTCTACACTTTTGTTATGTAAACTAATCGAACTTAGTGGATAAATTCTACACCTTCTTTGCCATTGTGCAAACTTTCAACAGTTAAATACAGGGAAATCGAAGTTTGATGACACAATTTTTTAATTGTTAGAATCTTTTTTTTTTTTGACGCTATACAAATTTTGAAATATCTATGTTAATAATCTATGATTTTAGTTGAAAAGCGTTAAAAAGAAGTTCTTAAACTGTTGAAATTAAACGAAGGTTTATTTTCAAATGTAGGAGAACTATTCTGTAATTAGATTTGGAAGTAAAAGTGCAATTAAACGAAATCACAAAACAACACTTTGCTCACACTTCCTCTTCTGTGTGTATTTACATATATCGTCGGTGCGGTGACGAAAAGTACTACGTGTTTTTGGACAACATTAATCATTTTCATAACTTTTAAACTAATTCAAGTTAAAACAGAAAAATGATGAATAAAGCTTTAGAATGATTCAATATAAACATATGCAGAAAATTACATATAGGACTTTTTGCCAACGCACCGATTATATATTCTGTACTATGGCCAATAGTTTAAATATTTCGCAATTAAATTAAATTGAAAGCAGTCACTAGTTTTTTACCTTTTAGTTAAATTTTGTTTAACTTGTTAAATTGATCCACAAACAAATTGAAACTGACAATGTTTTTCTTTCAGTGCTAGATTAAAATTGTCAAATTCGCAAGCATTACCTAGTGTCTACATTACCTAGTGTCTACATTAGGCAAATTTATATCAAAACAAACGTCAAAATCAGTACTAATATATACATGGTAACCTTAGTTAAACAGTTGATTATTATTTTGGTTGTCACAGTTGTCAAAATTCATAAATGAAAAACAATAATGATTACGCCATATTGTTGTTCTTGTGCAACTGTTGCCACCTTCCACAAATTCGCATTAAGTTTGACGTTTGTCTTGATAAAAAAATATCTAATGTAGACACTATGTTAGGCAAATTTATATCAAAACAAACGTCAAAATCAGTGCGAATATATACAAGGTACCCTTAGTTAAACAGCTGATTATTATTTTGGTTGTTACAGTTGTCAAACTGCATATATAAAAACCAATAATGAATACGTCATATTTTGTGCAACTGATGCCACCTTCCACAAATTCGCGTTAAGTTTAACGTTTGTCTTGATTTAAATTTAGTAAACAAAAAAGCAAACAAAATATAATAAGAATTAAAATTTATGCTTTATATTAACATAGATATGAAGCTCCGTTGTCGGTTATCAAAAAACCTACGTCTAAGAATGTGTTAGTAAAAAATTTCATTGAAAAGAAAAACGATTGTAGCACGTGTTTGAATAATTTTTTTGAATTTAATTTTTTTTAAGCTTCATATCTATGTTAATAATCTATGATTTATGCTTTTGTTTATAACATTAGATAAAATATAAAATTTTCCACAATATCTTGAAATTTGTTTTTTATTCAGTTACGTATGTTATGACAATACTAATTTCGATTATATATCAGATGATCTATTATTGAAAAACATCATTAATGGCTTAGCCTACATTTAACTGATAAATGTATATAATCGATATCCTAAAAACTAGCACTAAGTCACACTTAAATTGTAATTTCTAGCAAAACATAAATTTAAATGAAATTTGGAAAGCTTGCCGCAAAATTCAAGATTCGATTTTTCGTCATGGTTTCAATATTTGCGCTGATTTTTGTGTCCATGATCCAGCTGGAAAAGGTTTAATATCAGGTAAGTTACTTCTTTAAACATTAAATTGTCCTTCGCAACAATGAAATATGTATATATCTATAGAGTCCCTGTTTAGTGCTATATTGGGAAAATATAAAAACATAATCGGTTTATCAGATTTTGAATTACGTGAAGTTACTGACTACTTTCGTTTACGTGATGGACGAGTTGTTTATAAAGAATTTTGTGAAGTTGTATGCCGTGAAAGTAAGTCCTTATAACATTTACCTTTTTATTTCTTATGCTTGATTATTTTCACAAGATGATGAAAAGAACGACGAAAGAGATTTTGCTACCGGTTTGGAATGGAATGATCCTTTACATGTTAACATAATAGATCATCCGGAAGATCGTCGTCAGTTATGTTTAATTTTAATTAAAATTGCACAAAATTTGAACTTACCATTGCAGCCGTATTTTCAGGACTATGAACTGGTAATGTTTTAATTTACAAACGTACCCAAACTTTATAAATTATAACTATTTTAGATCTCCCAAAACGAGGGTACTATCACAGTTTCGCATTTTGCTCGTGTATTACATTTTATGAAAATTCCTGTATCGGAAAACGACTTTTTATTGCTTCTAAAGCGTTATATGAAGGATTCATATATGGTCAATTATGTGGCCTTTGTAAAACATATTCAAAATATTTTGGACTACTTGAAGGAGAAAAAATTAACCAATAATGCCTTGGTAAAATTTTTATCCCAATTCTATATAAATCAAGTTTTATAACATTTTATTTTCTTTCATTTTAGCAAATTGTTAATAACTTTCCCGGAAAATTAGTTGATTTACAACTTCCGAAACTCCCACCCATAGATGGTTCCAATATGACTCAACGCATTTTCAAGGACTTTTGCAAGCATCCTCAAGAGAATAAAAATATTTGCGAAATCATATTTTGTATACAAAAGCAAGTGCATGCCAAACGTATACGTGTACACGAATTTTTAGAAGGTTTTGATCTCTTACATACCGGCACCGTAACACTAAATCAATTCGAACGTGCTTTGCACAATATGGGTGTTGGAAAATATTTGAGCCAGCGAGAATTTCGTGTATTATGTGAACGTTATTTAGATCCGGTAGATACAAATCGTATAATGTGGCGTAGATTTGGAGATGAAATTGATAGAGGTATGTATGTATGGCTAAATATTTTATAGAAAAAGTCTAATGAAGTGTTTTTTTAGTATTCACTAGAAAGTATTTGGAAAAGACTCCATTGCTAAACGTTGAATCTCCTCCATCATATATTCAAGCTATGCCTCGCTCTGGTTCTTTGAATTGGCAGCAAGCTTCACCGTCTGCTAGAGAATTTTGTGAGGAGGCATTAAGAAAAATACAAATTCGTATACGAAATAGACGTTTATATATGCATCCATTCTTTAGGAGTCACGATAAGTATGTTTAAACATTTAGCAGTTAATTTTATATTGAATTAGGGTAACCAATCAAATAACCGTCATTCGATTATCTGATTAATTTTGTTTAAAATTGTCTATTTTGCGTCGAATAAACAATCTTCCAATGACAAACCTTTATAACTTCATAAATACTGGAACTTGTGGCAATAAAAATTCTGTAAAGTAAATTCAAAGTTATAGGGTAAGCGTACCGGTAGTCGGTAGTTTAATTTTTTTTTTTTTTTTTTTTTTTCTTAATTTAAAGTTGTCTGCTTACGTATGTGAACACAGTGTTTTGGAATTACAAATATATATTTCACCTCAGTAAATGATGTTGTTTCAGATTTACGTAGATTTTTGCCAAAAATTTATTAGCCTTATTAACATGTTTTATAAAAAACGAATTTGGGTATATATTAAAGCCTTGTTCAGACCGGCGCGTAATTACGAAATTTCATGCCGAAATTACTAATGAAACCTAAGGTGTTCATACTGGCTAGATGATATTTGATGCAATTTCGTGAACAGCTGATACTTATTGTTTACATTTTAAATTGTTATAGGTGTAAATAAAGTATTTTGAAATGGAAACAAATAAGAAACAATTACTTACTAAATTGGAAATTATTAATGAAAAACTTGCAAATAAGAAATTGTTATTTCAACAATTAAAAACTTTTAGACATGCAAAGGTAAAAAGGATACGTTTCATTTTGAAAAATCGCTTTATTTTTAGTCTTAGTTTTGTTTGGCTGTTTATTAACTAGTAAATGCTAGAAGCTTTTAATTTCATATGAAGTCCCTTGGTTTCTATATGACGACGCAAAGTTAGTCGCCTATCTAAATGAATATCAAGGTATATAACATGATCTGAGTGGGGTATACTTATGCCATTAAGTGTAACAGGAGGACAATTTCCTTTTCTGAGGGTGAATGTAACTTGGTTACTTTTTAATTCATTTACTCATATATGCCAGTTTCTGAACCATGTCTCCACATGTCGAAGGTAAATATCAAGTTGGCTAGATGCTATGTGCGGGTTTTCGTGTCAACTGAGTAATGCTGTATCATCACTAAATGTAGAAACAGCGCGTACTAGTAAGTCATAAGTGTAAATTAAGTATATATAAATATAGAGCGTATTTAGTCTCATTAAGGCTTGTGAATGTTGTTTAACTTTTATAGTTATCGAGTTATTTGTATCTGAAAATTCAAATTTCGAATTTTAAAAATTAAAAATATTCCCAAAAAAATTTCAAATATTGCTTTAGAACTTGAAAGGTAATTTTCCGAATTATTTACGTATTGATAGTACATTTTCAGTTTTAGTTTTTTAAAACACAAGCCCGGTCCATAAAGATATGTATGAAAAATGTGCAATGCGGCTCGGCTAAAAAATAAATTTTATTTTAAATTTAAAAATTTGTATGATCATGAGAATTTAAACATTGATGTTCAAAATCGCTTTGATTTAATTCTAAACCGCGTGGAACTCATTAAGATCGCAAGAGTTTTGTTTATTGTGCTGTAATAGAATATTAAAACAGTACTTTTAAAAACAAATTATATACAAGAAGCTATTAGTTTCATTGTTTTAAATATTGAAAGATGAGATAAAATGTTCTTATGTATCCTTATTTATGTTCTAGTATTTCGTCTGCTGAAACGAAAGTTTGGACTTAGTGGTTTTCTGCTTATTGAGATATCAAACACCGGAGTCATTTTTAAAATTTTTTAGTTACTTGGACATAAGAAAAAGTAAACAAAAAACTCTAATTTTTCAAATTTGCACGGTAGCATGATTTGAGAGAATAAAATTAGTATTGGCTTAAATGTCTGATGTTTATCATTGCGACAAAATGAGAAATTGACACTACCTTATTCTTTTTACTTCATGCTTGGAAGATATTTTTTTATAATTATTGAAGTTCAAGTCCCAAGTGTGAACTGCTAAAAAGGATAAACATAATTTTTTACTTCTACCATTATGACCACTAAAATTAAGCCATTATTCATGGTGGATATTACTATACTGATACTAACCCATTTTCATTTCACAGGTTCAATAGCGGTCACGTTGGCTGTAAAATTGCCAATCAAATTTTTGTCAGCAATGGCATATTGTTATCGAATGATGAATTGAATGCTCTAATCGATCGTTATGGTAATGAATTAGGTTTTAATTATACCAAATTTCTGGAAGATGCTGATCCAGCGGAATATGCTATACCAAAGTTAACAGCAGCTAACACTGCTGTGGAAGACTGTCCCATATACAAAGGCAAGATCCAAGTTGTTATGGAAAGCGAAGAAAATATTATAAAGTTGTTGTCCAAGGCTAAACGTCAAGTAGTTACAAAGAGTATACGAGTTATAGATTTTCTGCAAGATTACGATCGCTATAGAGAAGGTGAAATTCTGGAAGTGGATTTCCGTAGGGGCATTGATAATGCCAATATTAAGTTAGCGAAAGAAGAAATAGATGCACTTTGTAAAATGTAAGTTTTCTTTTACATAAGCATATATTTGATCTCGTATTTATATACAATTTTCTTTTTCAATTAGTTTTCGTTCACCCAAACGTGCCTGCTGTGTTTTATATCGTGACTTTTGCCGTTCTTTGGACGAAATATTTATACAGCTAGAAACCCAAACGGCTGCTAATGATGTCACCGCTATTCCTCTCATACATTTGGCTAATTTAGATTGTGTAGAGTGTTTCCTAAATTTTGAAGAACGAGCTATTTGCTCACAAGCCTTAATGAAATTAGCACGCCAGCCGGATGAAATTTCCAATTTAAGTTCAGTATTTAAAGATTTTGATCGTGAGAATTGCGGTACTATACACAAGAATCAATTTATGCGTGGTTTAACGGTGCGCGATATGCTCCATATGATCAGTAGTCGTGAATTTGAAACGATTTTTAAATGTTTTGGTGCACAACGGGGTACACATTTGGAGTTTAATTATAGGGAGTTTTTGAATATATTAAATATACTATTTCAAACGGGACAAGTAAAGCGGAATTATTAATATTAAAAATAAATTCTGTAGTTTGCTTAATAACATTATATAATAAATTTTTTGCCGAAATATTTTGTAAGAAAATGTATTTTCTTTTATTTTAATAATGAATGAGAATTTCATTTTATGGTAATTACTATAAAATGTAACACGTTCAATTATGAATTGTAGAAAAAAACATATGTGCGGTTCGAATGTTTTTTATTGTATTTTTTTTTTTTTTTCAAATTAAAATAGTTTTATTGATGTTATGTATTTGAATTCTACTACTTATGTATAAATATCTTCTACCATACTGTGGAACATATATAGAATTTATTATTTGTCTTGTTATATGCTACAGTTTTATTATGTTTCATTTATAAATTAAAGGTTTAATTTAAGGAGGAAGGTTTAGAAGTTTACTATACACAAAATGTGTCTAAGATTTGTGAACTTTTCACCTAGATGGGGGAAAATAATTTTTAGCGCCATCTTTTATTGAATAGAAGATTGTCAGTACACGAAAGAAAAAAGAAATTAATACATTTATCCGAAATTTCGGACAAAAATGTTCTATTTGTTGTTTCAGCTTGGTTATGATAATCTGCACTAACGGTTTTCTATGTCCGCAACACACCAGTCCACTTGTGTGTTGCGTACATTTTAGGGAGGTTGCGAACATAAAATTGAAACATGTTTAAAAACTAACAAAAAACTTTTTTATTCCATTTTCTTTAAAAAAGGTTTTACTTCAATTCGGCCAACAAATAGAGGTTTGTTTACATAAACCAGCTATATTTTTATTAGTTGTTCATTCTTTCAAAACGGGGTCGTCTAAACTCTACTTGACAGTATGAAACCAACAAAAAAAAATGGTTCATTCGCAGGTAAAGTTTTTTTGTTCTTTTTGGTGCAAAGGCTTGTAAGAATCTCAGCCCTACATCATTGTGCAAGAGGTTTTTATATTATATTTAGGGAATGCATCACGGGATTTCCCGAGACGGGAAATTTGCAATTTTTCATGTCCCCCTTTCCCGAGGATTTTTGGACGGAATTCCCGGGAATTTTAAAAGCACTTAAATGAAAAAATGCGTGAATTTTAACAAAAACTATATTATTAATTTTAAAACAAAATTAAGCCAAAAATTTAGATGGGCACTATATCTTAAAAAGATTTCATTGGTAAATTTGTATTTACAATTTATTATATGATTTATTTGGGATGAATTAATCAGTTCAACATCTTAATAAAATACCAACTAGTATGTCTTTAATTTGTCAGTGGTATAGACAACATTAAAGACAAAATTCTTAATTGGTTTTCGATTTTCATGCAATGTTGGAATATCCTTTTGAAGCTACAAATAATGTAAAACCGACCTGAAGAGTTTCGAAAAAAGGCGATCATCATACTTATACTTTTAGAATTATGAAATTCTACATTTCTTAATAAATTTAATTTTTAAAGATAATACATTGTAATACTTATGCCTTTTAAATAAGAATATTGATTATTATTGTATTGATACCCAATAACTCTTTCACGGTATACAATGGGCCTGTTTGTAAATGCATCACTGCGCTACATACTATGAGCAGTGCGTTTATAAATGCAGTGCCAATTTTGCAATAGTCGAATGTTCGAAAATGCAACAAAAAGGCAAATTATGCGCATAATAATCATAGAACATTAAATTAGTAAAACTAAATAAAATTTGCAGCATTTGTAAGTCGATTTGCACCAGCAGTGCAAATTAATCATGTGATGCTGTGATGCATTTACGAACAGGCAGAATATTTCAGAATTCATCCGAATTTATTAATTAAAAGGAATTGATCAAATTTCCCTGTCTCAGCGCATCTACAATCCTGTTTTAAATCTGCTAAAGTGAACTTATACCCTATTTGGGTCTCAGATGTTCAATTAATAAGTGTAGTGACAATTCCAGTCTTTAATCCGGGAACCCGGGAAACCAGAATTTCGGGATCATCATAATTTATCTATTTTGGCACTCCAATTTATTCTCATAAAACTTATAAAAATAAATACCCATATATCCAACATAATTCTAAAAGTTAAATCCATCTTAACAGACTAGCAAATTCTTAAATCAATATTCAGATGGGGCCATTTTTTCGAGATGAGTAAATACTTTAACATTAAATGAAAACATCCGTGATTTAAATTTGTTTAAAAAATATTCTTTATTAAATAAATCATTTCAAAAATATGTAAATATAAAAAGTAAAAAAAAAAAAAATTATATACCACATCCAACCAAACCACCATCATGCTTCCGTGGACTATTGTAATCTCATTTAAGCCGTGGGGGGGGGGGGACTATCGATTTTTAAGAAACACAAGAAATATAATTTAACACTTACCTCTCAAAACGAATCATTTCATTTATAGAAACGTTAATCCAAAATTGCATCATTTGCCTTTCTTTCCTTCCAACTTTCTCTCGTGAAGAAAATGGTGGGGTCCGAATAGAACAAGACACATTTTAAACAATGTGTTTTAACTCATACAAACACACACATCAGCCATCAAAATACTTGAAACCCAAAATAAAGGATAAAATTACTTAAAAAAATAAATATAACAGAATAGATGATGGAGGTAAAAAGAAACAGTTCAAAGCACACTAAAAAAAATTAACAACTTGAATTACAACAAAAAAAAAAATGAGATCAAATAGAAGAAAAACTTTACATTCAGATTTAAATCTAAAACAGAAAAAAAAACCGATGATCCAAAATTTTGGACTTGATTTATTTACAACACAGCATTGCTAAAGATATACAATCAGGACGATTATATTACACTGCCTCTCTTTTTTATTTACTAAGGTTTTAATCTCATTTATTCTCCTTTGCTCTTTAATACTTGAACAGACAGCGAGCCGGGCTCAGCTTTCTTTCTATAGCTAATAAATGTAAAAAAAAACCATAAATAACAATACTACTCAACAATAATCTATTTTTTTTTTTTTCTTTTGTTTTTATCATCATATATTTGTTTCTTTCTCTTACAAATTTTAAAATCTATTTCTAATTTCTTTTTGTTCAATTAAAGTAAAAAGATCATCAATTAATTAGGAAAACTTAGAATTAAGATCTTGGGTTATGGTTATGCATAAAACTTTAAATAAGAACAAAAAAAAAAAAAATTAAGTTGCAAAAATAATAAACAACAGCAGTTCTCATATATACAATATTTTCTTTTCCCCTGTTTTTATATATTTTCTGAATCATAATAATAAATTCTACATCTTCTGATTATATAACATTTCTACTTAATCAAAAACAGTTATTACTACTGCTGTTGTTAAGATGTCCTTGCAATTATTTAAAATTAGAATGGAAATAAAAAAAAAATATATAATTGCCACATATTGTATAGTGATTTAAACTAACTTAATTGCTATACAAAGGATTCTTAAAAACTACTGACACAGAAAGGAAAAAAATAAAGAAAATCTTATTTTTGAAACACACGTACTTAAGATATACGTGGAAATATGGTTTGCTAGTTTTTTTTGTGTTTGCTATGAATTCATTATGAAACGGCAACATACTAAAAAATTGTTTTTTTTTTTTTTTTTTTTTTATGGATGTATAAATAATAATAATGACTACTAAACTATGAACTAATTTAATGTATTTCTTTGTTTCATTGCCTTTTTTTGTCTTGCTTAGATGTTAAAAATACATTTGTGGGTGATAATTGATAATTTTTAAAACAAATTTTCCTTATTGGACACACACAACTGCTGCTAAACACAAAGTAGAAGAAACTTACAATACTATACTAGATATTTTTAGTACTTTTGGCTTTTACATTTTGAACTGGTCTACAGAATTTTCTAATTACTAATATAAACAAAAACCTCTTAAAGGTGGGGTTTTCTTAAGTTCTGTAAATTATCTCTAATCTCCAGTTCCTTTTTTATCTGTATGTGCTCCTTTTTCTTCATCATCATTCTCCTTTTGTGTTTCTCTTACAACACTGCTTGCTTTTCTTCTTCAACGTCCTTAAAATTTCAATTTTAACATCATCGCCTGTGCCTTCTTCTTTTCTTTTCTCCTTAAAAGTTTACTGATCTTCTGTTTTTATTTACTTTTTATTACTCTTAGAAAACTGTCATTCTTCTCTTTCTCTCATTTCATACACTGACTTCGTGGGGGAGTGATATATATTTATATATTTTAATAGTAAATATTTTCTGTAATTTGTACTTGGAGGGAAGAAAATAGAGAAGGACGAAGAACTTTTTTGCGTTTTTGACTATTTTCTTTGTGTAACTCTGTTTATAAACTTGGTAGATTAAGTAAACTGTACAATTTTTCTGTTTTGCTTGGAATTTTTGACTTGAGTTTGAATGGATTTTTTCTTTAAATATATATATATATATATATATATTTTTTTTTTTTTTTTTTTTTTTTTTTGACCTGGCACACAAACCTTTATTTAACACCTATAAAAATTTTATAAGAATAAAAACAATTAAAATTTGTAATATGCTTTTAGATAAATTTTGTTAAAGTGAACATTATTCTAAAACTGTTAGCTAAAAAAAAAAAAAAAAAACCAAAAAGGTTGTTAATAAAATGTGTAGTTCTAAACATTTTCTATCCAAAAAATTTAAAAATTATGAACAAATAAAAACTGAAAACAAGTCTCTAAATAACATTTGTAATTCCTAATTTTAGCTTTTTTGCTACTTAAACTGAATCTTTTTCATTAGCTTTGTTTGACTTTTCTAAAAAACATTTCTTTTGTTAAAAATAATAATAATAATAATGATAATAATAATAATAATAATAATAATAATAATAATATAGGAATTACTTAAAAGGAAAAAACTACTACGACTCAACATTACTAACAAAAACTAACATTTTGAAAAAAAAAAATATGTTTGGCAAAACTTACCTTAGTATCTTCTGTTGTTACCGCCACCGGCACCCATGGGTCCATTGAATCCTCCACCACTGTTGCCGAAATTACCTTGATTTCCTAAAATTTATAAAAATAGCGAGCATATGATGAATAATGTTTATTTTATAAATATGGGCAAGAAAAAATTTTAAATAAAATGATTTTACAATTTCAGAGTACAATAATAAAAGGAATTTCCAAGTCAAGCAAGTTCTGTATTAGGTGAGAATGTATTCCTATTCGTCTATTGGATCATTCGGAATTTAAGTCTTTTTGGCAAAATAAAACGAAGAGGTTTGGCTACTCTTAACTACCCAGTAATATATCAGGTAGACAATTGCCACTTCACTGTTCTTAAGTAATCTAAAGTCAGTTTTAAATTATTGTTTTAATAGAACTCTATTTTCATCTTATATGAGTCTATCGTCACCGAATATGCAAAACAACCTAATATCAAAATTTTTAAATTTGGATTTTTGATGGAATATACTTTACATTTCCAAAATACATATCACAAATTTTCAGATTTATATCTCCAAAATTTACGATATTAACGAAATTAAGAACAACGTATCAACTAGTGCGCATAATTTTGATGTCAAAAGAACGTAACATCGCATTTATTAAAACAAAAATTAAAACAAAATATTTGTTATTAAAATGAATTTCTCTTCTACAGAAAATAACGATAAAATAAAAAAAATAACCATATACATAAATAAAAAAAATCAGACCACTACTAATTCATCTAATAGCAAGAAAACATCACAATCTTGTTAATTATTTTCTGCTAAAATTTGTATTGATATTACGTCTTTTCGGTTTCAGAAGAAACGTTACTTGAAAAATATTTAATAAAAATATAAAACATTCTCATCAAAATATTAGGTGATATTTAAGAATTTAGAAACCCGAAAATGTTCACTTTTTTTTTTTTTTTTTGTTCCTCCTATAAAGTTATGAAGTGATGTTACATTGTTTTCCATTTTCGTTGACGCTATGTATTATGAAAAGTACAGATTAAAGCCCGGGAGAACACTTATGTATATGAGAACTAGACGGTGTGTTAGTTCTTTCACATGGTCTGAACATCAGAAAATAATTTTGATTCAATCAGTCCAGAACAAAAAATAAAAAATCATTCTAATTACTAAGTTTTATTCCAAATACGTTTTCATAAAATTGTTATTAAAATAGAACCTTTAACATATTTGTAAAATATTGTAATATATATCTTGCAAAATATTTATCTTACAATCAAAGAACGCCGAATACAACTATTAAGAATTTTATCAGGATCTGGGACTATGTAATAGAAGATCACGCATAGTCTAAGCATAATATTATAAACAGTCTTATTACGAATGTCGTTGTCGTGGCAAAAACAAGTCATTTTCTCTAACTTCGTACATACAAACGAAAAAAAAAACATGATTTAATAAAACCATGTTCTAAATGTAGCCTAACTTGCATTTAAAACAAATACAAATTTTTAAATTTTGTTTTTGTTTTAAATGTAAGTTAAACGAGACGTTTTTGCGCTTGTGTTATAAACAGGCAGTAATTTAAAAGAAAATGCGATGATTTCGACTAGTACAACGGCACTCGTAAGGGTTAATATTGTTAATCGCAATGTTTCGATGTGATTTTTCTAATCTGATTAACTTTAACACGCCATAAAATTTGATTGGAAATAGTTTTCACTCTAAATTGAAAGATATATTTATTACATAGCTTGCTTTCTTTAAATTCATATTAATATTATAAAATCAAGTTTGTTCTTTCTGACGCATTCACGTCTAAATCGATGAAAAAAAAAATTTAACGAAATTTTAAATATAGATGAACTTTAGACTGAAAGGAAGTGTAGGATATAAATTTAAAAAAAAAAAAAGTGAAAATAGCGAATATTTCTTTTTTTAACTTTAAACTTTTATTAATTTTTTGATAAAACTGGAAGTTTTAATAGAAGCATCACGAGAAACATCTATATTTGAGCCAAGCTGTTTTTTTACGCTTTCTATATATTTTTTTTTATTAATCTTTAGATCATATGCCACGCGGGGGCATCCAGATAGTTTATAATAAATCTGTATGTTTATAAAGATGTTTTCATATACATATATTAAAAAAAAAATATATATATATATTAAAAAAAAAAATATATATATATAAACTTACCCTTGCCAAAGTTGCCACTGTTGCCATAAGGTTGCATGCGATTATTGGCACCAAAGTTACCACCACCACGTTGTGGGCCACCGCCGTAGTTTTGCTGATAGCCAGAACCGAAATCATTGTTACCCCAGTTACCGTTGTTACCGGGACCGTTATTACCAGGACCTCCAAAGTTACCGCCGTTATTACCCCAGTTACCACCACCATTGTTGCCATTATCCCATGGACCCATATTGTTACCGCCCCAACCGCTATTTCCGCTACTGTTGAAACCACCCCCGTTATTGAAGCCGCCACCACCTCCAAAGTTACCGCCCCAATTATCATTACCACGATTGTTACCCCAACCACCGCCCATATTGCCGCCCATATTCCCACCACGACCACCCATATTGCCACCACGACCACCCATATTACCACCACGGTTACCGGGACCTGCATTATTGCCGCCACCGCCACCACCACCTTGTTTGGGCAAAGCTTTCTTTACGTCTAAAGTTTTACCCTTAATGCTGTGAGATTTTTGCACTAAAAATAAAAAGGAAATACAAAACACAAATCAATACACAATACAACTGGTTATAATTGTTTAAATCAATCTACTCTAAACTGATAGAAGATAAATAATAAATTAAAACAAAAAAGAAAAGTTTTTAGAGTTTATAAGACCAATCCGGCTTTAAAATTCGCAAAATTTTAACATCAACTTTTTTTATCTATTAACGTTGTTCTTGTAACGAGGCTGCGTGTTACCACGAATATGCCTTTATTTTGATTCGCATAACATAGCTTAAGCCGACGTTTAATTTATCTTACAGTTTTTATAAAAGAATCGAACAAATTATTTAGAAATTTGTCAATTTGTCAGGGAACTGTGTGCAATATATATACTAATCGTTACAAAATATATTATACAGAAATTGTATCAATGACATTTTCATCAATTTCCTATTCAAGAAATTAGAAAAATTAACTAAGATATTATCATTGACATATAATTTATCTAACAGTCAAAAAACGCCGCAAGATATTATTAAACACATTTATGCGGAGCTGGGACTGTACATTTTATATCTAATCAGGAATTAATTTATTTTACAGTTTTTACAATAAAGAATCGAACAATTTAGAAATTTGTCAATTTGTCAGGGAACTGTGTGTAATATATATACTAATCGTTACAAAATATATTATACAGAAATTGTACCAATGACATTTTCATCAATTTCCTATTCAAGAAATTAGAAAAATTAACTAAAATATTGTCATTGACATATAATTTATCTAACAGTCAAAAAACGCCGCAAGAAATTATTAAACACATTTAT
This sequence comes from Protocalliphora azurea, assembly GCA_932274085.1. NCBI lineage: Eukaryota > Metazoa > Arthropoda > Insecta > Diptera > Calliphoridae > Protocalliphora > Protocalliphora azurea. The sequence goes on along the minus strand of OW026519.1, from coordinate 117,218,999 downwards.
GCGGAGCTGGGACTGTACATTTTATATCTAATTAAGAATGTACACACGAGAAAAAAAAAAAATAGTTATTTCAAACAAACTTGTTATTTATAACAATGACATTTTCATCATTTTTCATTTAAATGTAAGAAAAACTAACAAAGATATCATTGGCAGAAATTGCTCTTACAGTAAGTAGAACGCCGCATGAAACTATTTATGATTTATGCGGAGCTGGGAATGTAATATGAAATAAAAAATTTAAACTTTCCCTATTATTCGCTCCATTTGAAATTTACTTAATAGCTCATACTTTATGAATGCATACAATCTAACCTGACCAAAATTAGGTCGTTGAATAAAACATTTCTAACCTCAAATTTCTCTGGAAAAAATATAATTTTGTATGAAATTCCTATTTCCATAAATTTATAAAAACCACCCGTCCCCCTTTACTTATCTTAACTTCTATATATATATACTTACACACAATCTTGTCAACGGGATCGTAGTCATCATATTCAATGAAGGCAAAGCCACGTTTTTTGCCAGTCTCTTTGTCCATAACAATATTGATTTCAACAATGTTGCCGAATTTATCAAAGTAATCACGCAAACACTTTTCATCATGTTCATCCTTAAGTGCACCAACAAACAATTTCTTAACTGTGGCACCAGCATTTGGATTGTCGATATCTTGGCGGGGCACGGCACGTTTGGGTTCAACGACACGGCCATCGATCTTATGGGGACGAGCTTTTTGAGCATCATCGATCATGGAAGATTTGGAATAAGTAATAAATCCAAAACCACGTGAACGTTTAGTGCGTGGATCTTTCATTACAACAACATCGACAATACGACCCCATTTTTCAAAATGAGATTTTAAGCCCTCATCGGTGGTGCGGTAGTCCAAACCGCCAATAAATAATTTACGCAAATGTTCGGGCTCAGTAATGGGCTCCTAATAAAGTTAAAAAGATGAACAAATATTAAAAAAAAAAAATCAAGAAAAAAATGTGTATGTATATCATGGATTTTTTCTGTATATGCCACCTTTACAAAATGGCGGATTTATCATGCGAGTCATCAGGGAAATTTCTGGAAAAAAAAAAATAATGACCTTCCTTTTACTTACATCATCATAATTATCATTGCCATTTTGTTGTTTATCATTTTGGTTATTGCTATCATTCTGGTTCGTCATTTTTGACAATATTTTTTTTTATTCTATTATACACAATTAAAATTAAATTTATTCACTTAGAAATAATTTAAAAATACTTCTTTTTGTCAAGAAGCACGACGTTCTCCACTTGCGTTATCAAATGAGAATGACTGACTACATTGCTTATGGCGGATACCGAAATTCGTAGCGTGGAATAAAATGGAAATGAAACGGTAGAACATTGGCAGGGTTGAATTTTCACAGCATAGTGTCTACATTAGAAAATTTTTTATCAACGACAAACGTCAATTAACGCGAATTTATGGAAGATGGCAACAGTTGCACAAAAACGACAATATGGCGTATTCCTTATTGTTTTTTGTATATGCACTTTGACAACTGTAACAACCAAAATTATAATCTGCTGTTTAACTAAGGTTGCCTTGTATATATTCGCACTAATTTCGACGTTTGTTTTGATAAAAATTTGCCTAATATAGACACTAGGTAGAAAAAGTTGACAGACGATGAAAGTACAGTTGATAACAATTTTATTCGTAATTTCAAAAAATAAATTATAATGCTACATCCACACGAATCCCTTTTTTTTTTTTTTTTTTGTTCGCCTAATGAACCAAAATTTGTGCGCAAAGCATTTAGACAAGACCAAAATTGTTCATGTTTTGTTCTTGCACGTACATTTGTTCGACCAAGCATGTCTGCATTCAAGCGTTATTTTTTATTCTTAAGAAGTGGCGTATGAGACATTGTTTGTCTATGTTCGCCTATTGCGAACATAGACAAACAATCTGCGACGTGTCGCCTCGTGTGAACCTGGTCTAGAAGTTACGAAGCGAGACTCACTACAAACGAAAAAATTATGATTTGTTTGAACAATAACTATGCCATCCAAAATAAAATTAAAACAATTGTAAGCGTTGCTTTGCTGACGTTTTATTCATGTGTGAACAAAACAAAAATTAAAGACTCATGTGGACGTAGCGTAAACTAGTGTATGTCTACGTTAATACGAGCAATTTTTATTTCCTAACATAACTGCTGACCCACAGCTGATATTAACGGTGATATATGCGAGATAACGACGGCAGAAGAGATTAACCATTTTTTATATTATGTTAAATCTTAAATATATATCTTACAAGATATACTTATTTTCAATCAGTCACCGAGTAAACTTGTGCTTTTATTTAAGAAACAAAGTTGGTAATAAAATCGTTTTCCCGTTATTCTGCCGACGTTATTTCTAATGTTAAGAAATAGAAATATATTCGTGTAGACGTAGAGTAACAGCCCATCTAGACGTAACATAATATATAAGATTTTTCTGTCAGGTTGACATTCCCTGATGTTGTGATGAGATTTCTCTACACAACCATCTTATAAGATGAACTGTCAAAAAAAAAAACGTATACGAATGTTTGTTTGGGTGTGTGCATGTATATTTTGGAAATTACTATAAAAACAATGTTTTTTGTAAAATTGTTTCCTTTTAATGATTGTTTTACATTAAAAAAAAATATATATATATAAAAATTGTGCTAAAAAGTCTGAATTTCTTAAATAAAAAGGACATGCTTACTCTGTGACTGATTAAAAATAATGATATCTTATAGGATTTATTAAAATACGTGCACCCGTTATTTAAGATTTAACATAATATAAACAAACTGAGTAAATATTTTTCTTCTGTCGGCGTTATCTCAAATATTATATCACATCTGGCATCTCTGCCTCAAGATAAAAACATCGTGTTAATTTTGCTTGAACAATTAATTGAATTTTTAAATTAAAAAGTGTAAAAAAAAATCTAATTAAATTTGCTTTAACTTTCTTTTGTTTGGCAATGTTTGCTCAAAAAAGAAGAAAGCATTGGGGCAATAGCCCTAAATTCAAGGTGCCAAAAACTACAGTCGGTCCCAGCACTAGTGCCAACAGGTTTCAGCTTCTGTCTGAAGACGAAGAAGAAGAAGCAGTTGCTATCAAAGAAAAGATTCCACCAATAATTGTAGAATCTACCCACAGTTTTTCAACTGTGATCGGATTAATTGGGGAAAAATATACCTACAAACGTATGTCTATTGGTACAAAAATTGTATCAAACTCGTTATCGCTGTACAATAAAGCTTTGAGTGTTCTCAAAGACAAAAAATTCCAGTATTATACGCATGAATTGAGGGATGCAAAAACTTTTAAATTGCTTTTATTTGGCCTGCCACAACTGGACACAAAGATAATTGGCGAAGAATTTGTAAGCTCGCTCAACATAAACCCGGTAAGCATTAAGGAACTAGCAACAAAAAGATCCAGTGTAGGTGACGCCCTCTATCTCATTGAGTTTGATCGTCAACATGTTTCAAAAAGAGAGGTTATGAAAATAAGATATTTTTGTAATATATCTGTATATTGGAGAAAACCTCTAAAGGGCAATAAAGGTCCTACATAATGCTCCAAGTGTGCTATGTATGGACATGGTGCTAAAAATTGTAACCGTATCGTAGTGTGTTCAGCCTGCGCCGAAAACCATGAGTATGCAGTTTGTTCACTCAATAAAGGTAATAGTGATGGTAGTATAATTTATAAGTGCTACAACTGCATAAAGAAGAACTTAAAAAACGTTAAAAATAGAGCTGATGATCCAAAGTGCCCAAGTCGTCAAGAATATTTAGAAATCCGTCATCGAGTAACATCTAAATCTAGGGCGACCAGCAGAAGAACTAACGTAACATATTTTAAAGAAGACGATCATGATTTTCCCCAATTGCCAAGGCAAGAACCCCATAATAATATTCGTAATTCCCGCGATTTTGGTAATTTGTATTCTGAGGTAGCTAAAGGCAAGAGCTACGACAATAATAATAATGACGACATTTCCAATGAAAGACTTCTGGAAATATTTTCTGATGCTGTCGATGCTTTGCAAAGGTGTCAAAATAAATACGACAAGCTACGAGTTTTGGGTATGATGCTTAAACATGCCATATAATTCAACCGGTAGACACAATGTTCACATTATTCATTGGAATGCCCAAGGCATAACAACTGAGTCAGCAGCTGCCCAGCTGGAATACTTTTTACACAAAAGGAAAATCGATATTCTCCTTTTAAATGAGACTTTTTTGAAACCGTACCACAAATTTCAACTTGGTGGTTATAAAATTTATAGAGAGGATCGGTCTACTCATGGCGGAGGAGTTCTAATTGCAATTAAAGGTAACATTAAGAATACGATGTTACAAAAAATAAAAACAAGTACTGCTGAAAGTGTTTCAATACAAGTTATGATTAATAAAAGGTCAGTTATATTTACTTCAGCGTATAATCCAGTTCATACTACCAATTTTAAAGCTGATTTGGATAAATTAACTTCATTTTCAAAAGACTATTTTATTTTCGGTGATCTGAATGCCCAACATACACATTGGAATTGTATGTCAAATAATTCGGCTGGTAATGATCTCTACAGCCACTGTCTTCAATCCAGCTACTACATTTATTACCCAAATGGACACACTCGCTTTGGACAAAATATCAACCGCATTCAACCGTCCACAGTAGACATTCTTTTATCTAACTCGTGCCTCCATTTTTCAAACCTTGAGATACATCCAAATGTTTTACAGTCGGACCATGTACCTATATCTTGTGTTATTTCTGGACAAGTTCAAAACATGACATATTCAGTTCCCTTGTATTATCGCGCAGACTGATCAGCAATCAGAAACTGGGTGGAAAATGAAATTAGGTGTCAGAACATTGACCAACCCGTTACTAATTCAGGTAATCTGGATTTTTATTTTAACAAATTAATATCTATAGTTAAAGAAGCGTTTAATAAAATACCTGTCGGTTATAAAATTCCGTGGCAACGAGAAATCTCTGAAATTAGTAAAATGTTAATTAGTCAGAGAAATAAATACAAAAAGTACTGAAAGTAAACGAAATGTCTTTTACTGATCTTCATGTAAACGGTGAAGTTTTAAAAACTGACAATGAAAAAGCTAATTCAATAGCAGACCTATTTGGTGATTCACACACCATTACTTTAAATAATTATTCACCTATAGACTCGGCCGTCTCAAGATTCATTCATGATCTTGACGATACACTTCTTGACAGATCTAACGTAGAGCTTACCAATTTAGATGAAGTTAAATCGTTTGTACTTTTATTGAAAAATAATAAAGTCCCTGGTTTAGATGGCATTAATAGCATTATCCTTAAAAAAGATGTCCGATTACTTTTTTGAAACTCTATGTAAACTTTTCAACTCTTGTTTGCTAGAAGGCTATTTTCCAACTATTTTTAAGAAAAAAAAAGTTATCCCAATTCCTAAGCCTGAAAAAAATCCTAAATTACCGTCTAGCTATAGATCAATCAGCATCCTAAGCCTATTGGATAAAGTATTTGAAAAAATAATTAATAAGAGAATTTTAGATTTCTGCAACCAAAATAATATTATTAACCCTCAGCAGTTTGGATTCCGCAAGCAACACTCCACAGTACATCAGCTAAAAAGAATCGTTCATTTTATTGAATCAAACAAAAGAAATCGTAAAAGCACTGGAGTTATTTTTCTTGACATTGAAAAAGCCTTCGATTCAAAATGGCATGAAGGCGAGGTTTTTAAATTAAATTCCTTCAATTATCCAACGTACTTGCAAAAGATAATAAAGAGTTTTTTAGATCAGCGCTCATTTGCTGTATCTATAGATAACACGCTATCTAGTGATAGACAAATCCCTGCGGGTCTGCCGCAAGGATCGGTATTATCACCAACTCTTTATTTAATATATATTTCCGATTTTACTATTCGCAATAACCAAGAAGTAGCTTTTTACACTGACGAAAGTGCTTTTATTTGCTGCGGTAAGGTGTCAAACGCAATAATCAAAAAAATGGAAGATAGTTAAAATCTACCAATAAATACTTTGATAAATGGAAGATAAAAGTTAATGTTAATAGCACAAGCTATTATATTTCCATATAATAGATCACAGAAACGTATTCCTAGGGGAGTTTTTATTCCTCTGCAGGATAGTATCAAATATCTAGGTATTATCTTAGATAAAAAAAACTATCATTTAAACAACACGTACAGTATATTTGTGATAAAGCAATTAAATGTGGCCGTGCACTTTACCTAAACTTAATTTAAAAAACAAGATCCTTATTTAAAAAATGTGTATTCGACCAATTATGACCTACGGATGCCAAGTCTGGTTTAATAAAGCTGCTAAAACTTACACAAGAAAATTACAGATAATATGAAATAAAAATCTAAAAATAATTCATAACCTACACCCCAGATATTCCACTGATCTACAGCATAGAAACTTTAAGCATAAAATGTTTAATTCATTTGCAACTGACTCTGTCATTTAATGAGAAATGCAGAACGTCTACGTATGAAATAATAAGAAATTTACTAGACAATCACTAAGACTCTTTTTTACTTAAAGAGTAATTGATGGTTGTTTTTAAATTTTCTTATAACTTCTAAGTATGTACAAGGTTTTTTTTGACAACTTTTCCTTAACACTGTGATATTAGTAGTTTCCTTATTTAATTATTTAGATTTTAATTGTTGTAATACTTTTAAGTAAATCCTCATAACAATGTTTTCAATAAAGTCAATAATAATAAATAAATAAATTTATCTGGACACCATTATTATTATTATTATTATTATTATTATTATTATTATTATTATTATTATTATTAATTATTACACTGTGCGACAAATGGTAGGGGTCAGTGATCGGGAAGGGTTCAAACTACCGGGGAAAGTTATATCGGTAAAAAGGAAGTTATACGTGTCCGGGCGTTTCGCTGGGTCACGTCTAGGAATCGAGATATATCGATTTGAAGTTAGTAACTATCATATAGGGGAAATTGTGACCTTTGGTGGTCTTTTTTTTTTTTGACATAACTCGAGAACCTCCAGTCCGATTTTGCTGAAACAAATTTAAAAAAATTTGGAATTACAATTCCTTTAATCTGTTCATACAACGTTTCGCTACATAAGCAACAGTTTCGCAGTTATAAATAAATGTATGAAAAAAAACTATTTTTTGCCTAAAAAATTTAATTTTTTTATTTTTAATTCATAAAAAATCCAAAACGGTAAAAAAAAAGTGTCAAGTCCTATTACTTTCACGTAAAGTCACATAACCTTTAAACAAAATGAGACATAGATCATGAAATTCGATGTACGAGTTTCGCTTTTATTCACAATTAAGTGAAGGTATGAATTTCCTTGGAAAAAATATTGATGATTTTTTTTATGATTGTCAGAATTAAAAAAAAAGTAATAAACAAAAGGTTATTTGATTTTTATGGTAGCGGTAACAAACTAAAAAGCGGTCATAAATGTGCATGGACAATTAAAAGGAAAAAAGGAAAGTGCACTTTTTTAATTATTTGTGTTTTTTCCGTTGGCTACCTGCATGATTTTTTTACACAAATTGCACCCATTTGAGTGGTCATGTTTTAGAACGTTTCGAAAAATTTAAAACGCACACGAATCAGGTTTATAGCCACCTTTAAAAGATGCGCGAATTAATAAGTACCTCTCAGTAAAATATTGAAACTTACGTAGTATTTATAGGTGTTCACTGATCGATATTTGTCATTCAACAAGTGTCTCCGAACGCGTAAAATACGGTTTTTTTAAAGTGACGAAAAGTAATAAAAGTATAAAACCGAAATGAGTGCAAATTGTCCAGAAAATATCAATTTATTTTGTTACGTTTGTGGCAAAAGAGCTTTTTCAACAAATGCTGCATTACTCACTGAGCAAGTGGAGCGCGCTTTTAAACTTTATTTTGATTGCGAAATAATTCGCGGCGTTTCGTGGGTCCCAGACAAAATTTGTAAAACGTGCTACAATGGTCTTAACATATGGATCCAAGGGATTGCAGTTCACTTCGTTTTGGTGTACCAATGATTTGGACTGAACCAGGAGAGCACAATTCCGACAACTGTTACGCTTGCGCAAACAAAATATGTGGAGTAAATCGTAAAGGCCTTAAACGAAGAGTTTACATATCTGTTAAAAGTGCACAAATACCTCTACCGCAATTGGATGAAATACCAATTCCACCGCTTCCAACTCCTGACAGAATTAAACCTTTCTCAATGTGAAGCAGAAAAATTTGCCCAGCTTTTGAAAGAAGGCAATAATTTTGAGCCTAATGTCAAAGTCACCGGATATCGAAGACGACAATTGCTATTCCAACGATACTACACACTCAACGAAGGGAACACATTTGTTTACTGCCACGATATAAAGGGACTGATGGAGGCGATGGCCATTAATTATGTCGCAGCTGATTGGCAAATGTTCATCGATTCTTCGAAATCAAGCCTGAAAGTCGTTTTGCTACATAAATATAATAAAAAACCAAGCATTCCCATTGGCTACAGCACAGACATGAGCGAAACATACGATTCCATGAAAATAATTTTGGATAAAGTTTGCTACACTGATCACATGTGGCGGATCAGTTGTGATCTGAAAGTCGTGACGATGCTAAGAGGTCTCCAAGGAGGCTATACGAAAAACATGTGTTTCTTGTGTCTTTGGGATACCCGATTTAAAGGAAACCAATACGAAACGCATGAGTGGCTTGCTCGAGATCCAACGGAGAAAGGACACAACTGCGTAAATGATCCACTGGTGCCAATGGAGAACGTCCTCATGCCCCCTCTCCATATCAAACTGGGAATCGTAAAAAATTTCATCAAGGCCATTGTGAAGCAACCGAAAATTCTTGATTGTTTGGAAAATATTTTCCCACGAACCAGCGAAGCAAAATTGAAGGAAGGTGTTCTGAATGGGCCGGATATACGAAAGCTCATGAAATCAAAGGAATTTAAAGGTGCTTTAGACGGTAATGATTACTTTGCGTGGAGGGCAGTGAAGAAAGTCATACGATATTTTTTGGGAAGTACGCGAGCACACAATTACCCCGCGACATAAAGGCAAAAGGCTCGATTCGCTGGTGGCTAAAATTTGTTGGTGGTCGCAAAAGACGTACGATCCCGACAATGAAGATGAAGAAGAAGAATATACAATGGGAGTTTCCACCGAGGGTAAGTCACAAAAATGAAGTTAACTGATTGATTAAAAACAATTGATTTTTTCCAGATGAAGACAGATCCTCATCCGATGCAGACTCTGAACAAGTGGGCGAACCACCACGCAAGAAAGTAAAGGGCGCAAACAAACGAAAATAAGTTTTGCGTTCATCGATTTTTATAACCTATGTATCTATGTAATAACCTAATAATTACCTGTAATAATTTTTAATTTTACGTGTTAATAATTATAATAAATAATATATAATAAATATTATCCAAATTCATTGAAACATAAAATCAATATTCTTGTCAAAATGAGATACCTTCACTTAATTGTGAATAAAAGCGAAACGCGTCCATCGATTTTCATGATCTATGTCTCATTTTGTTTAAAGGTTATGTGACTTTACGTGAAAGTAATAGGACTTGACACTTTTTTTTACCGTTTTTGATTTTTTATGAATTAAAAATAAAAAAAATCAATTTTTTAGGCAAAAAATAGTTTTTTTTTTCATACATTTATTTATAACTGCAAAACTGTTGCTTATGTAGCGAAACGTTGTATGAACAGATTAAAGGAATTGTAATTCCTAATTTTTTTAAATTTGTTTCAGCAAAATCGGACTGGTGGTTCTCGAGTTATGTCAAAAAAAAAGACCACCAAAGGTCACAATTTCCCCTATATGATAGTTACTAACTTCAAATCGATATATCTCGATTCCTAGAAGTGAACCAGCGAAACGCCGGGACACGTATAACTTCTTTTTTACCGATATAACATTTCCCGTTGGTTTCATCCCATCCCGATTTTGACTGTCGCGTAGTGTTATTATTATTATTATTATTATTATTATTATTATTATTGTTATTATTATTATTGTTATTATTATTATTGTTATTATTATTATTATTATTATTATTATTATTATTATTATTATTATTATTAATAATATTATTACTATTATTATTATCATTATTATTATTATTATTATTATTGTTATTATAGTATTATTGTTGTGATGAGATTTCTCTACACAACTATCTTAAATAGTAATAAATAATAATAAATAAAGATGAAAATTGCTGAAAATCACATGTGAAAACTTAAGCCTTGTTCAGACCGGCGCGAAATTACGAAATTTCATGCCGAAATTACTAATGAAATCTAGAGTGTTCATATTGGCTAGATAACATTTGATGTTATTTCGTGAACAGCTGAAACTTATTGTTTACTTTTTAAATTATTATAGGGGTAAATAAAGTATTTTGAAATGCAAATAAATAAGAAACAATTACTTACTAAATTGGAAATTATTAATTTACAAGAATTAAAAATGTAAAAGGGATAGGTTTCATTTTGCAAAATCATTTTAATAATTAATTTTAATACTTGTGTTTAAATTTAAGATCAGCTGTTAATTGTTTTTTTCTTCTCACTGTTGAAACATGCAGTACATAGTTGAAAAAAGTATTTTTTCCAACCATGTACAGAGTTACACGGAAATGGGCATCGTAATTTCAATGTAATTTCGCCGAAATTACACAAAATTATGTAATTTCGTAAGTGTCAAAATGTATGGGAAATTACGTAATTTCAACCTGATTTCGGCCGAAATCACGAAAGTACGTAATTTCGCGTCGGTGTGAATGCCCTATTATATACATATTCTTTATATTATTGCTTCAAAGTAAACAAATTAAAAATAAAAAATCTTCACAATTCTGCCAATTTCCGAAATTATTAAATGAAAAATTAAAAAATTTTGGAGTTTGCCGCAACATTTACATTAATTTTTCTGTATTAGCTATTTTTCAATTAATTTATGTTTTTCTATTAATTTTTAAAACGAAAGATATCTAAACTGCACCACGTGTTTGTAAAATGTTATTTGTTTTGTTATTGTATTTTGACATTGTTCTAACCTAGTGTCTACATTAGACAAATTTTTATCAAAACAAACGTCAAAATCAGTGCGAATATATACAAGGTAACCTTAGTTAAAGGGCTGATTATTATTTTGGTTATTACCCCAAGTCTACAACTCAGATTAACGCTGATATAATATGTGAGATAACGCCGGCAGAAGAGATTAAATATTTTGTTTATATTATGTTAAATCTTAAATAAGGGGTACACGTATTCTAATAAATCCTATAAGATATTATTATTTTCAATCAGTTACAGAGTAAACATGTCGTTTTTATTTAAGCAATTCGCACTTTTTTAATACAATTTTTATAAAAATGATTTTTAACATGTAAAACAAACACTAAAAGGAAAAAATTTTACAAAATAACATTGTTTTTCAATAATTTCCAAAATACACATGTACACACACAAGCAAACTTTTGTGTATGTGTATTTTTTGACAGTTCATCTTATAAGATGGTTGTGTAGAGAAATCTCATCACAACAGTCTCATAATACATCTTATAATACTAATATTTGAATCTACACGTGAAATAATTCTCTCAGAGAGCGAATTTGACACTCTCTGACTCAAAAATCTTACATATTATGTTACGTCAAATCATTTTTATATAGTTTGTGTTAAAAAAGTGCAAATTGCTTAAATAAAAAGGACATGTTTACTCTGTAACTTATTGAGAATAATAATATCTTATAGGATTTATTAGAATACGTGTACCCCTTATTTAAGATTTAACATAATATAAACAAAATGGTTACTCTCTTCTGCCGACGATATCTCACATATTATATCAGCGTTAATCTCAGTTGTAGACCTGTGGTAATGGTAATATAACGATACCACCCAAATGTTAAAATCAGAGTTGTATACTACAAAATATTTAAATATATAATTTTTTCAATAATTATATTGTAAACTTGTTAATGTATTGCTATAGAAAATCAGGTAATATCCGAAAAATAACTTGTTGATTGTCACAAAAAATATACTGATAACATTTCATTAGTGTAAATTCACTATTAAAAACATGAGGCAATAGTTTCTTTCTGTGCATACTGAAAAGTAATCGAGTACCCGAAAATATCTACAACTCTACACCCTCATGTTAAAACCAACATCACTTTGACCAATAAATTAATATAATCGGCGTTGGAAGTATACATATTTTTTACAAAAAGATATAAATTTATATAAACTTTTAACCAGACAAATAACTATAAAGTAAAACATAGGACAAAATGATAAAGCAAGAAATTCAAAATAATTCCAATACATCTAAAGAAAATGGTCAGGTATGTGGGACAGAAAGGAAATGATTAAAAAATGGTAACAATTTAGACGAATTTAGAAAGAAACATCGTGAAATCAGTCATAAAACTTTTTTAAGACAGAAGTACACACTTTTTTGTTTTAAAAGTAATATATATATATATATATATATATATATATATATATATATATATATATATATATATATATATTATATATTATATATATATTATATATATATATTTTTTTTTAACGTGTGGTGCTGTACGTTTTTTGTGTTAAAAAGCGGCACTCACACTCATATAAACACAACGATGACGAATACAGTTATAAGGCTGCTTGCTATAAAATTACAACGTGAATTAAAAAAAATATGTTCTTTCTTTTATTATTTATTATTACAGCTTCAAAGCGCCAAAGATGACCATTTGCGTAAAATGTTTTTGGGTGGTTTGTCACCCAATTCAACGGAAGAATCTGTACGCGTTTTTTACAGTCAATTTGGTGAGGTCATTGATGTGATTATAATGCGTGATCCTACAACAAAACGTTCTCGAGGATTTGGTTTCATAACATTTAAGGACTCTACCATGGTTGATAGAGCACAAGCATCGCGGCCTCACATTGTCGATGGAAAGTAAGTATTCTCTTATTTCTTTGATTAATTATGTATTTTAAAGTTTTTATGTCCGACTTTCTCTTCTATAAATGCGCATCTAATTTATGCTAGATTTATGTTAAAAATAATGATTTTTGATATTGTTTCAACTATATTAACATGATAATGCTTTCACGTTTTTAAGTCAAGAAGTCACAAGTTTTAAGCCTAAAATAAAGTATATATTTTTATTTAGTTAAGATTTGTAGGTACTTTGGTTTTTTACACATTTATAAAACCAGAAAACGTGAGGGCAGACATTTTCGGCGTCTTTTCGGCTATAAGCCAATTTTTTATTTATATATAACAAATTTAAGCTAGTAGGTAGAGTATCCAATTTTTTTTTTTTTTTTTTAACAAAAAAATAAAAAAAAGTTAAATTTAAAATAATTTCTTATTGGTTTTAATAAAACTTGTAAGCTTTTTTGCAAAACTTTTACTATGTATTTGGCACATTTGCTGTAATGTGTGTACTTCTAAGCTTTTATTATCCTTTAAATATTTGTTGAATAAGGCTCAATACATTGTAACTGATCGGAGTTTGAGGCAGTTTGGTTGATGGAGCTCATTTGGTACATATACATATGATTAATGAAAATAAATTATTTCCTTTTAAAATACAACAGGGAAACCCTTAATAGCATTCCTAGCAATATCGATTATTGCATCCCCATACTCTTTCTTGGCAGAGACTTCTCAGTATCAATATCGACTACCCCAGAATTAAGGGCTGGTTCAGTTGAGGTTTATACTGATGACTCCAAATCTGCTGATGGGGTTTTGGGGGTGTCTATAGTCCCGCTTATAGGAAAAAAATTTCCTTTAAACTGCCACTACAGCATTCTTCAAGCAGAGATCTCGGCCATAATGAGGGCGGCGAACTGGTTAATGTACTATAGGGTATTCGGAACGGATATCCAAATCTGTACAGACATTCAGGATGCGATCAAAACGCTCTCGGGTGTCTTTTCGACATCCAGATTGGTACATGAATGCCGGACATCTCTGAACAAGATCGTGAGACATTCTAACCTGGAGCTGGTCTTGATTAGGGGTCATTCAAGAACCCCGGGTAATTTTATTGCGGATGCACTAGCCAAAGATGGATCCCTTCTTCGAGGTGAAGATACGGACCAATTGGTTGGTGGACAAATGAATCCACATGTTCAACCTCGAGGCGTTTATGGCCCCATTATGATTAATGTCGATCTAACTTCGGCTAAGAACTCTGGAGTGCTATGAGACTAGGGCTCCCTTTTAACGACTTTTGTAGAAGCTGTCGTGATGAGGAAGAGGAGGAGGCGGTAGAGCGTCTTTTATGTCACTGTCTCACTCTTGCCGGGATTAGGACTTCTAATTTCGGAAGTCCGTTTATGCATTTGTTGTTATTAGATCTCTGATATCGATTTTAGATGGATCAGCTCTTACATACATGCGTCGGGTTGGTTCGAACGTTGGAATGGACATGTGAGGTAGAAATACATGATCCATCAGGGCTTCATAACGGGCCAAATTGGACCCAAGTGTGTTGTCTCTGGACAATTGCCCTAATAACCTAACCTAACCTAGATGCAACAAACGTTACAAAGCAAAAATTAAACGCTTAATTTTTTTTTTGCGCACTAAATAGTTTAATTTATTTCTACTATTTACAGAGAATTGTACAAGCATTATCAAGTTACATGAAACTTCTTGTTTTTAGTAATTTTTTCTTTTAACTCTTTCTTTTTTTTAACTCTTTTTCTGAGTAAAATTACATAAAAAGTTAAATAAAATGCTGTTTAAATAAACCGGCTTTATAAAAAACACGGGTTTTGAAAAAACCAAAACCGACACCTTTGTAAAAAAACCGGAAATCGGTTAACCATTTTTCGGTTTTGGATACTCTACTTTTTGAGGTCTTAGACGGTTATTTCGACATGCTACGTAGTGTCTATATTAGAATTTTTTTTTTTTTTATCAAGGCAGACGTTAAAATTAATGCGAATTTATAGAGGGTGGCAACAGTTGCACAAAAAAAAAAAAAAAAAACAAGGCGAATTTATTTACGTTTTTTATGTATGCAGTTTGACAGCTGTAATAATCAAAAATAATAATCAGGTGTTTAACTGAGGTTACCTTATATACATTCGCACTGATTTTGACGTTTGGCTTGATAAAAATTTCTCTAATATAGACCCTACGTTACACACGGTATGATAAAAACAATATATCCTCCATATTTTTTAATGATGGTTATAAAAAAAATCTAATTAGATTAAAAATAAAGAAACGTTATAAAATATTTGTATAAAACTAGTCTGGACTAAAAAAATTTTAAGCTTGAATTATTTCTATTCACAAAAGGTTTAAAATATGATCGAATTGACCTATTCATTCTTTTAAACTTCGCTTTTATTACTTAACTAATTTCACTTATTTCAATTAAATGACCGAAATTAGTTTAAGTGAGCCACCGATAAGCCGAAAATTTTTGTGGCGACTAGACTCGATAAAAACAATCGACTTATTTCTCTGTACTTGTGTTGATTTTATAATTCTTTGTAAATATTTTATTTTGACTTTACCCTGAAAGGTTATATTTTGTTGAATCCACGATCTTTAACATGGTGGCAAGTATTTTAAATAGTTTTATTTCACCATTTATACTAGAAAACATTAAATTATTTGCTTAATATGTTTTTTTGTAATAAGTTTTATTAAAAAAGTACATAAATAAAATCAATAATTAACCATAAAAATGTAATTTTTAAATGCTAATCTCTTATAGAACCGTAGATTCAAAACGTGCCTTGCCACGACCGGAAGTTGGTAGTACAGAGGCAAATTCTTCGGTTAAGAAAGTCTTTGTTGGTGGCCTTAAAGAATATCATGACGAACAATGTCTCAAAGAACATTTCCAACAATTTGGCAACATATTGGGCGTTAAGATATTGACAGACAAGAATACAGGACGTAAGCGTGGCTTTGCATTTGTAGAATTTGATGATTATGATTCGGTCGACAAAGCAGTATGTAAGTATTATATTTATTTAAATTATTTATATTAGTATTATTTGGAGAAACTGTACTCCTTCAGTCGCTTTAAATCATAGTTCAATCAGTTGATCTACTGGAACATTTAGGTGCGCTGTAGCTTTAGGGGTTTGTGAACGAGAGGACAGCTGTTCAAGCGGCTCTTAATTGTTTTAAAAAATAAAAAAAATGTTTGATTCAATTAGTTTTGTTTAATTTAAAAACAAAATTTAAGTGGGATATAGTTTCATTTCCAAAAGGAAATAATAAACATTTATACCAGAATCTATATAATTCTAAGCTGTTTTCATTTCGTATATAATTGTTAATGTATACTAAAAAATATAGAAATAATCTTTTGAAATACTTTAAGTATATTAATAACTAATTTGTGGTTATCGTTTACCTTCACTGCTAAGGACTATAGTAGCTGCATTCTTATGCCCAAATTCAAAAATGTACAATTCTATGTTATTTCGTTCAATTTTAATATATTAATTACTTCATGGTATTCTAGGGTTATCTGTATTTATGAAAAAGTATTTGTTAAAAATTATGTATTCTGTTAATAAGGTTTGGCGTTAAAGCTTTATTGTATTACAATTAATAAAATAAATAAATATATAATGCTTAATTCCACA
Organism: Protocalliphora azurea; assembly: GCA_932274085.1. NCBI lineage: Eukaryota > Metazoa > Arthropoda > Insecta > Diptera > Calliphoridae > Protocalliphora > Protocalliphora azurea. The sequence goes on along the minus strand of OW026519.1, from coordinate 117,202,235 downwards.
TCAATTCCATGAAATTGTAATAAATTTAAAGAAGAAAAATTAATTCACTTATTTACTTGTTATCATAAAATTAATTCGACGACACATTGATGGATGTGTAGGCATTGCAAAAAAAGTTTTACAGCTTTAAAAAATATGATAAGATTTAGTTCTAAATAATTTGTTTGTTTAATTTGTTGCTGTTAAATATTTTTTGAATTGTTTGATTTATGCATTGTTTTACGCATACACTTTAAAATAAAACTTATGGTTTTTGTTAAAAATTACTATAATTATTAAGTACTAGCTGAATGCGTTGCATGGAATAATAATAGATAATAAAATTAATAAAAAAAATTAATGAAAAGTGAAAAACTGCAATATTTTCGCTATTTTAGGCAATATGTTTTTATAATAAGTTTTTGTTTTAATTTATATCCTATACTTTCTTCCACCTTAAAATTCACCTATATTTAAAATTTATTTAAAATCGATTAGGTTTTATTGGTGATTGCGTCACAAATAGGGTAGGGTATTCACTCAAATAATGTTTGTTCGATTAATCGACAAATTAAAATAAAATAATTCTTCGATTAAATTAAAATCAATAATTTCGAGTAAAAGTTTATTCGAATAAATTTTACCTATTAATCGAATAATTGGAGTAGAAAAATATTGTTTTTAGATGTTTTATTTTTTTATTTTATTTAGCTTGAAAACAACTGGTGCAAGCCAATCAGTTGTTGTATAGAATATTTAAAATCTAAAGCTTTTAGTATGTCGCCAAATGATACCACAATTTGAAAACAACTCGTTATTGAAGTATAAGGTCGTTTTTATCACAAAAATTATATCAAATATATAAACGTCGTTTTGAAAAATTATAATGTAAAATTCAAATCATATTTATATTAAATTTTCCATAAGAGATAAATTGAGATATTTTAAACCTGATTTGGAAAAACATATTGTTTTTCTACGTATGACAGTGCTGTAGATAGTTGTATGGAATTGATGTACCAATAGAGTGTAAATAAGTTCAGCAATTCTTAATATAAATTATGCTTGAATCAATGCTGTAAAGAAGATCAGCAATTCTTAATATAAAATATGCTTAACTCAATTTCAAATGGGAATTTAGCTAGCTCCCTCTTCCAAATTAAATGATCAATTAATGTAGACATATTTCTGATGTTTTCAAGATTTTTTTTTATATTTTACTAAAATTACTTAATTGTTGACATTCTTTTTATTTTCTTTTTTATTAAAATACTAAGACAACAAAGAATGCTTGATTTATTTTTTGATAAACATTGAAAAAACAAGCATCATGTTGAGGTATAATTTATTCGAATAACTCGAGTAACTTAAAAACTTACTCGATTAATTAAAAAACAGCATTTTCGAGTTATTTGATTAATCGAAAAATGAAAAAGTCGGGTAAAATGAATACCATAGTCACAAACAAATTTTAAAGCAAAATAGAATGTTTATCAAGTAGATAATTATTTCTTAATATAAAAATATGTATAAAAAAATAACGTTGCTGAGTGATTGACTGACTGATTCCTCATCGCATAGCATAAACGCTTAAAGCTAGAAAGATGAAATTTGGACTGTAGGTTGCTCTAGCGGAGGGATGTCAATTTCATAGCTCTATTCTGCTGGTTAAATTCACACGTATTCTTACGTTCTTTCATTTTGTCGTTGCTGAAAGTGCAAAGAGTACGAAATGCACTGGTAATTAATAACCGTCAATTTCTTTAATATTATTGTTTTATAATAAAGTTGGAGAAATGTGAATTACACCTTTTTAGGGCAATATTAATAAATTTAAATTTTAGGACAATATTAATAAATTTAAGTTTTATATAATAACTGACGTCTTTCATTTACTAAAGTCAAGTTTTCTTTTAGTGCATTTTTTTCACTCTTACTAACACAACTACATTTTTAATCCTTGACATCCCCACTCTACCGAGAAAAGGGGTAAAATCTCCTATACTAATACACCTTTTTTTTTTTTGTTCTTCTAATGATACTTTTTGAATTTTCTATAATATTGAACCTATAATATTGTACTTATAATATTGAACCTTGTGCGTTTCTTTGTGGTATTTTTTCGTGCTTATAATGGCTCTTTTTGAATTTTCTATAGTAGTGAATCTAGAAACATGAAATTAAAGATTAAAAAAAGTCTTGAGTTAGTAAGAATCCAAAAGAGGTGACTTTGTGGTATTTTTTCGTTCTTATAATTTTACTTTTTGAATTTTCTGTAATATTGAACAAAGAAACATGTAAAAAACTGGACTACGAGTCTGCTGAAACAAAAGACATAAGAACAAATTTAAAATGTTAATCTTTCTTTATCACAAATATATCAAACATGTCGTTGGTACTTTTTGAAAATCCTATTATATATTTAACTTTTTTTTTTAACTTTTTTAACAAAAATAACTGCCTGTTTCTCTAATGCGAACGAATGTTTCGTTTGATTAAATGTATTGAAAACAACAAACAAAACACAAAATGCTTGTTGTTTTCAATACTTTTACTAGAACGAAGCTTCGTTTGCATTTAGAGAATTAGACAGTAAGATTTTAAAAAGTTTATTGTTGTTAATGCCGACACAATGTCCTATAGAAACTTTACTGTATATATCACACCCCACCCAGCATAATTTTTAGAAATTTCGAGTATTGGGGTAAATCGTTTAGAAAGGCACGTCATCTTTAAATATTTGAAATGAAATTTCAAAATGAAATTTGATTTTTAAAGGGTTATACGAAGTGGTACGATATTCCACTCCTTGGATGCTCCTTATTTGAATATAAACTTGTATTCATGAGATTGGAATCATTAGAAGGTTAATGTCATTAATTTTCTGAAGATACCAATATTATAAATGTTTCAATGGGAGTTTGTTATGGTTTTTCTAAATAAAAAATAGAAGTACCACAAGTCCGCTAACGCAGTAGCTAGTATGTTAGTGTCTAAATATAATTAAAACCAGTTAATTTCTACATATTTATGATATAATTACCTATATATATATATATATATATATATATATATATATATAATAATAATAATAATATTGAAAACCGTCAATATAATTAGCATGAATATATGGGTACATTTGATTAGAATTCAATAATAATGAAAACTTTTGTAATTCCTGCCCTTTTTTACTTACAGTACACAAAAATCACACAATCAAATATGTTCTAGTGGATGTCAAAAAATCAAACTATAAACAAGAACAAGCTAAAAAATTAGCTGCTCAACAACAAGGTGCACCAATTGGCATGATATCCGCTGTACAAGCTGCGCCCGGTGGTTATCAACAGCCAGCAGCGGCCTATAATCAACAAGCCGCCTATGGTTATGCTCCAGCTCCTGCTTATAATGGTTGGGGAGCAGGATATGCTCAAGCACCGCAAGCAGCTTATCAACAACCTGCCGCTTATGGTGCTTATGCCGCACCACCACAAACAGCAGCTCAACCTCAATGGAATGCCGCAACATATGCTGCACCACAAGCAAATTGGGGTCAAAATGGTTATGTTGCACCACCTGCAGCCGTACCCGTAGCACCTGCTGCAGTACCAGCAGCCAATGGTTGGAATACTACGGCGGCATCACCAACAAATGGTGCTCAAAACTTTGGCAGTTACCAACAGACTTATAATGGTGGCCCACAAAAGGCTGGTAGTTTGCAGGGTAATCGTATGAATCCCTATAGTGTGGCAGCAGCACCCACTTATGGTAAGCATTAATTACATACATACATAAAAATAAATAATTCCTATCTTTATGCTCTATAAATGTTTTCTAAATTTGTAATTCATAATACAATTTTGAATATATTCTTTTATACTACATTTTAATTATTTTAATAACTGTGTAAGCGTTTCATTAATATTTTTTCAAATACTTCTCTCATCTATAAGTAAATGTGTTGTGAAATTTTATGAAATATATATTTTTTTTTATAATACATGCTTTTGTTCTTATTAAACGTTCTGTTATTTGATGTTCTAACAAAACAAAGACGTATATCATTCATATTAATTAATAGTATGTATTTATAGATAAAAATAATCCAAACATGTTGATTGTACCATTTATTGTGATATAATTTTTGTATTGACTTCATAGATAATAGTTTCTTTTTTTTTACATTTGACCTATTCTAACTTAAAACTCCAATTTTACGTATGTTTGTCTCTAGTTCATTTATAACCGTTATAATTTCAATTGGCTTTAAGAAAAAAAAACTAGCTTTCTAAACGAGTTTTGTCAATTGTACGATTTTTCTTTTTTTATTTTCTTTTTTTTTAATCCTAGGATCGCATGTGGTTACGCCTTTAAGTAATTCAATGACTAATTTGGCCAAAAAGCCACGAGTACAATATTGATTTCTTATGCTTAGTATGTGAAGAAATCATTCCCAGACATTTTAAAAAAGGTCTATAAACTATATAAAACAAAAATACATTCATCCATCCATTCCCCCTGCATGAACTTATTTGCAAAAATTAGAAATCATAAATAAAAAACAAAATAATAAATACACAGGTATGTTTTTTATAAAAAACATTTTAAATACATAATAATGTTAATTATTATTGATGTAGTACTACAACTATTGTCGTTATTTTACATTTATTATTTTTTTAAATTAAATTATGTATTTAATTAATTATTATTGATATACATATTTTTATTTTTAAAAACATACTGTTAGGTTTTAATTAGTGTTAAGTGAACTTCAATATCTCTTTAAATGAGTACTTTATTCCTAAAGATAAGTGAAATTTTAATTTAAGATTAAAAATTTGTCTTAAGTTTCACTGTTTATTATCACTTTCTATTTATGAAAAATATAATAATAAATTAGGTAAAATAAATACAAATTTATTTTCTTATAGGTGTAAGAAGTTTTGTCAAAACTATTTTAATCTGCAAAGATTTTTTTAATACAACCTTTAGATTTTACTGTGAATTAGGTTTAATTTTACTAAAATTTTTTTGTGAATAATTAAACATTTAGTCAGTGTTGAAAATAAACAAAGCTTTTTAAGTTAGGAATGGGTGTGCAATAGACACCATTGAAAAAAATCGTAAGAAGACGACTGAAACGATGCGCATTTATCCGCTGAATACAGAAAAAATATTAAAAAAAATTAAAATACATCTTCAGGTGTCTACTAGCTATTGAAAATCACTGCCCTATACATTTTGTCCAAAAAAAGTTTCGAGATTTCTTTCGAAATGGAGTTTTAAAAAATTCTTAATTTTGAAAATATTTTTTTGGTGTGACTGCAGAAGAAGTACACACACTTACAGTGTAGAGTTGGAGTTGACTGGCCATATGGCAGGATATTTAAAAAATAACTAATAGCTCTTTCCAATACATTTTACCATTTATCCATGCGAAGGTTATGTATTAAAAAGTACACTTGTTCAAAGAATTTAAATTTAATTTAAATTCAAAATTAAGATTTGAAATGATATTGTTGTTTTTTAGTAATTTTATTATACAAATCTCCTGGTTTGATAAGAACAAGATGAGTTCGTTACACTCGTCCTAAAAACATTTGGGATGGTGGTTGACCTATTGTAGAATAGGGTGCTTTCCGATGTTGTTTGAATAATATGTTTAAATTAGGAGGACTCTTCTCTAAATGTAAAATTTGTGTCAAAGGCTTATTGTGTATTAAAGTGAAATGACGTGCTATATATAAGCGCTATGGAGGTACAAAAACAATTTTTTTTACTGCCCATACTATGGCTAAGGTTTATTTGTAAATTTGAGGATAGCGTTGTTGCCTAGCCGTCATTGTTTGACTCGTATAGGCAATCGCACTTTCTTGACCGTTACTTAGTCTATGTGAAAAACACCTCCAAGTCTTGTTTACCGTCATCAGGCATCATAACCTGAGCTGACACCAATAAGTTTTATTTGCATCTCTGGAGCATTCAAAACATTCCTTTTTTTAAAAAAGTCTTAAAGATTTTACGCCCGTAGCTAAATCTGGGATAAATGAATTATAGTAAGTTGCCTTACTCAAAAAGTAGCTGAAGTTTCTTTGGAGTATATGTCCTTGTAGCATTTAGTATGTCTGTTTGAATTTTGTCACACTTTGAACGGTTTTGCTTGAGGCAATGTTTTCCTTCAAATATCATATTCAGAGTATGTAATAATTAATCAAAATCTTTGTCATATATTTAAAAGTCATCGAAAAAACTGCATATTAGGTATTCCTTCAAAAACAGATTCCATTCGTCTTTGCCAAATTTGTTATAATTTTGCCATTGTCAAAAAGTTCAGAATACGTGTATTAGTATCAAATTCAAAATTTAAATTTTTGTAATATATTTGAATACTGTCAGCGAAATAGGTTAGGTTAGATGGGCAGCTGCAAATGTTACTATACAGCTCACTTGAGTCCTATTGGTCCCGTTGTGTTATTCTAATGGATCATGTGAATCTGCTTTGAAATATCCGAAAATAGGTTCGAAACGAACCAACCTGACGCACGAACAAAAGATCTGATTCGTCTAAGATTAATTGCAAAGAGATCAGATCAGATAGTCCATGCATATACGGACTGCCAAATTCAGAAGTCCTTATATCCTCAAGAGCAGGACAGTGGCAAAGAAAATGTTCTGTCTCTTCCTCCTCCTCGTTGAAGCAACTTCTACAATTATCGTTAAAAGGGAGTCCTAGTCTCCTAGCGTGTGCACCAGAATGAAGCTCGACTGTTGTTGATCGTATTGGGGCCATATCTGTCTCGAGATAGAACATGTGAACTCGTTTGTCTCGACAAGTACTGCAGTATCATTGATCTGCAAGATGGCATCGGTATGCCCACTAACTGGTCCGTTTCTTCACTTTAAAAAAGGGAAAAAGTTCTGGTTATTCATCTGCAATAATATTTCCCGATATACTTGAGTGACCCCTTACCCAGACCAATTCTAGGTTTGAATGTCTCGCCATCTCATTTAAAGATGTCCGGCTTTCATGTACCAGTCTGGATGAAAGAGACTTAAGCGCGCGTTGACTATCGGTACAAATTTGAATATCCACTCCGAATACTCTATAATACATTAACCAATTTACCGCTCTCCTAATGACTGATATCTCCGCTTGAAGAGAAGTGCAGTGATCCAGCAATTTAAGGGAGATGTTGATCCTATATACGGGAATAAAGTTACCTCCCCCAACCGCTTCAGAAGGTTTGGATCCATCAGTGTAAACCTCAATCGATCCGTCCCTTATAGTGTAATCGACTGAGATTGAAACTGAGAAGCCTCTGTCCAGAAAAGGTTAGGGAACACAATAATCAATATTGTCATTGATGTCATCCGAGATTCTTAAAATGGTCGCATGGCCATAGCTTCTACCGTTCCATGCACCTATAGCACTGAGCCAGTTCATCAGGACGAATAATGCATTGGATGGTGTTGTGCGTAGTGCACCTGTAATTAGTAGCGCTGAACTAAGCAGAACCTTTTCAAAGATTTCGCGAAGGGTGGATTTTTCCATCGCTTTCCACCATACTATCGCTCCATACATAAGTAAAGCCCTATGTTGAAGAGCCATTTTATATTCTTAGGGTTCAATCCCCAAGATTTCCCTATGGCCTTCCTACACATATAAAGGACAATGTTTGCCTTTGAAGTCCTAGTCCTAGGGTGTTCTGGAGCCAGGACAGTTTGGAATCCAGTATTATACGCAGATACTTCAAGTACCCTGAGCATCGTGTTGACGGCAATATTCCAAAGAAATGGAGATAGAACTCCTCCCTGAGGAATGCCTCTATTTTCTACCCTATATATGGTAGTCGCACCCATAGTGGAGATTATAACTGTTGGTTAGAAGTCTCCATATGATGCCAATAATCGACTAATGCACAGTGGGGCAGAATAAATCTGTAACTTCTGATCGGCTGGTTGGATTTTCATGAAATTTGGTATAGGCATAACGGAGGAGTGTACAATGTTAAGTTTGGAAGGGGGGCACAACAAACCCCTCAGGGGCGGAGCTAAGGGGTCTCAAAGTTAGGTACCTCTTACATAGAAAATTTTTAATCGCTTGCCAAATTTTTGTTTCTCGTCCGATTTCAAATATTTTTATATATTGTTGTAGGCCCTGATAAGTCCTATAAAAAACATGTCCTATTTATCTCTTATAGTTTTCAAGTTATTTGCGTTTGAATTTTTAAGCACCATAATTTTGTATGTTCTTGGTCCAGTTTTTTTCATATATATCCTAGTATTTCCGACCGATTTTATTAGTTTTTTTCTTAACTAGTTAAAGAACAAAACTATGTATTGAATTTGAAGTCGATATCTTTACCGAGTCCAAAAATAAACGATTTTGAATTTAAAAATTCCAAAAAAGACGACTTTTTGTGTTTTTTTAGCCGAAAAAGTATCTACACTCTTTTTTATCTAAAATAAAATTTTCTTTAGCAACATATAATAATTTTGCACTTTTCTGAAAGGCATCTTCATAAAGATGACTTTAAGATAAAAAACAAGCCCAATAACTCAATTGGTCATGGTACACACCCTCCCGAATTCGACCCATTTTATATGAAAGTTTTGATTTTAGACCATTTTTTCTCAAATCCCAAAGCACGAAAAGAAAACTCAATATGTCGTTAAAAGTTTTAAATCAAAATCTACGGGCCTTCGGAAAAATGTGGATTCTATAACCATAAATGTAAAAAATCCCATTTTTGGGAATTTTGATTAGTTTTTTTGGGAATTCAGGAAAACCCTACCCCTGATTGAAATTTGGTTAACGCGCTTTTATTTACATTAATAAGATCCACATTTCTTGCAAATTTCATTAAGATATCTTTATACACAAATATGTTATTACAATTAAAAAATTTTTATTTTCTCCAAAAATCCCAAATTGGGCCTTTTGTTTGGTTTATTTCTAAATAGCGAAAGAAATTTTAAAAATATGTATTCCAAATTAAGCTTATCCTTTACCATATAATTTCCGATCTTTTGCAAAAAGATTCAATATCATGTCAATATCATGCCTCATTTCAGAAATATGCGCGTTTAAACTTTTATATTTCCCATTTATTGTATATATGACTATATTTTTACAAACTTGCAACTTTTGCCTTTAGTTTTGCGTGAATAATTACTTAGAAAATTATGAATATTTCTGTATACTTTTAATAATATCTATACACAAAATATTTTTATAAAAATAATTAATAAAAATTTTTTATTTTTATAGCGTTACCAAATTTCCCAAATTTAAGTAAATCTTTATCCTTTTCTAAGCATTCATATATTTTTATTAATGAATTTAAAATAACAAAACAAACAAAAAATGTCTATTTTAACAATAAGTATTTTATTAGTTTACATTTATGGTGTTTACCTAAATTTAACTAATGTATTTATCTATTCGTGATGGTTAAAAATTTATATATTTATGATCTAGTGGCAATGTACAGGTATCCTTTCCGGTGATACCTAACAGCAACATATAATATCAATGAATTCGGTATAGGTACTCTTCCAAGTTGACTCTTTCAGATATTTTACCTAATGAAAATTCACAGAATACCTATAAATATATATACCTGTGCGATATATCTAATAGATATATATAAATGCGAAGCTAATCCTTATCAACATCATAACGAAGTTGATTACTATGGTGATTACATTGAAACATGAACAATTGTGTTGCGTTCTGTGGAGTTTATCTAAAAATGATCTTAATCGTTTGGAAGCTATAGTAGAATTCATAAAAACTACATATCATGCAAAAGTCGACGTCATTGGTAAATCTCAGATAGAGAGATTGTTAAAGTTGTATGACGTAAAAATGAAGTCCTTGAATCAGCGTACTAACAGATTAAAAATTAAACATTCCGATTGGATAGATACTGATATAGAAATATCGGCGTGCAAAATATCAACTGGAGCACCCTGAAAGACATATGATAATTTAAGTACAAGATCTAAGAAGAAAAGACTGGCCCATAAGGATTTAGTGGAATATATTAAAGATGAAATAAATGATTTACAACCTATTCATAATAACCATAAATCAATATACATTCGATATATCCTTTCAACTTAGTCTAACAATGATTGATGAAAAGGTTAGTAATGCCATTACGGAAACATCTTCTTTTTGGAAATGCTCACTATGTGAAGAGACGAAATCACAATTTTCGGATATTGGTAAAGCAAGGAGTATTAATGAAGAATT